>WBNH01012771.1:624896-723704 GCA_013401255.1 Urocolius indicus | reverse complement strand
AAAAAAAAATGTGGTTTCCTTTTTAAATCTGGTCAGGCCATTTTGAAATATTCTGTGTGACTTTGCAACCACTGCTTGGATCAAGCATTGCAAAAGTGGGAGAAAGAATATGAAAAGAAAATCCAGAAAAATTAATGCATTCAGATTTTTCAGTTCTCTTCAGGTCAAGATTTAGTTCATTTTTATTAATAATAATAATAATAAAAAAGAAATTAAATATCAAAAAGTATGTAAAGAAAACATTTTGTCAATTTATTAAGCTGTCTCAGAAAGTACTTTGTTTTCAATCAATTGCAGTGATTTCTCTTTTGTACTGTAGCCTAGAAAATCAGAAAAAACTTCTCTTTTTCTGTGCAGTTCTAGTAAAATAAACTAAACCATCGAACAGTGAAGCAGATGTTGATTAGAAAAGGTTAATACCCACTGGCATGTTGTTTTCCAAGCCCCATTTCTGGAGGTTCCCTGCACTGCTTGGTTATGAAATCCTATCTGCCTCTGCTCTAATGACACACAGTCCTGGCAGAAAACTGCTCTGAATGCCCTTGTGCTATTTGAAAATTCTGGAGAATATGTGTTTTCCTACTGTTCTGCTATGATGGCAGTGAAACCCTGAAAGATGAGAGGAAACCAAACAGCAGAAATGAGACCTGTAGAGCCCATATCTGAGTCTAAAACTGGCTGTAGTTGCAGGGGGTTAATTACAAACCCTTTCCCATAGAGTTAAACATTTCTTCAGTGTTTCAGCAAGGTTGCAGGAGGAATTTAAATCCCTTCTTGCCATCCCAGGTGCGAAAGAATATATTTTAATATCATAAGAAACACTGAGAAAAGGGAAATTTCACTTCATTACTGTGTTTTATAAAGGGAAGATCTAAGATAAAGATGAAGGGAAATTTAGGGTAGGCTAAGGAATGAGTTCCCGAGGGAAACCATAGAAGCCCCATCAACTGAAGTGTTTAAAATTAAACTCAATAAAGCACGAGAAAGTAAACAGAAAAACAACCTTGTATCAGCAGTAAGATCAGCCACATAAAGTGCTTTTTTTTCACTCCTAGTTTCTGTAGTCTTCTCTCACTTGTGCCCAAGTGTCCTGGGAGCAATGTCCTGCTCCCACACAGCATCACTGTCACTCCTCAAGCAGCCAGTGGCAGCTCCAGATACTTCAATTGGTTTAGCTTCATGTTAAACCCCTATCTGAAAATGCAGATTGATATGTTACTATAGGTTTATTTGTGCTGAGTAGTAACTTACTCTGGACTAGCTTGTAACTTTACACTGCTCTGAATTAGGATGATCACTGTTTCATTGCTCAGCAGTGATGAAGGAACTGAGGCCTCCTGATACTTTGATTTCCCTTTGGCCAGAGATATCATCTCCGGGACAGCCAGCTGGTCCCTGGACAAGGCTTTCAGAGTCCACTCTGCTGTAAGCCAGCAAAGACTTAGTGGCAGTCCCTGATGGCAGACCAGCAGCGAAGAAACAACAGACGGGCTTGTGTGGATAACTCAGACTTTTCAATGTGCAAACTTAGGGTGAAAGTGAGGTAGTTCTCTTTGCAAATATGATGGGGTTATTCCTAGTGTAAGAGAAAGAATTACCAAAATCAAATAGATTAAAAACCATGTTGGCTCATGCCAGAAAAGCCATTAATATAACTAAATACTGTTGACAGGGAAAAAAGATAAAAATCACATGTCAAAGCCGAGGAGAGGAGGATTTGATTAAAGATGGCCTAACTGATTCAGCAGCAATTAAGGTTGCTCTTCAAGTGGTGCAGTTCATTCCTGCCAGGAAGGAGGCAGCAGGTCTGACTCTCTTCTCACTTACACCAGTCTTACACTGGTGAAAGCCACCACCTTTGCTCAGGCAGCTGCTGCCCAAAAGGCCTGTGGTAATTGTACAGGATCAGATAAGACACCTCAGGAATGCAGCACTGAGTGGAGCACTTTGGTAATGCTTTAATTTCCATCCTTGGCTTACTCAGTCCCAGCTTTCATTAAGAGACTACACAGTGGTTGGAGAAAAAGTTTTTACATGAATTAGTTTAAAGGGCAGGAATTACATTCGCGTTTTAATGGTGTGGAAATGAATAATCTGAGCAGGGAGCAACAAATGTGGGAAGGGTTGCTCCATGTTTTTCATTTACCAAGTGAAAATAATGCTTGATTTTCTTACTCAACTGCCTCTCAGCTGGCAGCAAGCTGGTAGGGCCTGAGGCTCCAGCCCTGTAGAGTGCACTGATGCCCTCTGATACAGCAGGAAGATCATTTTAGTTTTTGTATTGGGGTAGCAGCTGGGGTCCCAGCTGAGCTCTGACTTGGCTAGGCTGTATTTTGCCCCACCATACAGCGCCATAAGTAACTGAAGGGGCCAGTCTAACACAGTGGGTGATGCAGCTACAGGGGAAGACACAGCAGGCAAAACAAAGCCATCTGCCTACCTTCATGCTGTGGATCCATCAACAGTCCCTTCCCCAGTGCCAAATCCAGACCAGATTTTAGGGAAATGCATCAGAGGACCAGAATGAATCACACCACTTTCCAGGATAACCTGCCTCATACTGATGAGTCTAGAAGTGCTTTACAACTAGTTATTAATTCCAAATGCACCTGCTGGGGAGTTAATATTTTTATCTCCCTTTTATCAGTATATAAATGGAGGTCCAACACATTGAGATGTTGCAGTGATCAATGGCAGAGTCAGAAACAGAAGCTGGGGTCCTGCTCTAGTGGGAGTTTGTTCTTTTGATAAGTACACGTTTGCATGTTTGTTTTACACCTGCATAAACTAAGGGAGACAACACACTTGCCTCAGGTTTCCGAATGAGTCACTGCAGAAGCCTGGAAAGGTCCCTAAAAATTCCCTTACAAATAAAAAACAAAACAAAAACGATTTGCCCTGACACATTTCTACTTTATGTCCTGTACTGACAGTCACAGTGCATCATCCATCCAAAAGATGAACTATAATGACGTTCTGCCTTGACACAATCAAGGCTTTTTATTTTACGAGGAAAATCCCACAGACTGAGAGGCAATGATTACATGTCATTTGAATCTGGCAGAAGAACATGCTGCTGCTGCTGCTGCAGAGGCCAGACGCACACAGACACTGGCTTTCCTAAAGTAGCAGGCAAGAAGGAGCAACCAAAGAGAGGGGAAGATCTCAGAAAAAGGGCAGCAGAGGCTCCATCCTTGTGCTAACCAAGGCAGTCAGGTTCTCCTTGCAGTTTGGTGCTCACAACCAGCAGTGTATCAAGCCTTCCCACTAGTTTTAGGAAGTGAAACTGGGCTCCAGAACCAGTGCCAGGGTTCTCTCAGTTGCTATACAGTTAAATGGCAGTTGCCATCATCTTTTCTACTTCTGAAATAGAGCAATGACCCTGTTTGAAACATCCAACCCTTGTGTTTCTGGAGTGGAAGGTCCTGGGTGGAGCTGGTCTATTACTTCCTTCTTTTAATGTTGCTGTAAAAGCTGAAACTGCACCACGCAAGCTAAGGACAAGAGGCCATGGACAGCTGTTCTATCTTATTTGTGCCTTCTTTCCAATCAGGCTTATGCCTGAAACCTCAAAACCACAGCATCAGCCACTTGGAATACACAATAATGACCAACAGGGCAGTGTTGCTTGTTTAAGACCAATAAAACATGAAGTTGGAAGTGTGCCACCCACAGAGCTGATTTCTTCAACATTTTCTACACAAAACTCTGTCTACAGACTTCAGCAGGAATTGTACCCATGAATGGTTGCAAAATCTGAATTATAGTTCCTGGGAATCAGAAATCAAAACTTGTGTCCTAAATCAGAAATACAGTTTTGTGCTTGTGCAGGTAACCAACCTGCACATTCATACACTTATATAAGCAAGTGAACAAACCAGCTCTCCCTCACACTCAATGATCCTCAGATCATCTTCCCTTTAGAAAAGAAAGTGGTACCATCACGTCTCAGGAATGGGGTTGGTTTGTTGATTTTTTAGTATAACTTGATTTTGGTTATATCACAACTCCTAGCCTTTGAAGAGAAGCAATCACAAAGACCCTGCAAAAAAACCTCAAGCACAACCCATTCCACAGAGAGCTCACTATCATAGGAACTGAATCTAGAGAAATTAGGGAGTGGCAACTCTTTTGCTGTTCACTGACCCTTCCAAAAGAACATCTCACCCTACAGCAACACTCCAAAGGATGGAGGAAGGATGTGTGTGTAACCATGCCATCTAGTGATGGCAGCCTGAGCCATAGCTGTTTGTTTTGTGTATGTGTACTCAAATGAGATATTCTGCACCTATTTGCCATAATAGCTTGGATTTTAACTTCTTCCTGGCTGTGGCAGTGCCCTTAAGGTGGGCTACTGGTAAGGACATCTTCTAATTCTACCACCAAGCTTTTGTTGTTGTCAAATGCTTCCCCCTCCCAACCCACACACATACACAGAAGTGCTGGACTGGCTTTGAGGGGTGCTGATTCTCTTAATAAATCAGTATTCCTTCAGGGCATGAGGTCTCACCACTGAATTTCAGTCTTATGATGAAAAGAAGCATTTGCAGCCAGCACAGGGGCACACCCACTACCTGAGAAAGACCTAAGGACACAAGAGGAAAGAAACAGAAACAGCTTAGCTTACTTACTAAAGTTGCTCTCTGTAATGAAAGCAATGAACATGAGCTATAAAACTACAAGCTATGAAGGAAACAAAGAGGCTTGGGGAGGAACAGCAGAGTGATCTGGAACAGACAACGGGAATTTAGTGTTTACAAAAGGCAAGGGCAGGAATAGCAACTACATGAGCTACAGGAGGATGTTCTAGGATGGCACAGAAAATATAACTGCTGGTCATTAATCTCTGCAAGAGAAGGAACTCTTCTTCTGTGCCATCTGTTTCTAATTACTGCCCCACTCTGCTCTAGGCCTAAATTGCACAATCCAAACTCAATTCCAAACCACTCAAAGTGCTAAAGGTTTTGGAAGGCACAGGAATGGAAGTATCAGGCATAAATTGCAGGGTTTATGGTATTTACATGAGAGCACTCAATTAGTTCATGCATGAGTGCCAAAACAATACATAGAGCCCCCCATCAGGTCACACACAAGTGCCAAATTACTTCACCCATGCACATCCAATTACTTTGTGCAGGAATGCTCCAGTAGTTCATGCATGAGCTCACAATAAATTAATGCATGAATGCCTAATCAGTCCATGCATGAGCAGCCAATTAATGTATTCATGAGTGCACAATCCATTCATGCATGAGCACATTACTACTTTATGCATGGGTGCCTAGCTGGTACAAGCATGAGCACCCCATCAGTATATGCTTGGATGTCCTATCAGGTCATGTTTGAGCACTCAAATGCTTCATGCATGAGCACCCAAAGAACTTATCCTTGAGAGATGTGTTTTATGCATGAGAGTCCAATCAGTACATGCATGAATGCCCACAGAATTCATGTCTAAAGGTCCAAATAGTACATGCTTGAGCCTCAGATAGTTTGTGCATGAGCAGCCCATTAACTCACACCAATGCTGCACTGGGCATACAGGTTTCAGTAGCTGAGGCTGCAGTGGTGCCTCTGCCAGGTGCTGCTCACAGCCAGTGCCCAGCCAGATGTGAAACTGCTGGAAACACCAGAAATGCCCCAAAGCATCCGTCCATTAGAAGAGCTCCCAATGTCCAAGCTCAGACATGTTTGAGAATAGCAGCGGTAGCAAGCGGTGGAGACCCACAGGGCAAGAGCTGGCTGAGATGTGGGGCTGGAAATGCACTCTTGGAAGGAGGCAGTCTGTGTTCCAGGAATACATCCCAAGGGACTGGCTTCAGGACAATTTGTAGGTATTTTTAACATCTTTACCTCTGCATGTCTTTTGCAGAAGTGTCACAAACATATCTGAAACCAGAAACTGAAGTTGTCTAGAAGCTCTGGTACAGGCCAGTTGCTTGTGATTCTGCAACATGCTCAGAAGAGCTCACATCCAGAGAGTCAGGACTGGTAGTCTCTAGAGAAAAGTCTCACTCTAACAAAATGAATTGGCTTAGGAAGGATAAAGGATGAAGCTACACAGGAGCTCGGGTAAGACGATATAATGATACATAGTGGTGATAAAATCTGTGATCTTATCAGTCCAACTTGCTTAGGTCTCTTAATCACTGCTAAGTCCAACTTGCACAACTTTCCTTGTTCAGGCACAGAGAAAACAAGGTGGTATGTATTAAGCCTCACTCATGCCAATAAAAATGTACTACAGGAATGAATGTATTTATTAACTCTCAGCAGTGATGCCAATGGTTTTGGCTCAGTTACAGTTTCCTGGCTTTGGACACAGGGTCAAAATTCTCCAAAGACTGTTGAATCTTGCCCCGAGTAAGGAAACTTCTAAAGTCTAAGCTGGAGCTGGCTGCCACAGGGGACAGAAAGCAAAGTCTAGGCGCCCTTGAAACAGTATCATAATTTTTTCAGCATTCAAGCAGAACAATTTAAACATTTGCAAGAGCAGGGGGAAGGCTGGCTTCAAGATGTTTTAGATCAGCTCTTTGCACTTGCATGCAGTTAGATACAAAGAAAGTGGCCAGCCAGAGCACTCAGCCTGAACTGGGAGGCTGTCCTGAAGGCAGCAGTGCATCAATGATCCAAGCCCTTTCAGGAACAAGGCAAGGGCAGGATTGGCTGCAAGACAAGAGGAAGTATATGTCTTTGTGGCTGGCAACCAAACTCACAGATGCAAAATTATTTAGTATTTACTAGAATAAATTATTTCCTGATGTAACTGGCAAGAGCTGCAAATTCAGTCCTTTCAGCATTTTATTAGACATTCAGAAAATTACCCTGGAAGGATGGCAAACGACCTAGGAAACAAGAAATGTGGGCATATACAGTATCACTATTATGTATCACTCCTAACCACAATCATCTCATATCCATAAGAGTCTTTTGCACCAGGACTGGAGATACTTCTTTATTTGGTTGCACATTGAGTTTCTAGCACAGTGAGAGGCAGATCACTCACTGGAGACTAACCATGCTAAGAACCAACAAAAATACATTTGGCCTGTCAAGCAGGGTCATGGCCAACCTGAGCATTTTGAATGTGTTCAAACAGGCACATCATACGCAATTGTAACACAGCCATGGCATTGAAAATCACTGAGTCCCAGTTCTAAAGGTGGCCTCAGCTCTTAGTAGTACACAACTCAGTGAAAACCAATCAAGATCATGTTCCTAAGGCCCAGGCAGTCTCCATTTTACTTTGCACAATACCTAGTGATCCCTCTCTGTAAGGCATCTCTCTAGGTCACATCCAACAACAGCACACAGTAGGCACAGGGAGCACATGCTGACTGGATCTGGCCTGAAGAATCTCTTCTGAAAATGGGTCTTAGTCTCTTAAAACCCTAAGCTGTTACTGAGAAATAAAGACACCATTAGATTCAGAAGTAAAAAAGACTATATACAGCTGCAGAATTTAAGTAGTCAATGCAGGAGCATTTGGAGAGATTCAGCACATGCTCTAAGCAGAATTTGCCAAACAAGGTTTACCAAGGCTCCTGCTCTGCTTTCAAACCTATCCTCTTTCCTAGCTGTGAGAACTACGGACACATTTCTTCTAATGCAGGTATGAGCTGTACTTGGGAAGTCACTAACCTCACCAGATGTACCCACGCTATCCAGCCCTAAAGGACAGGACAAGCCAATGGATTTTATTGGAAATCTTTTGGATTCAGATTCTATTTATGCCTCTCTGTCAGCTGAAAATCAGAGACCCTTTCCTCAGTCTGAACATAATCCATTTTTTTTTACATTCCTCCAAGAAGCATAAGAGCTGTTTCATTTCTAAAGCAAAATCTGTGACTATTGAACATTTCTTCATGTGCTGAAATCCCTACTGTTAGTGCTGAAATTTAACCTATCAGAGTTTGCATTTAAGGAGACCATCAGCAGTCTGTGGTTAAATCCTCAAGGGGAGATAAGGCACCTGAACACCTGTGAATGCCTGGATTTATAGGCTTTCAGCACAATCTCTTTCTGCCCATAGTACTTAACATAAACATGAGCTGTGTGGAAGGCCACTGAACAGCCACCCCCCTCACCTTCTTAGAAAAGCAGCTTTCTCCTTTTGTCCTTCCTACCTACTTGGGAGGTTTTCAGGGGAACCTAGCCAGTAAGACAGTGAGCTAATAACATCTTTTGGACAAAGAGCAATGTTAGCTGGGGGAAAAAAATGAATCAAAACGTAAAAATTTCCAAACTAAAAGGTTTATAAAGCACTGCCATTAATTCTTAGATTTAGGTGTCAGTGAATTTGCAGATGAAACAGGAAAAAAAAGGATGTTGCAAGAAAATCAGCAGGATGATTCAGCAGCCTACTGTCTTGATTAGTTTTTAAGCAGAGTTTTGCAATTGGGGGAGAGGATGCCCTATTACATATAGACTTATTGTGCAGACTCTGGTTGAGAAATAATATGTCCTAGAAACAAAGGTTCAATCGGCTGCATACAGATGGGAGAGAGCCCACACTCCTGCTCCCTCTCAAGAGGAAAGAGCAAAATTCAGGCCATGCATGTGAGGAGCTCCTCAGTGTGACTGCAGCCTTAAGTACTTGCCTGACCCCGATTACACAGCATCTAATCACTGCTTCACGGTGCAATACACTCTAGATGCATTGGTCCCCACAATATTGCTGTAAGGTGGGAAATGCTTTCATAGCAATTTTACAGATATTAAAGGGAGGCATCAGGAGATTAATTGACTTGCCAGAAGTCACAAAAGAAACCTGTGGAATAGCAGGGAGCTGAACATGGGTTTTTTCAAACTTTAGATCAATGTCACGAGTTTGTACTTCTCAAAGCTGTTTTGTGAAAGCTGTCTTGGCTGTAGCTGTTAAATTTCCTCCTTATCAGAACAACCTATTTGTTTGTAGAAAGATGATGCACTTGTGCAAAATGTGCCCATAAACCATGATGAGGTTATTTCATTTTCAATCCCAAACTCCAAACATTCCAGAGGTTTAAAAAAAATAGAGTTCTCTCTGCAGTGCATGGTTCTTTGTTCCAGAGAGGATTAGTTCTCCTCTTGTTTTAAGAAACGAGTAATTTTTGTTTTATCGTTCATACCAAAGGTGTTTCTAAGGGTGTGTTTGGCCCCAGAACAGCTCTGGATCAGGCAGCTGCACAACATATCCTTGCTGGCAAATGTATCTCTGCACATTTGGGAGCTACAGGCTTGAATGAAACATAAATCTCATTCAGTGTGAGTGCTTGGATTCTTCTCCAGGTCTGTTACAAAGCAGATAACAAGTGGGGTCACTGAATAGTACAGAGAAAAGTTTGTATGGGGCTGGAATATGTCAAGCTTTACAGTGAGACATAAGATTTGTACTTCCAGTGCAATTGGACTCTTCTAGAAGCAACAACCAAAACACAAAGACAACAAGCTGCCTCCGTGCTGCATAAAGCCACAAGGCTTGGTAGGCAGGAGGACACACATTCTGTGTTACAGCTACAGACACTAACAGTCTCTCAGAGTTGTCAGGAATTGGACAGTACTAGTTCCATAGCTGGAGGAGCTGCTGTGTGCTTCTTTCTCCTCGCCATGTCATTTGCTCTTCTTAAGGAAGAATTTACACAAGCATGAAGGAATGCAAATAACCACTCAGAAAGGAAATGCAGGAGTGAAAATCTGGTGACTGCCAATTCTGCCATTATGCTCTGTTTCAGACCATTCTCGACTTAAGGCTGCAAGAAGACACAGCATCTCTAACATAGACGTTATTTTAAAATCATGTTGCAATCCATGCAAATTTCCAGAAGAAAAATTATCTCTTGACACCAAGACACCTTTTTATTACAGCTAGTTGAAGGAACCTGGATGTGTTTCCTAGCATATATTAACTGACCAGTGTCCCAGCACTATTTGTCGCTTTGCAAGGCACGTAGCAGGTATTATATCAAACGCTTCCATAAGGTACTGTGAAGAATGTTTTCCTTTCCATATCTGAAATTCCCTGTACAGAGTAGAGCTTTGGAAAAGAAAACATCACTGAGAAGCAAAATACTTGACAGAGGGAAGAGAATCACACACGCCTTACTAAACCTGCTTTTATCAGAGCAAAGTTTCTTCTACAAAGAAATATTCATGATTCTGGGAAAGGAAACATTTATCAGACCAGTGTTGTTTTTGAAGGAAATTTAAAATGGTGAATGTTTATAGCTTAAAACGTTTTTAATGAGCTTAACTGCTATATTTTAGTCCTGGAGGAAAAGTAAAATACTTAGAAAAATAAGCCATATAACAGGGATTATGAGATCTATTAATTCCCCTTGAACCACTTTGTCCTAGTATGAATTCTTTGACCATCTTTGCCCGTCCTGTTCTATAGCAAGTGGGATAATTGCAGTCTGGCGTAGAAGGATCATGCCTTTTGCCAAACGTGAAACTGAGCTACTAATACTTGTGTCATCTCCCTGTAGGATTCAGTAAAACTCATGACTGAATCACCAGCCACTTGCCCCTAGTCTGCTCAATTCATTTAACTTTCCAGTGGGATTCTTGCATGAGAATGTCTGAAGACAGCGAAGCACATTCCCATTTCCTGCTTCTGTGGATAAGACATATGGGCTGCGTTGCAGGTAACAGTGCTGATGAATCCAAGTTTGAAATCAGTTAAAGGCAGCAAGTTAGAACAAGAATCTGGGAGTGTAACAGTTTCATTAATCATCTTCATTCTCTTGGCATACATCAGGAACTTATTAGCACAACTTAGGAGCCAAGCAAAGGAGTATAAATACTCAAAAAAACTGCAATTAAAAGAGGACAATGCACACCCAAGGGAAGATCAAATAAACACTGATCTGTTAAAAAGGAGAGAAGAATACAGAAGATTGGAGAATAGGTCCTTATTGTCAGTATCTACCACACAGCCAGATCCTTCTGCCTCCACTGCACCCAAACAAGTTTCACTGCTTCCCCATAGACTTAAATGCAGAACTGGAATCCAAGCGCTTGGAGAATTACAGACCAGATAGGCAGAGGCTAAGCATAAGGTAGGGTGGCCCTAAGCAAACAATAAAAGACAAAGATAGCAGCTAGGTCAAGCTGCAGTGAGCTTACGATCAAGTCTAGCACCTCAGCATGTTTCCAGGTTGCCATGTCCTTAAACACTAACTGGCCTCTACAGCAAATGCACTTAAAAGGTGAAAGGGAAGTCCAGCCCCTGCTGCAGTTCAGTGTGAATGACAGCTGGAGACACATTTAAGAAATCTCCAACAGGATTTTCTGGAAGAGAGGTTGCCAGACAAGCATTAAGAAAAAAATCTCTCACATAGTATGCAAAATGTTGCGAATTTGGACTAGGTAGAAAGTCAACTGCTTGGGGATTTTTGATTGTTGTTTTAGGGAGTTTTCTTTTCCCCAAGATGTGGTTTAAAACACTGTTCTTGCTTAAATTTCACTAATGGAGAGAAAGTCACAGTACCAACCCGGTTTTAACACACTGAAAACAAAGTCTCTGGGTTTACATGGAAAAACTGAGACTTGAAGGAACGCTGAGCCGTTGGTAGTCCCAAGGTATTATGATGGCAGACACTGAAGTCCAGACAGGCCATTTTGTTGTGGAAACACCAAGCAGCAATTTAAGATGAGCTACATTGGCACATCCTACAGTCTGACGTTCCTAAACATTGCAAAAATTTCCTTTGAGTGCCAAGTGACCAGTGGTGTAAGGATCGTGGAGAGTCCATAGTGAAAGGATCCTTATCTTTCAACATAACAGTACAACTGGAGAATAGAGAAGTGCCTCCTCACGACATACTGAAGTAAAGATGGTCAACACAAACTGAAACACAAGACAGTGTCAAGTACTGTGATTTCAAGGATAGGATAACATCTGCCTTTTGGGAAATAACAGGCTCCCATTAACTTCAACATGGGGAGAGCAAACACCCCTCAGAATATGTTCCTTAACCACGATTAATGAAAATTGCACTTTCTAGGAAAAGTCTGAGAGAACTAATTGGGCTCTTTCTTATTAAGATGAAGCCAGACCTCCAAAGAGAAAATAAAATAGCAGAGGACATCAAAATCAGCTTATGCATAAAGACAATTTAAAAGAAAGACAACTCACATTCTGCCTCTTCCTCCAATTACTCAACAAGTGAGTGAAATGCTTAAACATTTCAGATCTAACCTCATATTTAAACTCATACCAGTTTACACCACCTTGGGGGTATATAAAATGTCCTAAATATGAGTATAAATAATTATGTGTAATCAAGAATTCAGGCTTCCTTTGCCTGAGGTGGAAAAAACCCATATTCATTCCAAATCCAAATTCATTTTGGAAATGAATTTTCATGACTGATCAGTGTATCTGCTAATCAACATATCTACAGTCTAGCCCCATAGCATGAATGCCAAGAACAGACGGTACTGATGACAAAAGATAATACAATCTGCATGTTCATTGAATTTATCAGAGTTTGACAGATACCCTGTGCCCTGGGCAGATACTTAAATGTGATTGATTGGGACTGGAATGGACTAAGCTGAAATCCATTAAAAAAAAACTTGGTTTTTTTCTCTAAAGCAATAGGTGACAGCAGTGACCAAGTCTCCAGCATACAATCTTTTCATTCATTGCAGAATTTCAAGGTTGTTCTGCTCAGAGAGCCACAGGAAGACCTGCAATGCCTGTGCAACATGAACTTGGAAGATGCAGCTGCAGAGCATCTTTCAGAGATGACAACAATGCTTCTCACCAGCAACTTTGGCCTCTGACAGATGTTGCCCAGCCAAGGTCACCTGAGATACTCATCACTCAACTCCAAGAATCTCTTTGTCTTATATGTTGGAATAAAAATGTGCTAGTTTCAAAACATGATAGGTAAGCTGTACACCAGCCCTGATCTTCTTCCATCACCTATCTTGATTCCATGCCAATAAGGTTCAGTCATTGCATTTAAACTCCTACCACACATTATTCAGAGCCTAAACCATTGGCAGAGAAGCATTTACAATGAGATGATGGCTGTAAAGCAGGTCCTGGACATGTCTTAACTTCCCTAGCAGCATTATGATAGTGTTACCATGCAGTGGACAGCCAGCCCTCACAGAGCTCACAACCAAGAAACCATAAAGGTAGATACCTCTACAAACTTTCACAATTTTGCATGAGCTTGTTGAAGCATCAGTAAAAGAAACCCAGAAACTCTTAACTATAAAACGTAAGCCAAAAGCATCTGACTAGTTCTCATGTAGACACAATCAATGATTAATTAGGATTTAGAATCTGGCCTTTCTTACTGCTTCCCAGTTTAATTACCTGCTCATTAAAAAAGGACTGGGTCACAACTAAAGGCTTCTAGTTAGCTCATCCTTGACAAATCCCAGCTTGGGCTCTTCCATTTTCTAGACACTAGCAAAGATTAGGAAGAGCTGGAGAGAGAATATCCAGACGAGCTTTTTATTTTGTTGCCTCTTGCTCAGCCCTTTCTGCAGCCTCACCAAAGCAAAAAAAGGCAATAGCCCAGACATGTGACATTTCAAGAGTGACCTAGTTAGTTACTGCACGTTTGGATCCTTCACATTCTTGGCACTCAGGATTTGCAATTGCATACATGAAAACCAGCACACAGAAACAAGGATTAGTTTTCCCATGGCATTTCAAAATAAGGTAAAAGTTTTATAGTGCCTGGAAATTCACACCAGATGAACCCATTTGTCTGCAGTCTTCAGGCTGTAAACAGCAATGCTGCTGGTGAACAGGAAAATTATTATTTAAAGAGAAGAAATAGCCCAAGTGTGGTGATTTGCTGCACCATGCCTGTGTCCTCATCCAATGCTAGAAGACTTCAGAAGTAAATTAACACTTAATTATTAATTATTTAAATCTAGAAATGGAAAGGCAACATCTACTAACCTAATTCCCCTTGAAATAGTTTACAGTGAATTTTGACACAAGTAACTCACATCAAATTGAGCGCTAAGGTACACGATCTGTAACAAGTATTCAGATTTGGCTCTTGATACTTGGCTTGTAATAGCAACTCTTGATACATGACAAACCTTCTTTCTGGCTCTTTATTCCCATCCACTGACCTTTGATCTTCTAAGACATTTGCTGAAGTCCCCCATTACTCAGTAGCATATTGCTGGCCACTGTCACATCCCTACTGACACATCAAAGCAGCCACACACACACCTTTTAAACAGGTACATTTAAGAAAGAAAAGCTCTTCTTCAGGCAATCTCAGCTCTGCACAGAATCTGTCGTTAGTTTTTCTAGCTTAGCACACTGCTGCATATCCACTTGGCACAGCCAAAGGAAAGTGCACTTTATCCTGCATCTGTCAGCATCTGTGACAAGCAGATTCCACATAAGGGCATGAAATAGTACATATCAGGGACAAGGCACTCGTAAGAAATGTGTGAGATTTAAACAAGACTTTCCATCTTTGCACTTCTGCCCTGGGAGAATGGACTTGAGATGCTGCTCAGGAAAAGGAAAGATTTTTTCCAGAACTGCCAAAGAAGCTTCTGCAGAATGACAGAGAATTTTCCTCTCTCTGCAGAGTTTCTAATACACTTACAACTGCTATGAGCAGTGCTGAGCTTTCTGCAGCTCATCTGAGCTCTCACTCATATCAGAAATCTCTGCAAAGAAATGCAAGCTACTCTTTTCCCAAAGGAAGAAGCTCAAATAAAACAGAAGTGCCTCAAGCTGAAGTGGAAGTTTTCAGAGCCAAGGTCATGTACAGACAGAGCAACCGGACAGCTAGTGCCTGGGCTCTGGGATGGTGCTCGAATTGTGTTACTGAGCTCTGCTGCCAAACAAATGCAGTGTCTGGAGGAGCCTATTCAACTGGACTGTGCCTCTGCCTGTGAAACAGGGTTTACAACACTGCTGAGAATCAAATCCGTGCCTGCTGTGAAGTCCTTTATACTGTCATACAGAAACCTATTCTTTTTAAAACAACAGATAATTACTAAAATAGTAACAACAGTTACTTTTCTGTTGTTCACTTCTGCCTTTATACACATCACAGGCAAAACAATTTAAAACACTTTACTGATTAAATTCACACATTGACAAAGGCATGTATGTTTGTAAATGCACACACATATACATGGACATTGCTGCCTGCTTTTCCTTTCTATTCCACAACTTTTTAAACCTCCTTTGGCTAACCAGTTGAGACTATATATGGGCAGCCCACTTCTGGAGTAACAGATGCTCCTAATTTGTTCTTCCACATCACGCCTAGGAATGGTCACAATGGGATGCCAGAGACCTTCGTTTGGAGCGTTGCCTGTCAGAACAGGGATGGCCACTGAACAAGCTTCAGAGCTGCTCCGCCATTCAAAATAATGTCAACTAATGAAAAGGAAAAAATTAAAGAAAAATCAAGCCAGAAATCACTGCTCGCTAACACACACTGCAGGGAGGGGGCAAAGCTGCAGCAGTTTAGCAAGAGCTGAAATTCAGGCAGAAGAAAAGAACTAAAAATAGTTTATTAGTGAATCAGACACATAGGAGACAGAATGAGCAACGGAACAGCACGTGGAGAAGCCCTGTTGGAAAATAAATGCACACATTATCATGTACAGAAAACAGAAGTGAGACTCAAATAGAGCTGCTCCAAAACAAATATTTCCGTGAATAGAAACATTTCAAAGTAATTTTCTTCATCCTGAGCTCACATGGTTCTTTTTGTATTTGCTCGATGTGACTGTTACAGCAAATACGGTTGTAAGTAGGAATGTTGTAAACAAGAGCATTCTAATCATACGCTGGCATGTACTCAAAGAATTCACATGCAAAAAGTATTTTCACTGTAATCCTAAGAGTTACATTCATCCAACCTGAGAAGCAAAACAAAATCCCACATTTAAAGTGAAACAGTATATTATCTGAATTTAAAATGCAGCATTGCTAACTCCAACCATTCAAATGCCACCAATGAAAACCTCTGCTGTCCATGGAAACTGATATTAATAAAAGAACACACTCATCATTGTGAGACACAGACAAATGTAGTAGCGTTCAAAAACTTCTGTGTCTTTTTCCAGCAATTATATCAGTTGGTCTAATAAAAGGTATTATCTCCCCCAAAAAAAACTTCCAACGCTCTGGCTAGGTAGGTGGAGAAAGGAAGCATGAATTAGCCTGGAAGATGTGCTAGAAAGGTCATAATTTACAAAAGGCAGGAGTTTAGCAACAGCTGGAGCCCAGTTACTGGAAAATAAATGAAGATCTTAGATGAGATATTCCTTGAGACTGTCTGAGTCACTTTCCCAGGAGCTGATCTCATTGGTCTTCAGAGTGTGTGGCAATGTGAGGAACTGATGGCACATCATCATTAAAATATGTCAATGGCACTCTGGCAGTAAAAATTGGAGACATTTTTTTTCAGCCATATATAGGGTATAATGAATGTAAAGAAAAGGGGGTTTTGAAGTAATTTGCAGGTTGTTTCATGTGGGAATTGAAGTGAAAACACTGATTTGATTTATCACTAAATTATACACTAGTCTCAAGATATCAAGGTGCACTTAATTAAATAAAGATTTCTAGACCTGCAGCAATTTCATCATGGAAAGGTTTACTTAAATTAACTGAGAGCAGGTGCATTCCTCAGTCTATTCTAAAACAAAGAGTTCATATAAAGGTATGGAAAAACAGGTCCTTTTATGGGATAAAGTCTGATTAGCAAAGACAAGAAAACCAATAAAGTTCAGTCTAAGCCTTCTGTCAGATCTGTCTCCTTTTGGAGTGCCTCCATCACTCATGTCCAGCCCACATCCCAGCTGAGGCTCTCTATAAAGCCACTTGCACCTCTTTGGGGTACATAAACCTACAGTAGCTGAATACAGCCCAGGCCCTCCTGTGCATGTTGCTAGTGGAATCTCTTGAAAAGAAGCAGTTTGTTTTAATTTTCCCAGAAGATTTGGTTCCACATTTAACAGAACTAGTGGAGACTTGAAAATATGAAGTGAGTCATATACTGAAGGTTTTATTTACTTCTGCATTTTTATATATAAATAGTAAAAAAAGCAATTTTTAGCATTTATTTCTCAACACAGATAAGGGAGTTACCATGGCTACCAGTCTCCAGTACTATGGTTTAAAAGGACAAAAAAAAGAAACCAGACTGAAGCTTGAAATAGTCAGTTGCCCAATACCCACACTACACATGTTATGGTAAGAATAGGGGGCTGAAATCAGTCAGACTAGAAAAATACGACAATGAAAATAAAAACAATGGAAAGGGGTGAAGAAGGACATGAGCCATGAGTGAAACTTCAGAGTCAATGTATTTTCAAGTACACAGAACATCTCATTAGGACCCAAGCATCCCTGGATTTAAAGTAAAACCAGTAAAGTCCCTGAAACAAATTCAAAGACAACTGCTTCATAAGGAAGCTCCATGCACAGAGTAGCATCCGTGGGATGAACGTCCATTTTAAGGCACGAAGATTAAACACTGGCTCAGCTCCCAAACACACCACAGACCAGTTGTGAGTGACACCGAAGATTTCTAATCATGTCCATGCCCTACCTCCCCCTGAAGCAAAAATATGGATAAAATCCACTTCCTAGTGCTGCAGACATATGCTGGAGGTTCTTGGTTTTGATGTTCGCAAATGCCCTAGACATGAAGACAAGAAAGGAGCACACAGTAATGCTGCTCACCAAGCTGTGCCAGCAGGATGCTGAGTGGCAACACACTGCCTTAATTAAAGGGCAGAGAATAATGTTACATTTGTACTAATGGGAACAAACTCCAAGGAAAGAGCACTATTACTTTACTACTGAAAAAAAAAAATGGTTTAACAGTTTCATGCCAACACAGACATCACATCACAGATGGTTTGGAAGGGAAGAAGCGTACCCTTGGTCCATTTGCAGATGACACAAAGTTGAGTGGATGCATAGATCTGCTTGAAGGCAGGAAGACTCTTCAGAAGGACCTGTCCAGGCTGGAGTGACGGGTCAAGGCCAGTTGTATGAGGTTTAACAAGGCCATGTGAAAATAGGCAAAGATATATTCTTATATTTCAAAAGCTGAGCAAAAGAGGTGTTAAAAGTCTGAGAAGATTATGTGATTCATTTTATATTGATACATACATTGGCCACAAAAATGTAGCCTCATTTAATCAGTGTAATATATTTGAAGGGGAAAATTACCCGGCTGCACAGGATGATGCACTTTCATTGTCGTATGAGGGAGCGGAGTATAGTCATAATTTATTGAGAAAAAGAGATAATTTGCACTTACAGGACTGGGACCTGAAATTTAAATCATAAATATAACTGTGGGCCTCATTTATTTCAAAATTATCTTTCTTTTCTTTCCTCCTCTCAGCTCCACTAATATAATCCTTATATTCCCTTACTACTGATACCAAGTATTTAGAATGTATTTGCCCATCTGGCGACAGGCCTCATTGTGTACACGTCTGAATGCTGCTCAGCAGCAGTGGGGAAGGCTCAGTCCTTTCATAGGATCTGCCTCCTAATTTGTCTCATTCTGAGTTTTCTCATTACTTTAAATCATATGAGCAACGAACAACAAGATTCTCCCTTGGCATTGCCAGCAGCATCAGCAAATTTTAACAATAGTTTGTTTGTGTGCTTTTCAACCTCATGACAGCCTCTGCATGTTTGACTCAAGAGCTTGATATTGGAAATTCTGTAGTGCCAGATGCATAACCTTTGTGGAAAAGCTACAAGTGTGAATTGTTTCCAAAAGCATCATAAAAATATCTCTCTGAAAGATAAGGGGACAAGTTTTTTATGTATTGTAATGTTAGACAGCCTGAATTAAACACGCAAAAATTATCTTTGCCCCTTACTAATGTTATCCCAACGTGCCACTCGGCAACAGAGCAATGAACTGCAGAAGTATTGCGTCCTGTGCAATGAAGCAATGATTCCTCCAGTTGCTGAAGTAGCACCTTGTGCAGAAAAGTGACAGTTCAAAGTGTGCATGTTATTTTAATGAAATATCATGATAGCTTGCTAAAGAAAGATGGCAACAGAACTGTGGATTCTCTCCTGTTCCCATGTTAAGTATACAAATGAATGCTCACTTTCTTCCAAAAGGTACAAGCAGAGTTCAGCTGAGACAGATGTCTGCTGCATCAGTTGTTCTTATAACCATCTCTGACAGCCAGCCTCTAGTACGAGGCTCTGATTACCACAGCTAGACCCAGCTTATGGGTCATTTGGGAATTATGATTAGACAAAATACATTTTTCTTAGAAGGTAGAAAACCAGGATGGGATGAGTAAGTTTTGGGTTACTAGAAGCCTTTCCCCCCACCTCCAGCCTCTTTCCTCAGGATAGAAATGCTCAGGTTTCTAACAATTACATTCTGCAACACAGCCATTGACTTTGGCAGAATGAGACACACAGAAGAAATACCTGAACAACCCACAATTCAATCAGAAAGGATGCAGAAGAGATGTGCAAACACTCTACTTCTGAGTTTTGAGAATACAGTTCCTGGTAGTTGTTTCTCCCAGTTCCCTGTGCTGCTCTGGAGAGGTTCTCCAGGAAGGGCACTTGCAGAAGCAAGATTCTGGATTGGCAGGGTTGAAAGCCTGGGAGCTTACAGGGACAACTCTCCTAACACTGGTGTGTCTCTGCAGATTTGCAGCCAGGCTGAGGAGAATTGCATGGCAAATTTACACACAGCTCCTCTGCACCACGTCAGTGAGTCCCTGGGTTCTCCGTTTGGTCTCACTACTGATCAGTCAGCTGAGTTTTGGAATAAAATCCAAAGTGAGGAAGGACAGATCAAGCCCTTCACTTCTGAGCATGCATAAAATAGGGAAAACAATCTCTGCTGCTTCCATGTAAGGCACTGCTCTATCTAGAAGGATCTTTGAGACTTTCTTTAGCTGAAAAACAAACCCTATGGAGTTCAATTATTATCTTGTAAGCATCATAGGAGGCTGGACAAACATAAACTTCAGTTTTATTTCTTGCTATAATAACAACATCTTGTGTGACCTCAGTAACTCATCAGCCTATCCTGGGCCTCATTTCCCATTTCACTTTTTAAAAACTCTGTAATTTCTACAGGGAAAGGTAATATCAAATGATCCAAATCTTTGCCATTATAAAGTTCTCCAACTCTGTTTCATATCAGCAAGAAATGTGGCTCAGTATTTCTACTGGAATAGTTTATTGCTATTGAAATAGTGGAAAATGGAGAGAGAAGCTGAGAGAGTAAGAAGACCCTTAATTTAAATACCAGATGTTTAAATGTTAAAAGTCTGTCACAAGTGACACAGTTAAACTCTTTGGCCATGGAGATGCCTAGGAAAAGCCTCCAGAACAATAAGAAAATGCAGCTTGACGGGGAAAAAATACCAGAAAAAGTGCTTGAGGCAAGTTGTGCTTTTTAGCAGTCCCTTGGTCTTCTACATTTCCATACAAGAGAATAACGAAAAGGCTAAAGGGGAAATAAGATCAATAGCTATTCACCAGTTTTACAATAAGACACTGAACAGAAGATAAATCATTGTCACTATCACACAGACCAAGAAAAGCATTTGACAGCCTGAAGCAGGTTCACTCTAGAATACCTCGAAGCACTCTGCCATGCCAAGGGGAATCATGAACATCCTCCAGGATTCCTATTGAGATGCAACACAAACAGAGATTGGAGCACTTGGATGAAGTGCCAGCCTGGCACTGCCCCATGGCTCCCCACGTAGCCAGAGAAACAGAACTGGCACCACACACTTCTGCACTGCTAAACTAGGAGTGATAGATTTTGGCAGAGACATAATCCTCTACAACCAGGTCAGTTTTAAGCGTCACTTCTGTCTCCTGCCAAGCTTCTGGGATTTTAGGGATCCATGAGCACATGACATTCAAGTTCGTTCCTTATTCATCTAGTGTTTAGTGTGCTCATGCACAAATGGTAAGTTTGGATCAGCCATCCCACTGACGATGTAGGACTTTACACTTTGATTTAATGCAGCATTAAGTTGTCCATTTTTTGTTTAGTAATTACATACTCAAAACCTAGATAATTCTTTTTCTAGGCATAGATTTTTTAAAAAGGGCTTTGCAAAAATGAAGCGCTTCAGGAATTTATTTCAGTAGAAAAAAACACAGAGAGGAGTTGAATCTCAGCAGATTTCTTTGCTTACTTGTTTGAGCACTGAATTAACACATGTAAGTTAAAAAAAAAAAAAGGTCCCAAAAAACCAAACTTCTCTGTGAGACTCAGGATGATGACTCAGGAGACATATTAAGTTCCATTACTGCCTTGGTTGAATAAAAGTGGTCTTCAGAATGAGTCTCAAGAAAAGCTCTAGCTCACCACTCTGACAAACTACTCTAAATGACTCCTTACTGCACCTGTGTCTCCACTTCTCTTAGCTTCTTTGCACCACATACTTACAAAAATGAAATGTCTTTACTCCATGTTACAGACGTGAGGTACAGAAGGATGAAGCTACTTGCCTACAGTCACACAAGGGTTATACCACAGGATAAGAAACCAAACTCAGGTTCCCTATGCCAACGAGGTACTTGGCATAAGGCTCCTTTTTAGCAAGGGGTTGAGCTCCAGCTTCGCACAGGCACTTAATAAAATACAGAAAGTATTCTTGAGAGGAGTGTCTTGGTGATAAAAGAGTACTGTTTTTATTACCTAAGCCTTACATGCATTTTTATGTATACTGGAGTGATCAAATTAACAGTGTTGCCTAATTTCCTGTGTACAACATATTTAACACATTTTACGTTACAAGCTGAATTTAAGACTGAAAATAAATCGATCTTTTAGAATATCCTGAATTCAGTTTTGGCAATTGCTTCTACAATAGGATCTCTCTAAATTAAATATCAGTAAGAACATGAATACTCAATTCATGGAAAAAAGTCACTAAAAATAATTTTAAAAGCCAGTAAAAAGAATTCTGATGATTAGTATTTATGACTGTCTCAAATTCTACACTACTTATTGTAGGATCTCTTATTCACATTCTTTTTTTCATATAAAATGTTACCAAAATAAAAAATACATTCACTGTTAACACCTGTACTTTGATCCAGCCCCACAAAACACCACCAACATAATGAGAAGCGACACTGTGAATATTAACAGGTGCCTCCTCCTCCAAGTCATTAATTTCCACTGCCACAAGGAGGAATTCCTGAGAGCATCCTTCTGGGTTAAGGTATATAGTTCATTGATTTATGTATAAACTCATTTAAAAGAAACTGAATCTACCAACATAAATAAAGGTTATAAAATATCAATTCCAAATGACTTTTTATGTTGTTAATCCAATAATGCATTTTCCTTTCTTTAAATTTTGCCTTACTTGATATTTTTTCCACCCATATTTTAAGGCAATTTCGTGACAAGTAAATCCAAGCAATAAATATTTTTGTTGAGTCTGATCTGTGAATTATCAAATCTAATGAAACACTGACACAGCATGTTCTCCTTGCCATGCAAAATTTATCACATGCAACCCAAGCACCTCCAAGCGGGAAGAGTCTACCATGTTTGATTTATGTGGCTTGAAAGGGAACTGACACGTTTTCAAGTTGCAAAGCTGCAATTCCATTTTGTCTTCTGCTGGGCATGTTTGATCAAATCAGAGCTTGCAAACCAAGCTCTCTACTGCAGTCTGTGTTTGAGAGGGGAGAGACTTGTTTTTGTGGGAATGATCTAGCTCGGGAAAAATGCCGAGGTTAGCACACCCTTGTGTAAAACACATTGCCGGCGTTACTTGGCACTGCTGCCTGCAGGTCAAGCTTCTGCTCATGTCAGCAATCTCGTCTCTTTTCGAGGAAGTTTGGCAGGAAGACGGAAAAAACCTGTACATCCCTCCTCAACAGCACCAGTATAGTTGGATGGTGCTCACCTGGGCCAGAACACAATCTAACACTATGGTTTTTCTCCCAGGGATACAAAAGATTTATTCAAAGTTTTCTTGGCACCTCCCAAAAAGTCGTAAGGGATGGGAGAGGAGAAGTAAAGAAAGAAAGTAGTACTAATCACAGGAAAAGCAAGGGCAGGTGGAGACAGGTTAAAATGGCTTAAGTGGCTGATTAGAATTGAAAATAAATGTTACTACACCATGACACACTTTTTTACACTAGTACATATCACTTCAAAGTCAGTGCACTTAAACAGTGACGCACCTCCACATGCTGCAACATTGCCTCCTTCCAAGAGTATGAAGCATCCCAGCGAGTGTGGCACTGGCTCTGAGAAGCTGCTTTACAGAAAGTAAGGCTGACTTGTCAAAGGCTGGCATGGTGTCCCTGCCACAGAGGGAAGGACAAAAAAAAAATTGAAGGAAACAAAACCAAAGCTCAGATTCAAGAAAGGAACCTGCTGTAGCAAACCACAAAGTTGTCTTGATGTTTCATGCTACAGTGATGACGTAAGATTCAGATTCTCCTGCCCCACAAACCAGACTCTCAACTGAAAACAACATTTCTGATGCCTCTGCAGCACTGGGACTGGGCAAGCAGCTGAGTTCTTCTAACCACAGGAGGGCAGAGCCGCTCACACACATTAGGCAAATGACACGAGCACATTTTTCCATGATACTAAATCAGTAATTTCATTACCAAATATCCCTTGCACAGGTTCAAACAGCTTTGGTTAGAGGAAGCAAAACTCTTGTCTTTTTAAACAGATGTCTGTCATCTGGGGGAACAAAACACACAGTTCAGTTCTGAAGAGAGATCTGGAAAAGAAAATTCAATAGAACTCCATAAACTGCAGCTGCAGTCCCACAGCCAGGATTAGGAAATTCCAAATACAGATGATTGAGGTGGCAATGTGATGGCAGGAAAAAAAGGAGAGAATGGCAGGAGAAAAAGAAAAGGCTATTTACACAACGGTATTAGGGTTCTTCTTAAGCATAATCATAAGGGCTTTAGTAAAATGAAAGGGCAAGTTCAGAACTTAGCCAGTTAAGATGACACACAATGACTAGGAGTGCAGAAAGAGTAATTTAGCTTTGCTATATTAGGAATTAAGTTACTGAGATTTGTTTGAGTAGAGATTGATCAGTCCTTGCACATACAAATCGTCAAAATAATGATATAATATAGCTAAAGTATTTCTGGTTTAATTCTTCACTAGGAGTGCATGTTGCTGCTTTAAAGAAATCATAGGCAGCTACATTGTCTTCAGCTCATGTTACTCCTGTCAGTGATGGAACAGAGATGACTTTGACTACAAACCCTACATACATTTCTGCTTCTCATACTTAAAATAACACCTCATTTCTATTTTGACTTACAAAGATTTTACCATTGTTACTCCATATGGAGTAAAAGTGTTATACTGTTCATTCACATTATCAGGTCCATCAATTCCAACGTGGACACAAAAATAAAAGACACCATGCAGATCAGTGCACAAATACAGAGCACAAATCTTCCTCTAGCAAAAACAGAAGAATGTCTTTTTTTCCAGGGCAGTTACATTTGTTTATATTATCTTCATCAAGAAGATCCAAGTTCTGCATTTGGCACACATTATTCAGCAGCCAATAGAAGAATTAAATAAATCAATGTAGCTGGCAGCTAAACAGCTGGCCAAAGCAGTTATGTGTGCAAACATGCAGCTGCGTGCATTGCTCATCCATGCAAACATGCAAATGTGCATATAGTAGGAAGGTTTAAATTAAGCCATGTCACTTTAAAACACCTCAGGTATCAGAACTGAAACAAATACACCATTGTGGAGCATTTCAAGGAAGCTAAACTTTTATTTAGCAGCTTGAGTTTTTCTCTTCAAGACCTTCCACTTGCCAGGCTGTAAAGATTCCTTGTGCATTTTATGTGAACAGAGATTTCTCCTCAACTCAAAAGTCAAAGGAAGCTGCTCAGGAGTTAGCACCTCCTGGAGCCAGGGCTGTTAAGTAAGCTTTGCTACAGAGAAAACAGAAGTAAAGTACAGCACAGGAAAGAAGGTCCAGACTTCCTGAAGGTGTCTCTACTGTGTCACACAAGGACACGTGAAGGAAGAGACCTCCTTTGCTTACATGTGCTCCTTGAAGGACCAATCCTTACCATGCCACCAAAGTCTCTTCAAGACATCCACTTAATGGTTATTCCCCTTCCCTCTTGAGACTTCATGACTGAGATTATCTTAAAGATTATCTTCCAAGATGATTCGGACGTTTAGTTTCAGGTAACAGGCAAGAAGATGGTGTGCTGAACATCTAGATTTGTGATCCTGCATACTCCAGCAAGGACAAGGGTGCACAGAGAGGCTTTCTCCAGGCTGAGCACACTCATGCTCAACAGTTTCAAGAATGGAGCACTAAGGAGAGGGCAAAAGACAGTACAAGATTCAAGTGACCAACAGGTGAGCTTTGCCCTACCATCTCCTGAAATACAGAAAAACTCTATAGTAGGACAGCATCTGTAGTGCCAAATGCCCCAGAGAAACTGTCAACATTACACTCAATGGGAAGGAATGGAAAGTTGTTCACATCACACCTCTGCCATTGTTTTGTAAAAGTGGATCAGAGCTATAGCTCTCTAATATGGGAATGGAAGAGGTACAAGAAAGGATGGAGGGAATGAAGAGCCAGTTTGCACTGACACTGAGGTGCAGTGCTCTGGGACCTATTTGATAACCCTAGCCCTGAAACACACACCAGCCAGGTTCTCCTCAGGTCCCTGACACTGCTCAGATGGTCACTGCTAACTTCAGGTAAAGAAGGATGTATGGCACCTTGTTTCCTCATCTCAACAGTTAGATACAACTGTGCATTGTCAGCGTGACAGTTCAGGACATTGTAGAACAAAAGTACTAATGTTTTAGCAAACCCCTCCAAGTCCACCATCTCTCAGCCAATGGACAAGAACAACGTACAGAGACAGATGAAGTTAACAATAGGCCACTCCTGAAATAAACCACTCCTGAAAAAATCTGAACTTGAGCCAATATCCACAGAAGTCATTGTGAAATGTTGTTCTTCAGTAAGTACTGGACAGAAACTATACTGTTCATCACTTGTTACTACATTAAATGGAGGAAGATAACAGCAAAAATAGGAGCCTTGGGGACATGATGTTTTATATGGAGACAGAAGATCTATTGTGACAGGCATGATTTAACATTACTTTTAGAGACAGGTGTTGAACAGGAGCAAACCTACTAAAGTCAGTGGACTTAAGCCATTGTAAAACCTGCACAACCAAGAGAAGATACTGGGTCAACATTAAATGGAGATAGCAGAGGCAGGGATTTTGAGAACTGCCTGTGGAAAAACATTCACACATACTTTGCACACTTCATTGCTATGATTAATTTCTCGTGCATGCATGAAGTACTCAAAATGTGGGCTTGAACTTGCTAACTCCAGCACTATGAGAATAGACTCACACAGCAGATCCTCAGCTGGAGTAAATCAACATAACCCTATTGAAACCAAAGGAGCTACATCAATTTATAGCACCAAAAGATCTGGTCTGGAGGCATTTGAAAACCGCATGAAGAAAACAAACCCATCAAAAAAACAAAAACAAGAGGAAACACATTGCAGAGAATGTGCTTTTCTATCCTAAAAGTCAACTTTGGTTTTCTTTGCCTAAAGATGTGCTTATTCATCCTACTCCTCTGGGAGTTGCTCACAAAGCTTTCTTACATTGCTGTCCATTTAGTGTCAGGTTTCACTCCCACCAGCTATTCAGTTTAGGGGCTCCCTTGCTGATTAAGAGACTTACAGTAATTCAGTAACAGTCCAGATGCTAGACACTGCCTCTCTAGGTAGCTATTTGAGGCCTGGTAATTCAAAACCTTTTATTTAAATGCCCATCATCTTACAAAAAAACCAGCTTTCATGATCTAACTTACTGTGCTTTCAAATTACTGAAAGCAGCAGGTGGGCTATAAGGAAGCAATTTGTTACAAACACGATGCTGCTTACATAATGGTAGCTGTTTAATCCCCGCAGTGGTTAATGGTCAGTGCGCTGGAGAAGAGTGCAGAACAATTTATGAATTCCAAATATGTTTTTTTGTAATAGAATTCTGGCATCCAACAGGAGTAATATGATACATGGAGAAGACTACTCTGATTATGCCTCAACCCTTCTCATAGAGCCCAAAGGGAAGATCTTAGGCTATTCCTAACCCAGGGTTGTTTAGCAGCCTGACCTGCAGATTGGAAACACCTTCAATCCCCAGGGTCTGTTTAGCTTTTCATCCTTTCAGTATATAATAGGCTCATTGAGACTGGGAGGCATTTCTGAGGATGAAACCTCTGTGAACAGTACAGGAAGCACATCTTGGATTTGATGATACTCAGCTTGGTGGCATATTAAGGTGCTGCCCAAGATCTTGATGATCCCTTTACAACTTGGAACTATTTCCTGTTAACGTTGGAATCTTCAGCATCTTTCCTGTAAACACTCTCTATATGTGCTGCTGGGCAGTGAAATGTCCTCCTCTTTGAGGAAAGACTTCACTAGTGATTCTGTGAGTCCCTCTGAATGTGCTCATACTAGCAGACATACCAGGGACTGATCATCACTCACTAAAAAGAAGAACTGCAAGGCACTTGAGAAGTTTCAGGCAACAATGAATGTTTCCAACTGCCTTCTTACATTATTATTATCACAATGATAAATGCTTACAACATGCAGTGACCAAACTCTCACAAATGCTTCCAGCCCTAACGCTTTGGACAGATATGAAAAGAAAACAGATCGTATCTTTGAGAGTCTGTGCTGCAACAGGAGATGGAAATGTAACAAAACAAATAGCAATGTTCATACAGCAAACCCAGTAGAAAAATAGCATTAATATCTGGCACTGGAAGGTTTTTTTCTGTTTCGGGAGGTTTCAGTAAACACCTGAGCAATGAGTCTGAGCTGTACTGACAACACATCATTAATGAATCCTGGATTCAGGATTGAACCAGTACTTCCTAATGTGCATAGCAAAAATCCAATGTGCAGAAGGGGAAATAACCCCACAAAGAGAACAAGAGAAAGCTTGAAAGTGATGTCCCTTCTAAATGAACTGGAAAGAAAATGCACTTACCGCTTTGACAGCAAATCACAAGGTAATTGTTTCTTCCCACAGACATTATTGTAACATAGACAAAAATTGGTCATCATTAAACAAAGTTTACTCAGTGGCATTTTTACTGTTCTGCTGATGGGCCAGTTAAGAAAACACTGAATAAATTATGAAACAATAGAAGGAAGATGGCTCTTTATAAGCAGCATTCGATATAACAATTTTAAAAGCCTATAACACAAGTTTATTGAATTTGGCAGGGCTTATAAATCCTAACTCCCATTACTGCACTGCAACTTAAAAAGAAGTATTCTTCAATTTGTCATTGGAAATTTCAAGTTTAAGTGGTCCCAGTGCAAATGATAACTTACTCATATGCTCAAGCGTTTCCATGCACGCACCACACATCAAACATCTGGCTAAATGCAGAACTTTACACTGCAGCCTGTTCTGTGTGTGCAAGCATGTGTGAGACACTGGTCTTTAGGTATCCTGCTGACCAAGTATTTATGTCATGAGATCTCATTGGCACTGTTGTTTTGTTGTGGTGCTTTTATTTTTTTCAAGAATTCTGACCCACTTGAATAGCTTTCCAGGACAATTTGGTGTTGCAAAAGCTCACACGGAGAGCTGGAGCATTTCAGTTAGGATGTCCATGATTATACTCAGCTGGTTGAATGGTAATCAAGTAACCAAAAGGCGTTTTGAAAATCTTTGGTTCTGTTTCAGGAACTGAAGTTCTTGCCTACAGACTGCTTCTGACATGCAGTGATCACATTTTGTGGAGTAATGCTCCCCAGTAATTAACCTGGGCTCAGAGGATCTTCCTCCTCCTCCAAAGACCATGAGATCTTTAGAGCCCTGATTGGCAGCAAGGAACAGATGAGACACAAAAACACATTAAGCCACAAGGCAGAAGTGTAGAACTAAGTCCGAAGGATTTAAATGGGAAGGAGATTTTTCTCCACTTTCCCTATGTAACAAGCATGACAGCAGGAAGCTGCTCTAAACAAGACAACTCTTTTCCAGAATATTGTCTTATAGGTAAATGCAGCTCTTGGGTTCAGAACAGGACTTGGAATCTTTAACATTTAATTTAAAATTAGTGATCTTTGGGTGGATTTTTTTTTTTTTTAAATAGAGGTTTAACCAGTGAGAGCTGCCAGAAATGCAGCTGCTCCAAGCCTGAAATGGCAAACTGTGACTACAAGTAAATTATTCAAAAAACTGCTGAAAAAGCCTGAAGCTTTCTACTTCCCTTTTGTTCTGTGGAGGGTATACACATACCTCAGACAAAACAACACACATATTTTGTACTAATAAATTCACATCATTCCGCTGTATTTTTCTATTATTTTCTGCTTTGAATGTGCATCTGAAAAGATGAAATAAAAATCTATGTTGCAATCAATATGAATAAGAATTTCCTGCAGAAGAACATTACCTTGAAAAATACTTAACCAGGGAAAGGCTTGAACCAGAGACCAGCAGGAAGTGAAGACAAAGATTATGTACATCTTTAACAGTTTCTGAATGAAGTCAATGAAAGCTTTAATTACTCCCATTATGTCTATATAGCACTTTATCTATCTACAAGAAAGAGAAACTGTATTTCTACTGTGACAGAATGACTGGAAAATGGGGACTTTTACAGGGACAAGGCTGTGACATCTATTTTTAAATCTAAAGAATGCTTTCCAGAGTTATGTTATGGACCTTCCTTGAATGAAATGCAGCACCATTAAAAAAGAGATGAGAATATCCACAAGAGACAAATCTGTTCCTCCAGAGACACAAATAGTTAAATCAGAAGCTTGAGTGTATCACTTGTTTGTGTGACAGCACACTAAGTCAACTGACAAGTTCCACATTTCTAGCAGAAAATCAGTGATGTTGTGATGACTCTTGACTGGCTTCTGAACACCAGCCTTCATTTAAGAGCTTTCTTTCAATACAAGCAATAATATTTGGACAGCTCCAATAGAGCAAGATTTACCACTCTGCTTCTCCAGCCCTCCCTCTCTAGAATGAGTGCTTTCAAAATACTAATGATTTTTTAAGCCTCCTTTTCTTGGTGAGGCATAGAGAGAACAAGAACTCTCCCCAAAGTTGAGTGAAGTGAGAAGAAAGTGATATTCCTCCAGGTCACATTGAATACTCAAGACAGACCAAAAGCTGCATTCAGATCATAATTCTCAGCTCTGATACAGGAGCTGCTGAAGTCAATGCAAGTCTCTCTGCTGACTTTAATGGGCAAAAGAGCAGGACCCTTTCACCTTAACCCATGGTTTCATCCTTGGTACAGGCCTGAAGACAAGCAATTGCACAGCAACTACACTTCTTACAAAGCAGCACATCACGACAACAGCCAAATTTGCTTCACGGGGACTGCAAACATGCAGTGCACTAAAAAGCACAAGTCTCATTATTATCACATAGTTGAAACCCTTAGAAATTTGACAGTGAGTCTGCTGTTTTGAAATTCTCCCTGTGCACATTTGATTCATAGAGTCACATAATGCCCAGGATCCATAAGCTCTGTTGTTTAGGTTTGCTAGAAAGACCAAGTAAGGACACTGGGTCTCTGCCCTTTTCACACCTAAAACTACTTATTAAAATCTAGGTAGATTGACAAGGATTGCAAGTTTTCACATGAGAACAGACTAAAACATAGTCTAAACTATGAAGGGGAGACTTTTTCTCTAAACTTTCATTTTATTTCAAAACAAATATTCCCTATGAAAAGCACTGAACTCCTCTACATCTGAGAGTCCAGCTGTATTTTCATTTAAGGTAATCGCATTAGCCCAGACACTGAATGCATGCTAACAAAATCTTTTCTGAAATGTGCTCTAAATAACACATTCTGAGACATCGTTAGACTAAATGCAAATGGAATATGAGCCTTGATGTGCTCTACACATAAAATAAGGATTCCTAGAAGTTGCACTTTATGGGACATATCACACACTGCTGACGTCCTTGGATGCTTTGCCAGAGCCAAGATTAATAGCCCATTTTAAAGCCTGCAAATGTTTTAAGAACTGAAATGCTAGTTCTGATGGCTGAGCTCCCTCACGTTCCACTGAGATCAATGAATTTGAAAGCATTTGGCGTCTTACATGATGGGTGAGCTTTGCTCTAGCTACCAAATCTTGATTAGTCCAACTTTGAACAGTCTTGGAAGAACACAGAGGAAAATGTGAACTGTTGTGGAAGAGAAGTAAATCTCCTGCCTGACAGCATAGTAAATCTCTTTCTCTCTCTCTCTCACCAGCTTCCCCTTCCACATATGACCCCAAAGGGGAAAAAAAAAATTGATCCTAATGGACAAGACTGGACCAGCTATGTACAACCTCCTGGGAATTTCAATAAACATCATAAACAAAACCAGGTGGAAAACTAGTTTCATTTATTTTCATTTCACAGAGAAGTTCAGACTGAAATTGAGTTGTTTACAAAACTACAGGACTTTGAGGGGCCAGGAGAGAAACCCATGTCAATCTGAAATCCACAGTCCACATCTCACTAAAAGCAACAGTATATTTATTTTATGTGCCCAGAATTAGTAATAAATAAAGAAACTCTGTTAAGATGCAGAGGCAAAAATCCTAGTTTACACAGCTGCACCAACTCAAAGCATTTTATAAAACTATGCAGTACCTGAAAAAGGGTGAATTGCAGCCTCCTATGAAAGGGAGTTTCACAGCAGTTTACAACAGGATGTGAGGATCATCAATACATAGATATAACTGGAAAATAATTTAAAAATAGGTAGAAGGAGGAAGCTGGGATTTAGCTGAAAGGAGGGATAACTTGCAACACGAGTTCTTTAGAGCTAGCAAGTATTTTTGATGTTTCATCTCCTTGAGAAAGCACAAATGTGCACCAACAGTTTTGTCAGAGACACGCTTAAGCAGAAGCAAAATTTCAGAAAAAAACATATGAGGCTCTGCAAGCTCCCCAAGTTTCTTGCTCATGAATGGGTGAATCTCAAGAGCAGAGCATGACAATAAGCCTTAACTGCAGGGTAGAGACATCCATGTTTTTCCATTCCTCTTGACATGACAGTAAGTACATGTCAAAGGGGAAAATGGCAACACTTCCTTAAAGCAAGGAGCAAGTTTTTGCCAGCGGAAAACACAGATTAAGACTTAAGTCTGATGAAGCTTCTGTCAGATTACTATGATTGAAAAAAGATTCACACCTTTGCAGAAGTAGGCTAGAGAATGTAATTTAAAAGAAAAATGGTTTGCCAGCAGAAGCTGATCTGTGTGCAGCACTTCTGCCATTTTTCATGCAGATTCACAAAATGCAATTTCATGAGAAAAGGAAAAATCACAACTTCGTAAGAGCTGCAAATTCAAAAGGCCAGATCCATTTTTATATAAAGCATCCTCTTTTCATCATTTAGCTGAGCACAGGAGCTTAAAAATCCATTAAATTTAAATTTACTTGAATATCTGGTTAGACTGCTGGGTGGTACAGACAGTCTTCCACATCATTCAGAATCAAATCATGCTGCAAGTTGCAGAGTCTTGAATACTTTATTTCATTAGCACATAGAAAAGCAACACTCAATAATACCAAATGGCTTTCCCTTGAGCTCATCACAAAGTGGTGTGGCAGTGCAGAACCCATCTATGCTGCTGCACATAGGCACCACCATCCTTCGTGCTATTTCATTTTAAGAAGAGAGGAGAAAATGGACTGTCACAGACAAAAGGTGAGCCACTGTGTCCAAGACTACAGCTGTTGATGGATTAAAGCAGTGTTGGGCTCTATGTTTCTCTAAATCAGGCCACACAAGGATGAAACTGGCAACATTTGTCTGAATGGCACTGCCACCTCCCTCCCATTGCCCTACTCTTTGCACAACTCTATTGTTATTTCTCCTTTCATAGCAATAAATTGGTCAAGGCAGACAATATCCAGCGCTCTCCCCTCATCTACCCAGCCAGTCATGCCATCATAGAAGGCAATCAGGTTGGTCAAGCAGGATTTCCCTTTGGTGAATCCAGGTGAACGCTGCCTGATATCCTTCTTCTTTTCCAGGGATTGAGGTGAAGCCAATACCCAATTGTTTTCGTTTGGAGACCTCCAAAGATCTTAAGGCAAGCAATCTAAGAAATTTTGATCTGTCCTCATTCATCTCCCTTTGTGTTCACAAATAAGACAGATTATCTATTTGTAAAGTAAGACTTTATTCCATTTGATCTGGGAATAACTATAGTTCTTATGCTATGGTTAGAAAGTAATTTCCACCATTGCTTTGCTTAGCTGCCCTCTTCCCAAGACACCACACAGTTATAAAACAAAATAGTGTCACTAAATCACTATTTCCAACACTTGAATCATTCACTATGCTTGCACACAACGTCCTGTTCTCCTAGACTAAATCCATCTCACCTATTTAGGAATGCTCAGCTCCTTAATAATCACATTTCTACAGCATTGAGAGAGGTGTATCCTCATCTGTTCCTAGACTTTAGCTTAGAACAGGTAATAGTCTATTGAGGACACCAACACACAATAGTCAAAACCTCAAAAGTTTATACTAGATGATGACCCAAAGAGCTTTTAAGGACACAACCTGGCAGTATCCCTATGCTCAGCACCATTCTAGATCAGACTTAAACCAAGCCAGCCTAGAAAAACTCTTTTCATTCACCTGGAAATAAAGACAACTCAATGTCACCAAATAATAGAGGACAAACAATAAGATTCAGTGCTTTGACTGGTAAGTCTCCTAAAGACGCTGCAAGGCTGACCAGACAATTCAAGACCAGCATGCATCACCTCATCTATGTGTTCAGGGCCTCAGTTTGTGAATCTTTAATAAATCTGTCCTCAGGCTTCTGGCAGCAAGTTATCAGAGGTGCTACGGGTGAAGAGGCATAGCTTCAAAAAATAAATCATTAAGGAGTTACGCAACTCAAAAGCACATTGTGTACCTGGCACCCAGCGACACCTTGGAATGAGATGAAAGACGTGTTTGCTAGCACACCGGACAGCCACCACTCATTAAACTGAGCTTCCTTCTGCCATCTCCTTTCCTTACAGAGTGAGTGATTTCTACTTTACTTGACATGACGCAAAGAACTAAAAGTGAAATGATCTCTCCTGTTCTCTTTGCTGCTGATACACTTCAATGGTTTGTCTCAACAGGAGTTGCTTGACAAGCTGCCCAAAGGTTTAAACCTACAGATACTGTATATGCAAACCAAAAAGACGTATACTTGCACCTTCAGTCATTCACACATCAGAAGGGGCAGTGGCATGTTGTTAAGGATATCAGCCTAATCCTAGCATTTTCCACAGGGATTGGTGTACTCACTCAAAGGCACCCACAGGCATGATACAGTAACTATTTGAACAGATATAACTATTTCCTCCAGCCAAGTTGGTTATTTCTCTGCGATGATCTGCTGCAGAACAGAACAGTTTGGGAGTCTATCCCTACAGAGTAAACTACAGTTAATCTAAATTCTCTCTAACACACTTTTCCTCCTCTCTCCCCACTTAACTCTCTATTATGGAAGAAAAAAAAGAGTTTAAAGGTAAGGTTTGTTTTAGTCAAAGTTGCGCTGGGATTAAAAACTTGGAACTGAACTCTGTTATCCTCACTCTGTGTCATGGCAAAAGCTGTTCCTTTCTCTGTGCCTTATTTGCCAATCTATAAAACAGAGTAAGACCTACTGTTTCCCACCTCTCATCCACTTTGTCTTTTTAGACTAATTCTTCAGAGTAAACTTCTATTCCTATGAGCTAAAAAAACCCCACAAAATAACAAAAAAAAAAAAAACCAAACAACTCTTTCCCACCCACTTTTTCCATTTCTGGCTTTTTTTCTCTTTTAATGTTTTAAGTGGGGTATTTCTATGTAGATATTCTCCAGATGTCACCCATGGAGAGCCACTGAGCAAGATCCCAGGAAGATACAGCACTAACATCTGAGCAGAAATTTCTCAAGAGGGAGTAAAGCTGCACTGCTGCTTTACTGCAGCTTCTGTCAGCTCTCTCCAGGCTGCCAGCAGCCTGTCCTGCTCCTTTGACTTCTGTTGTGGGAAAGGAAAAAGGAAAAGATCACATCTCCATGAGGAACATGATTCAGAGAGGCTGCAGCAGCCAGGCTGAAAGTGACTGTTTCTACATGTCTCTACTTCAGAGAAAGCCAACAAGCAATTCAGCACTAGAAAGTACAGCAAGCGCCACGCTACCGTGTTACCATCACACCAATGCTCCTCTTTGATCTCAGTATTTATTTCCATTGCAGATACAGAGCATACATCTTTAGAAAACAAAAAGCTAATTCAGAAGCAGTTTCAAAGCTACAGCCAATCTCCAATATGCTGCTTACCTTTGTCTGCAGCTTTGCCAGTGAAGACCAAGTTGAGTAATAGCATTAACTGGAATAGTCAGTGGTTTAAAATCCAAGAATCTCAAGGCACTTTTACAGAAAATAATAAAATGGATAATATCCATAGGAGTCATTATTAAGCATATTTTACAGTGGGGTAAAAATTAACATAGAATAAACTGAATTATCAAGAACATTACCAGAGCAAGCCAGAAATATAATGAAAATCTGATTCCCAGTTCCCAGCACTGTCTGGGTTGTGCTTCCTCCCTCATTGAGCAATTACTATAGAATCCTGCTCATCTTCACTGCTGCATGAACTGAGGAGAGCTGCTCAGCAGCAGACTTTGCCAGAGATAAATAGAAAGGTATTTCTGGTGAAAATTCAAAATGTCAACAAACAAAAAAAAAATCCCCTTTGGCAGAAGAGATATTTTGATTTGGAAACGCTGGCAGTGTATCTTATGGGAGTTGTAGGCTGGGCCCATGAAAGCTGACAATCTGCTATGGAATGGCTGCATTCTTACCCTGCCACAATTTTATTTTCTTAAGCAGGAAGGACCAGAGCCTTGGAAGTGGAAGACAGCATGAAAGCGGGCATACTATGGATCCAAGTCCCAAAGAATATAACATGAAGTGCTTTGAAAGCAATTTGACATTTCCTAAAGGAAGCACACTTTGTTTCTGAAAGAAATATTGCAGAGCTCAGAAATGAGGATTTTCTTTTTAAAATCAGACAAAACTTCTGGCAGAAAGCACTTTTTTTTTCACCCTCAAAAAAGACAATGATTGCAACAGAATATAATCTTATTTCCTTAAGAATTTTGTTTTGACCAACATTACCTCTGAGCATTTAAGCTGATGCCTGGGAACAAAAATGAAAGCTCTATTTGAAAAATAGAGCCATCATTTTTATGCAACATATGACGATAACGTAGTCAACTATTTTTCTGATGAGTTTTACTTGTTTTTTTCCTCCCTCAGCCCTTCCAGTACCCTGGATCCTTTTGCTTGTTATGTCCACGTCCTGCACTCTGTTTCATATCTAAACTAAAGCCTAGGCACAATGACAGCGCAATGAAGCCCTGATCAAACGCTATGAGCTCTACTATAAATACATCAGATAGGATGAGATCTTCCCATTTGCCCTCTATAAGCTCTGGATCAAGTCCAGGACAAAGAAAAGTTTATTACTGCACACACATTCTTACTGGCCTTTGAGCTCTTTGGCAAAAAATTGTTTTAAACAGGCCCCTGTAGAGACTGAATGAGCAGTATTCAAATATTTACATCGAACAACAGAGTTAATTACACTTCAAGACATTAGTAAGATTCACTTTGCTGCAACCTCAGCAACATACTACAGCAAAGCAGCAACATAAACCATTTTCTGCAATCTGAGGCGGGCAGCTTTCCATCTGGGTTTCAGCTAAGGCAGGAATGTTTCTGTCTACAATAGAACCTCACTAATCAGCACTTCACTAATCCACACATTTTATTAACTTCACCAAAAAAACTCACAGCCTCTCCCTGCCCCTCAGCCAAGATTTAATAGCAGAGACCTCAAGCAAGGTCTTTCATTACCAAAACACATCTTTTTTTTAAGCAAATGTTACATGCATTCGAGTCAGACATTAGAAAGCAGTTTGATAAATAATTTGAGCAAAACTAGAGTTGTCAAAGACAGAGCCAAATCTTATGCATATCTGGAAAAGAAAACCCGAGGCAACTTGAAGCTGAATCTACAAAAGAACATTTTATCAAAAAACACTTAATCCTTAGTATCTCTCAGGATTTCGCCCTTTGTGAACAAAGTAACATGCACAAATGAAATTTGCTTCCTTCTAAGTTAACACTACATTTGCCCAGTAACTTATTGGCTCCCAGATTCAATAACTTCGAAAGAAATCTCCCTCCAGCCACTTTTGACACTTCATTCTTCCTTTCACAGAGTAGTCTGCATCCCTTAAATGTAAGCCAAGACAAACAGCAAAGCCAACAAAAACATTTAACTATATTCTGGAATGAAAAGCTCTGTCCATCCTAGTGTCTTAGCTCTCTGTTTAGCAACTGTTCATAGTTCTCTGCCCTAACCATTAGCACTTAAAGTTTGTGGCTATAGTAGCTTCATTTTTCAAGCCTACCAGATTATTTTCCTCATGCCATCTTTAACAATGAAACTAAATGACAACATACCATTCATTACACTTCCATTTTCAAGGGCATTTTTAAACAAACAAGAGGATAACCAAATACACTACCTTGCAGGGTTTTTTCTTCCTCATCAATTATGCTTGCTATTGATATAGAATATGAATAATACAGTGTATAAATTATGGGATGCATTTATAGAGGAACATAAGGGGAATTCATATACAGAAAACCAATAAATTGGATGGCATTTTTATCGATCCATTTCTACTTTTGTATGAAGTATTTAATGACAGACAGAAAAGAATTCTATTGAAATTCTACAAATGTTATTTCATTACATGTATTGTTTTTGGGCTTTTTAGTTGCAATTCCTGTTAAGACGTGAGCAATTCATTTTAGAAACATGAATAAATACATTCAAAGAGTATAGTTTCCATTATTTCCTCCCCTCCAGAAAACTTACTATATAAGCTACCATCATCTGTAAGGAATAGACAAGAAAAAAACCCAAAAAACTACACAGATTTTAAGTTCTTATCTTGTGTTGTTATGTCTGGAAGTGGAAGGAGAAATTATTTGGTTTACTTTATAATACACCATGTTGCTGAAGATTTCTTCACTGCATTTAGCAAAGACTCTTACAAGCAGTGACCACTAGTGCTCCTGTGTGTGCAATGACCAGCACCCAAGACAGAAAAAAGTGAAGGCATTCAAAACCTCAGCATTTGCACCTTTGCATGGCGTCCTAGCAAACTGGCCAAGCACTGAATTTGCAACACGGCAACAGGCAGAATGAAAGAACATGTGAAAAGCATCTTATTCTCTCACGTAAATTAAAGAAATCAATGGATTGGAGGACAGATTTTTTCCAAAATGCAGTTGTCTGCCCCTTTCAAAATTCACCTGTTCAAGAGATTTTGTTCCTCAGGCAACACTCTGACTGCAAGGAGGGACCATGAGCCCCTGAACCCACCTTGCCTATGATCAGATTTGCATCTCACCCAACTCGCCTCTCCCCAACTCTCCCAGTATATAACACAGGCTAAGCATCCTTAAGTTCTCTTTGGAGTGCTAGATCACAGCTCCAGGAAAATATATGATACAGACTCCATACATTCTCCTTGAGAGGCAAGGAAAAACAGAAAGGAAGCCTCATCAAATGGATGGAGTAAAAAGGAGGGAAGCTGTGGTCTCACACATTCAGTCCAAAAGCTACTAACATCCCTGCTTCATATAACATCCACTGCGCTGCCACAGTCCAGAACAGCACAGAATCCATGTGCTTTTACACAAACTTATTTAGAGAATAAATCTTTCAATCAGTATCTAGTGGTCAAAAAGTAGACACAGGTAGATACAGCCAGAGAAGGGGCCATTGGTTGGACCATCCTCATTTGGCTCTAGGCTCTTCAAAATCTTATTTCCTCAATCTAGCAAAGTTCAGATGGATAAACCAAAAGCTCTGGTTCCTCCAGAGCTCTTTGGCCTGGCAGCATTCCTAGTCGCCGATGCATTGTGCTGGATTTACAGCTAGCAGTGCCACAAGCCTCAGGAATATAATAGTTAATGTCTGTTAATGGTCTAACTCACTTTATTATACAGATCTTGACATTTTAAATTAAATTATGCTCATAAAGAAGCACACAAGGAACCGTGACAAGCCATAATTTTAAGTGAGACCAATAAAAGTCCTTGTACCAAGCAGTAACACTGTTGTTTGACTGCATATTCACTCACTATCATTTATTCTCCAAGTCAAGATCTCTGTTCAACCCTTGCAATTAGCTCAGTGGGTCAAAATTGGCAAATAGCATGTTGCATTTGGAGAGCTGTACACTGCTTCTGTCCTTGACAGTTAAAGCAATGTTCAGATGTTCAGACTTTCTAATTCAATATTCCCTCTTGCCTCTACTTAAATGACACTGAAAAGACAGGCTCTGTGCAACACTAATGGCAAGATCCACACGTCCACTTGTGCATCATTCTCAGCTTCCCCGTAATGTTTACTGAAGGATATTTTGATTTTTCAAATAGATGCCCTGCAAAACACCCATCTCACCAGAACAGACATGATACTGCAACAGGCTTTGACTTTGCACATCTTTATTAGTTACCCTCAAAGCCTGTCTTGTCTTAATTTTGGAAAACTACTCTGCTTGTTGTCTCTTCATTTGAACTAGAATAACAGACATTTTTACTTTCTATAGCATATACTGCCTATGAGCAGAAAGTCAGATCACATACAATTCTTCTGCATGAGATGGAGCTCTTGTCAGAACTCCAGTGAAGAGAAATGTAAAGATACGTCCCATACACACAAAGCTACGTGGTATAACAAGGAACTGAAGCGAGAACAACTCATTCTCCTTAAAATGAACAACTCACATTCCTTTTAAGAAGGCAAATGTTCTCCTCTCACAGGTAGATAAGGAACAGAGGGTGCTTGATAGCAATCCTTCTCAAGCTTTGAAGCAACAAGAAACACCTCCTTAAAGAGTTTGCTGAAATGGCTTCCAAGTTCTGGTCATTTGATCTACCCTGATGTGAGCTCCTCTCCACTTCCTCCGCTGGGTTAAACTCCACTCTGCATTCTTGCATCTATGCAAGAAGCAGATTTCCTTCTAAAAAGATAATACAATCACCTCTCCTGTTTTACAAATTACACCCCATTTGTTCTCACTACTCCAAATTACAGCATAAGATTTCAGGTACATTTAGGCAGAGGTAGAATGCCAACAGCATATTCTGTGTGTCACCAAACATGCTGTAAGCACACAAACACCTACCTGTAAACCTGCAGAGGATTTACATCAACATACACACTTTATAAACAGAGACAGACCACACCTCAATCTTCCAATCTACAGAGATCCAACTCCTACACCACTGACAATTTTTAGATATGTTTGAACTTGAAGTCAATCCTGGGCGTGCTTTGACCTCTGAATAATTTTGGGCCTAAGACAGATCTGAACTTGCACTGAAAGGTTTCACAGATAACTCCTCAATCTCCAAACCAAACTTCATATTTGAATGAAACAATTTATCGATAGTAGCCAGCAAAAGAATTATGGCACTTAAGTGTAAACGTAAATTAACATCCTTTGGAACCAAACTGTTTGATTGATATTTATTGTTTTTATAAATGAATTTAACAATATAAAACATGAGGAGAGACACAGCCTAGAAAACATAATCAACGTGAGGAGACATTATAAAATTCATTAGGTCTTTGTCTCCACCTACTGTATGGAGGAATAATACTCATAACACCTTGAAGGATATAAAGAAAGATATCAAATACAGAAACCCAACAGTGATCCCACACAGATGACAGTACTTCAATCTTTACAACAGCTACTGTTAAAACCTGACATGGAGAGACAATCACAACAGCTTCTTTTACTTAGTCTGTAATCATTGTGAAGTGGCAACTGTTATGGTTTTATGGTACATTCTTCCTGTATAATAAGGCTTTGAAATATAAGAAACTGATGAAAATAAGTTATGTATATATGTGGTGATTTGAAAACTTTCTGAGCAAGAATGAAAATTAAAAGCCTTCATAATACTCACCTGCAGGACTGCAGTCTAAATCTGCATGAGCCTGTGAATATTCTCAGGTTTAAAGACAAAAGGAATTAAACCAAACTGTCAATCTATCAAAATCAGGAAAAGGTTACCGAGAAATCTGATCTGTGGTTGCTCTGTGCTTTGTACTTCTTAATTTGACCAAAAAAAAAAATTAAATCAGGTTTTGATTTTTTTTTTCTAAGACAGTTTTTTTCCTGCTATTTTAGCTCTCGTTTGACCAGTTTATTTCTTTCCTACCTGTCACTAAATTTGTGTACAATCAGAAGCCGAAATAAGGTTTTTCATCACTACAGACTTGGGGAAGACTAGTGCTAGACTCTGCTTGAACAGAAACCGGGAACACCCCAGGAGTCCATTAAAAACTCGATTGAAATTGTCAGGCTGATGGCAGAGAAACAGCCAACCTGCACAGCAAGGGGGCAGAGATGCACCCCAGGCAATTTGGTGGGTTTATTTATTCAAACCACATGATGTTTCAAATCCTCAGAATCTGCTTGAGCAGCAGATACAAAAGCACCAGCAAACTGAACTTTGAAACACCATGAACAAGCTTGTATTGATGAACAAGCTCTTTCAGAAATATGCTCTGGGTGTACCTATACACGTACTTGTAAAGGTATAAAGGAATAATTCTTGTTGTGAAAACTGAAAAAGAACTATCTTGAATGCATGTTGTAGATCTGTGAGAGCTTCCAGCTATTTTCAGAACTGTTTGTAGGAATAAATAACCAGTTCCCTGTTTAATATAAAAAAGATGACACGGATACTGTGTCAATTTAAATTTTTTATCCCTTTCTTCTCTGTGTAGAAAATTATATGGATTTTTCTTACTCCAACTTCTAGAGCATGCAAAGTGGATAAAGGCTCTTACAGAGCAGTTGCAACTAAGGATATCAAAGGCTTACAAGAAACATCTTCTATTTAACTCATCACAAACTGTGGTAAGATTGACATACTATAATTTCATCTGAGACAAGAAGTTTCATACAGAGGTAGGAGATTTTACATACACATGCAAACTGCAACAAGAAGTTGTAGTTAATATTACTTCATCATTTGCTTTTCATCTTCACTTATGGAAGCCTTCAGGCACTTCTAGAGCCCTCACGAATGATGAATCTAGCCATGAGTGGTACACTAGAGACTCACATCACATATCTGTGGATACAGCAGGGTGAAAGGCATCGGTGCACCACTCCAGCTGGACCAGCCCTGCCCACACCAGGCAGGACAGTGAGGAACAGGATAAGGAATCGAGTCACCAGGAATGCCACGGCTTGGCCAGGTGTGCATATTCTCAGCTAACAACTGACTGCTTTCACATATCTTGCCATATTGTTTTCCTGAAGGACAAAGCTTTACAGCTCTAAAGCAAATAGACCTAATTCAGTAAATCCTTTCCCTCCATTAGTTATTTACACTGACACAAATGGACATGTTTAAAAGAGCTTCAGTCTCCACATTGTATAAAAATGTTTTAATAATACACAGAAAACATATAGCCACAACAAGAACATCATCTTTCAATAACAGCTCTGGAGCAGATGATAGGAAATACCTAATCATACATGCCTTTGTGCTCAATACAAAGGGAAGAATCTCTGACAAAAGAGGCAGTGTCAGAAGCACTTGGACTTGGACCTTCTCTGGGCAGGTGTGCTGCTGGTGCAGGCCAGATGCCAGGATGACAGAGCAAAATCCTTGATTTCCTCTGCCTCACTCTTGTTTTTACAACGTTGCTCATATTACCATTTATTGAGCTCAGTGAGGATGATTGCATAGGAACTGTCTAACAAGACAGGGCTTATGTCTATCCATTCACACAGGAACAGGTTGTATTCTCCACCGGCCTCATGAACATTCTACAGTTATCAGCTACAATGACAACGGCAGCAGCACCAGAGGAAATGCGCCCTAACGGAACAATACTGGCAGATCTTGATCATCGAAGTTATTCCTCCTTTTCATTTACTAGTCATGGCATATTTTACAACAGAAGTATTGAAAGTACAAGATGAGTTTCAAGAAAAAGTGGGCATAAGCAACTCAAACACAAACGTGTTGACTACACATTCTCTTCACACACTTGAGAGACCAGCAGTAGCATCTGGTGGAGGTTTACCCACATTCCGGGGGTTGAGGGGATGGTCATCTCTTCTCTACAGCACAGAATTGAAGAAGATGATTTTAAAAACTATTTAATTCAAAGATGTTGTGAATTAAAAGCATAAGTTCTGGGAACAGTTATATTTCCAGCTTTTCCAATTCCTTTTGGCAACAAGTTCCACCAACTAATGCATGCAAATTAAAGGCACTTTGGAAAGTTCTATTTGATTATGCTGAAAGAATGGGAAAAAAAAGAGATTGTTCTCTGAAGTGAAATGCACTGCAGTCCTGGAACTAAGAAAACTTTGGTAACCATAGTGACATTGTAATTTCCATTATAAATTTTAATAGAGATTTAATTTGGCAAATCACACACTGGCATTCAAGCCATTTTTTCCTGCAGACCCATGCTTTTCAGTACATGAAGCTATTCATATTTGCTAGCACTGGGCTCCGAAGCACTTTACAACATAGCTACCTTCCAAATATAATTTTCATATCAGCCTTGACAAAGAAAATCTGTGAAGTGGTTTCAACTTCTGCTGTTATTGTCCTTCACAATGTCTTTGTTTTTTTTAACCAACTGAAGTGTTTGCAAAATGTTCCCTTTTTTACAAGACAACAGGTAATGTTCTGTAGTGACTAACTCACAAGTTGTTAAAAGGAGCTGAAATACTTTGTCTTTAAAGTCCTGTTCAATACTCAAGTTATTTTAAAAGTATGTAGCTGTATGGAGAAGATTGATGAATAAAAGTGGCCCTGAGCTATGGTAGAATGTTATATCACAATGAAATCCACCTGCAAAAGGCTTTCTGAAATTCGCTGCTGAAGATAAGACTGCTAAGCAAGAGAAAAAAACAACACCATGCTATTTGTTACTAGTAGTAGAATAAGTTGCCATTTCTAAGAATAAATTCCATTCCTCTGTTACTGCAGACTGTAAAAAGCCTGAAAACAAGCAAGTACTTCACAAATTCAGAATCATCTTCTCAAGATGATTACAACAAACATGGCAAACTCTCCACTAAAAAACACATCTCTGTCGGACCTGAAGGGTGTAATGATTTCAACATCCACAGACAAAAATATCAGCAGTGAAAATATAAAATCAGAAGAAATTTGGGATATGTCACATAATCCTAGTTCTGGTCTATCAAGATATGCCAACGTTCTGATGATTCATAGGATTCTGTCCTAGAGTACTAGTTTTTTAGTAGAGTACTAGTTCTAGCTGCCCTGCTTCTGGGTAGGAGCATGGAGAGGTCTGGTACACACAGATGTCACGTCTTCTCATTCACTACGGCTTCTATGGACCACTTGAACAAGTTAAGCCACGTGCAGTCCTGCTCCACCAAAAAAGAAAAAAGATCCTATTCAACAGTGGTACAGATACCATATTTTGCCAGATACTATCAGAGAGATTTGCTGTAAAATTAGACAATTGCTGCAGTACCAGTTTTCTGCCAATAAGCAGGAAACAAAAAGGATGAGGGAAAATACATAAGCAAAATGAAAAAAAAACACAAAATAAGAATCTGTAAACAGAAGCATTAAGACCAGAGTCCTTCCAAAATGGAAAATTCAAGCACAAATCATAGTGATACACCCCAAAACTAGAAAAATGGTGTTGCTAAGCCTTCACCACTGAATTGTGTTGGAAGTTAGCATGAAAACCCTAGCAATATTCAACACAAAAGTAACTAGAAGAGGAATAACTAAGTCAAGCTTCAAAGGATCCACAGGAAAAAAGATTGTTTCCTAAGTACCTGGGGTCTCAATTATGAACAGTTAAGTCCATAACAGGACACTGAACCATTTTGGTTACAGGAAGTCAGGATCTCAAAGGCTGGATGTTTTCCCCTGCCCTACAATGCCAAACAGCCACACTGCTACACACTGGCAGAAATTCCACATCTATATCTTTCTTTGATGAAACCTAAATCGAAGCAAATGACAGTAATGTAACCTGTGACAAAGATGTGGCTGATTTAACAAGCTGATACATACTTTAATCAGGCTTGCACATTTTGGAAGGATGGAATGTGCCTTGTGCAGCCAGCATCTGAGAAGGGCTTTGCCTCGAGGTCAGTGTTAGGTGCAGGTTTTAGATAGATCCTCCTTTGCACAACAGAAACCCTGAATTTAATGGGATGGATGATGAAACTCCCCATTATTTCATCTGAGAATTTACATAATTAGAAGCACGATCACTAAAGCTGGCATTCTAAATTGCAGGCAGAAACCAGACACACAAATTATTCCTATTGGGCTACAATGCACTTTATAGACCACATAAGAAAGCCTGTCCTTTAAATCCCACACCTGCCTGAAGAACAGTTTGCCTGCTTTTTTCGAAAAGATCAAATTAAATGCAAACCTCCTACTAACAGAAGTGCCAATAAGAGATCTAAATGTAGTTCTTGCCTCGTAGACAGGCAGTCTCTGCCTGAGAAACATTTATCTGAGTAGCTTTATCAAGAGCATTTGACCAACTTCACTGAAAAGACCAGACTCCTGCAAACTACAAGCTGCAGTTAAGAAGCCCAATAAAACAAATCCAGTATGAATGATGTAAAAGCTATAACTAAATAAAATGGAAGGTAAAAGGTGTTTCAGACCAAGAAATGAACGGCCTGTTTGAAGAATATGGAACTGACAGTACTGATAACCATAACACTGAGAACAAGGAGGGGTTGGGGACTCTAGCAATTGCAGTACTGACAGCAGGCAAAAAAATGATGATGGCTTCTGAATTCGCACTGTGGCTATTTACAGGCTCCACCTTTGTGCATTTATCTCAGATTCACACTTGTCCCATTTCAGTTTGTAATGTAATGAGTTAACTGCAGATGAAAACATTTGAAAGCTTCCCTTGCGTGTTCTTCTGCTGAATGCAGCAACTGAGATTATGGTACCAGACCCGTTTGCTCACGTGGACCTCCTCAGGTTTACAGAGGCACAAGGGCTTGCTCCAGTAGATCAATACTCCAAGTACTATTTTGTACATTATTTCATGTGTTGATATCGAAATAATAAACCTGCATTTATAGCTTTGTTTTATCTGTTAAGTAAGATCTTATAAGATGTGTTAAATCAATACTGAAGAACCATTGCTTCTGCCACAAGAATTCCTTGGCTGTATCAGGGAGGACAGAGGGTTAGGCTACATGACCAAAACGATCCCTATCTGTGACATATACCAATTAACAGTTTAAAAAGCAGTTTAACTACAATAATTCAGGACAGAGAATCACAACTTTCAAATTTCATGTGAAATTATTCACATAGTCCCCTCAACAGTGGAGAGCAAAAAGAGCAAAAGCACCGTAGTTAAAAGATAGGACAAACCAAGTCAAGCAGTACTGTCTATAAAACACACTAAAATGGGCTGAATTCGGGGGTTATATAAGAGCAAGAAACCACTTTATCTGATATATTAATTAAATGCTGTACTTTATCAACAGGAACAATGAACACATTTCCTTCAATTATTTCCTCTCGCAAATCATTCCCTGTAGGTCTCAAAGGAAACAACAGATGCACCCAAAACAAGTTTTCACTTCTTCCCTGGCTCGTTCAAAGAAAACTCTGGGTTTGTTGGGTTTTTTTTTAAAGCACCTCACTACAGATGTGAATTGCTTTCAGTCAGAAATGCAGCCCCCTGCTCTGACATCTGGAAACGCAGTAGTGCCCAGTAACTGCGCGCCAGGCAGGGCAGATGATTTTCTGCTGCCCTCTGCAGAGAAGTAGAGCACTGACAGCCACACAGAGGCCCGGGAAGTCATCAGCAGGCTCACAAAATCATCTGGGCTTTTTCAGAGCAGCTTTTACAGTTTACTGGTGTATTGTTACTTCAACAGTAACCTGTACTCAATTTATATTTATTAATATTGCATGTATAAATGTAAATCAACAATTTTTCTCTAATTGATGAGTCAATTATAGTCATGCTCAGTTTCATTCCTTCTCAGTTAGAGAAAGAAGCCGCTATATATCCAAATCTGGTAAGCTGGGCACAGTCCATGCTCTCTTCTACAGAGTCAAGTGCATTTTCTGACTAATGTAGGACTCAAAGGGCCACTTGCTCTCTCTCTCCGATACCCAACAGTCCACAGAACAAAAAGCCATGCCCAGTGCCTTAGAGAGCACAGCTAAGGCTTTCTGGTTGTACAGCAAAGGAAATCTGTTAGACTGTGCTTCCTGACGTATGTGTTCTAGAGGCATGTCAAAGTAAGTTTTGATACTAATCCCTAGATCACTCTATCATATAGGAATAAAAGAACAGGGCTTCTTGCATCCACACCACCAGGCTTCCACTCCCTACACTGATCGCTAGGTACTAAGACATAACCAGGAACTACAAGGTAACAGAGGATCTTCCAAGCTCTTGTCCTTCTCTGCTCTCCAGGAAAAGATTAAACAAATATGACTGTGTCATCCACTTTCTCCACCCAAAAGAAGGTATACATTATTTTGCTGTCATACATTGGATGATTTGAAATAAAATGTCTTCCAGTGACAAATGTTAACTCCTCACCTGAGGATAAACAAACACGGGTAGTGTGCTCCAGCACCAGTTGGAATGATAAACACGAAGCCATCAAAAAGTTCTTAAGAGAGAGGTGATTACTGAAACAAGAGCATTATTTGAAGGTTATTTTTACTCAAGTGATCAGCTTTATTTAAAACATTTCCTTTCATTCCAAAGCAAAGGCAAGAAGGATATGGTTCTGGTTGCAGCTATTCTCTTGGAGACTTTATGGAGGTAATTTGTATTCCCATCTCCTCGTTTGCCACAATACAAACAACAACAAAACAAATACAACAGCAGACTCAGGAACTCTAATCCACTTCTGTTTGCAGGACACAAAGATTACATACTGCAAGACACTATGTGAGTGTTATCACGTGTCCAATGTCACATGAGAATGTTATCAAGACAACTGTGAGACTGGAGGATAATATGGCCATATACAAGGATGCCTGATGTGAAGACATCTTTGCCAGGAGCCAGTTTTGTGCACCCAGCATTCCCCCTGGATGCAGCAGGCCCTGCTGTATGTCCACATGTGTATTTGCAAAATGTGTATCACATATTTGTACTTCTTTTATACTGAAATACACAAAAATTTAAAAAAAAAAAACGAGACAACTTATTCTGTATTTGTCGTGGATCATTTTGTTAAACACCAGTATACGGAATAACAAACTGCCACACAGAAATACAACAGAGAAGTTGGAGGGAGGAAGAGTTTTTAAAGCTATCTGAACCAACCTGATAGCATCAAATGGAAAGAAAACTACAAGTTACATAGATTTACAGAGATCAGCATGTCAAAACTGGCAAAGCTGGGCAAACAAGCTGAAGTTTAGAAATTAAATACTTCCTCTCAAGCAATTCGTTAGCAACAACATAGATCTACAAAATACAAGCAAGAAGTCCAGAAATGCACAGCCAGTGACCTTACAGCTACCACCAGTGCTCTGTGGTTTCCAGAGGTCAAGCGTGGTTATTTACAAACAGCTCAGAAGCAGTCTAAGCAAAACTTTGGAGTCAGTGTAGCATTTCTGGCCTTAGGCAGAACTCTGCAAGCAAACCAAAGGACTTGACGTGACTCAAGCAGTGAAGAACATCATCCAACTGAGAAGATAAACTTAGTTCTGACCAGGATCAGCCTCATTCCTCAGCAGGATCAACCTCATTCATCAGCATCATCAAACTGGCCAAACACCGTCACTCTAACTGGTGGTGTAAAAGCAAGGCAAGCTGCATGGTGACAACTTGGGTTGTAAAATGAATCTTCTTGCCATGAGTATGAGGCCAAAAGATTATTTTCCTGAAAGCTTCCACAGTAGAAATCGTCATCATCTAAAGAAGATCAAAGAAAAGATTTAAACCATGGGAGATACTTAGAAAACTGGTGATATAGTGTAACAGATAATCTTGCAGGCCTATGGCATCTTCCAGTTAACTATTTCAGCTGGAACTGCCAACAGTCATGAAACAGATCTGCAAACAGAAAGCTGACTTTGGCAACATTTTCATTTTCAGGAATGAATGGTCTTACCACAGAGGCAAAACAATTTTCCAGAAAGCTCAATGATATAACTGGATTCCGAACAGACAACACCAGCTCTTACAATGCACACAGTTCTACATTTTCTCCAGGCATAAAGAGCATAAAACCATTACTTTTATTTCCCCTCCCGCTTCCTGCTGATTCCATAAGCACATCCCAATCAGGAGCCCTCCAACCTCTTTAAGAACTGGATAGAATGGAAGAGTGGGATCCTGTAAAAACAAGCTCTGAATGTTTCCACTAGGCTAGAATTAAGCCTAATAAGCCTGTTATTTAACCATCTTAGCACAAAATTAGGGCAAAATCCTTTATCATAAGCAAAAGATTTCTAGAAGCAGATACTGAAAGGACTGAGCAAATCAAAAGCCCTAGAGTATGGGACAGCAGAGGACCAAACGCAATATATCCATGTCAACCTTCCAGTAGCATGGCCAAACCAGCCATCAAACCAAGCATTTTTAATTTTTTTTTAAAGTCATTAAATGTCCAACCAAGCCCATTTTTCATTTGTAACAGTTAATAATTCAGACACTTGTACTCAGTATCCTTCACAAGCTCCTGAATCCCATAATCACAGCTTTCTTAGTTTGGAAGGATTTGAAAAGCATAAGCCACAGGTACAGGTGAGTTAGTTATATGAAGAAGAGAACTTGAGGCAGCTACAGTAAAACAAACAAAACAACAAAACAAAATTCCATAAATTTGAACAGATGAGAGATTAAAAGGAAAGGCCAGGATGGAAGAGAGGGAAACATCTGAAAAGGAAACAGATTTTTTTCCCCAGCTTGCTGAGTGTGAAAAAACTCTACTGTAATTCCATTTAAAAATCAGAATAATTTTATAGGAAGGCTGCAAAGACTTTCCCACTTCCTCTGTTACCAAACAATGGAACTTGAACACAACAGCCATTTATGGAACTAAACAGAGAACTGACATATCCAAAGCAAAGAAAGGAATGTTTGTATTAATTACAAAAGATACACAGTAATGAGAAGAAAATGGAAATGGTACTATTCTGCATCAACAAAGACACAGCAGGTTATCAGCCACTGCTGGCTAAACTCCATCCACTTGTTCTACTAACACACAGCCTGGAAAAGGGAAGACTGGGACTTTCAGTTCAACAGCAGTCACCATAAAACAGCTTACAGACCAAAGGCTTAATATAACTCTAAAGATACGGACGAAACTGCTTCAGTTCATTGCCACCTTTGTCCATGCACAGGCATAACCATTTAAGAAGATCAGGCTTAAAAAAACCCAAACTAAACAAAAAACTTACCACAAAACAAATAAAGCCCAAATAGAACAAACAAACCAAACAAACACAAAACAACAGAAATAAACACACAGCAAAAGCAACAACAAACCATACTCAGAGACTGAGCACTTGTACTGCATGCTCTGTAGAGGCATAACAGGCTGAATGAATTTTCTCAGGAGAAAGGAAGAACTCATTTTATACAAATAAGTTAGATTCCTACAGCCCAAGTACCTTTTTCGTGTGCTTCAGAATAACAGACACACTACTGAGACCTAGCTTCTCCAGAGAAGTTCATCTCCTTGCCATTCAACACCCTAAGAATTCAATTGCTCCAGCAAGTTACATGTGAACTTCACAACACTGCCTTTAAAACCTGTATTGGACAATGCAGTTAAACATTTCAAATCCATTAGGTCAACAAAACCAAATTGCTTCCCAAAACAGAACATGGAGTTACTTCAACATATTCTCCTGCAAAGCACCTACATTCAAACACATACTAACCAAAACTCAAACGAAGCACAAGTAAATTTGTACTCACCATAAGGACTACATTCAGAGCCTTCCAACTCTTTATCCCAGTCCTCCAGCTCAGCAGCAGTTTGCAGCTTTGAAAAAGTTACTGCCGCAGGCATACTGGAGTCTTCACCATCCAGGTCCTCCAGGTCACTAGAGTCAACAGGAAATCCGCTGACATCATCTTCATCATGACAGGTATCACAGAATTCACTTTCTTCAAACTCACCATCAAGTACGTTTGGAATATTCTTCAGCAAATATTCTAAAAACAATAGAAAGAGCCAACAGATATTTAGGAATTAAAGAGGAACAATTAAATGCTCAGCATGCAGTAATTCACCCAGGTATACAACAAATACCCTGACTACAAAACTAATCATAATATATGCAATTACTTACATTACACCTTACTACTATCACTACAGTGTTGCTTCAGATGCTTGGGATATTGGCTTGCTCACAACACTAGCCCAGATTAGGGTCTTCCAGACTTTTCTAACTAGGGTATGTGACACAGCAGTTTTGTTTCACTACATTCACCTGCTGTTATTTATAAAATAAATCACAGCTCTAGTTAACAACAACAACAACAAAGATGTTGTAGTATTGATTAATTACTCTTGCCCCTAGGGATACACAAATATCTACACGGAAGTAATTTAATGCAGCAAATGTAGAGACATTTCCCATGCACCATCAGAGTTTTAAGCATTTTTCCTCAAAGCAGACTGTAAATTTCATTACTCATCACCTACTTTGACTTTAGACTTACCTTTTTTGGGCTTAAAGGTCATAGTTTCTCTCTTATTAGGAAGCTGTTCCTCATCAAAGCTTATGGAGTCAACGGCAGCAGCCATCACCTACGAGACAGTTTTAAAGAATCTTTTAAGCGTCTTACTTTGATGCCATCAAGGAAGCTGCTGCATTTGAGCATTTCTGAGCCTTTCAGCCCGATCTGTTTGTTTGCTGCCTTGATGAATCTGAGGGTTTTTTTAAGACAGACAGGCTTTTGCTCCAGAAAAGAAATCTGCTGAGGGATATCTCATCCCTGCTGCTCCCAGCAGTCATCCCTGGCAGCTGCCAACACAGACCAGCCAGTCTCCTCAGTTACTCCATAATCCTGCAGCCACCTTTAGTTTCAGGAACGAGTCCCAAAACTGACCCGAAACGTCCCCGCGTGGGAACAGCAGCAGACTGTGAAAACTGCAGAGGTAACGAAGAGACGACAAGAGAACGTTCATCTCTCCACTATGACGGAGCAACTGCCCCATCAGGGAGTTCAGGAGAGGGGCTGACCCTGCAGCGGCGCACGAGGGAACACCTCAACCGGTCTGATCGGGGAGAGGAGAAGTGATTTACCCTCACTACTTCTACTACAAGAGAGATACGTTTGGGCTGCAGCCCCAAGCCGGGGCTGCAGCTGGAGGAGCCTGAGCGAGTCGCAGCCGCGGCGACCAAGCGCGGAGCATCGCCTACTGCCGGCTCAAGCCCGCAGCGGCGGGGGCCGCGTCCCGCCCCGCAGGAGCCCCCCCGACACCTGCCGAGGTGGCGGTGCCTCCGGCCGCTCCGCGCCGTGCCGTGCCCACCGACCCCGCGGTGACAGACTCCAGCCGCCCGCCCCGGGGAGCCGCTCACGCCGGGACCGGGACCGGGACCGGGACCGGGGCCGCAGCGCGTGCGCCGCAGGCAAACCAGCGGCCGCGGCACCGCCGGGCTCCGGGCAGAAGCGGCTGCCGCTGAAACCGCTGAACGCGATGGCTGGTTCCTCGGCACCCGCAGACCGCGGGGCTCGGCGGTCGGGAACGAGGCAGCCGTGAAATGAGGCTCGGCCCGAGCCATCAGCCTCAGGGCGTGCAGCGCTGCCACCTTCCAGCTCCACCTCCCCCGGCAGAGACCGGCGCTCCCCGAGCTGTTGGAACACATAACGCGTCACTTCTTTCATTGCCGCTGGAAATGGTGTCCAGTGAGAGGAAAGCAACCATTAAAACAAGTGCAGGAAAAAGAAAAAGGCAGAGAAATAAGATGTAAGAGTTGTAAGAAGACACCTCTGCACTGAGGAAGTTGGAAGTAAAATGTCAAGGCTTCTCCAGACTCTGGCTTTTTAATCTGGCCCGAAGATAACCCTCTCCTTTAGGCTTCATGCTACAAGCAAGCACAGGGACAGCACCTGCACTGAACAGATGTTCCACAGACAGCTGTGTGCTTTTAGGAAGCAAAGTCAGCAGCAAGAAACCAGGGTGTGTTTTAGAAATGGCAGAGCTGGACTTCCAAAATACCCCAAACCAAACAAAAAGAAAGAAACAAACCCAAAATAACAACAAAATCCCCCACACCTATACTTTGCATTGCAAAACTTTTTGTGGAGAAGCAAGACAAGTGGTTCAGGGAAGGAACACAATAAAGAGCAGACGGTGTAAGAGGACTGATTACCCACACACAAAACAGCTGAGAACCCTTGAGGAGTCAGATGAAGATCTAAAAGCCTGGGAAACACAAGGCAGGATGTACTCCAGGTATCACAGAAGTAGTAATCTAACATGCTGTTGCTCCAAACCTTGTTTCCTGCTAGTCAGAAGTCAGTGCAATTCATTGCTTCAGAGGAGCTGCAGTTTCTACTTGTGTGAAATCTTAAAGAAATATTTTTATTACCATTATGTCACCCTTCAGTCACAGAAATTAAGGGGAACCACTGCTGCATGATCCTGTCCTTTCCCAGGCATGCTCCTGGTCTAAGGCTAGGAAAGAAGAAATTATGTATTTCACTTTACAGATTGTTTCTCCAGTGTTCCACTTTTTATTAGTCAACTTAGTTGACACAAACATCTCCCACAGGTTTCTTTTCCATGGGGTGGTTTTTTTGCATTTATGTGCTGTAACATTAGCCTTGCAGAGTGTGAAAGCTAAGGCATTATGACTATTCCATCTGAAGGTTTAGGCAAGAGGTAGTTTGCTCCCAGAAGTCTCAGAGATGCCTTTGTTTTCTCCTCTAACTGTGCATTTGAACTCACCACAGGCAGAAGCAACACTGGAAACAATGGGGCAGATTACAGTATTTTTTCCCACATATGCAAGAATGAAGGAACACAAAAAAGTTTAAAAAAATGTACTGTCATCATTTATATTTTTTTTTCATAAACGTCCAGTTTGCAATAAAGTGTGTTTGGAAACAAAGTCTTCCACCAGGTCTCCCTGCAACATCTTCATAGCTCGCCAGTGAATGCTCCCACAGTTTTCTGGTTTGCCTTGGGGATGACTTAGCTCCTCTTTGATATAATCCAGCCAGAGATCTTGAAGAAAATACCAGAAGTTCGAGTTAGACTTCGATTGGATATTACTTAACATACCAAGACCTAACCTAGAAACACTCTTTTTGCAAGGGCCCTTGATGTTAACTCAATGAGGTTTCCATAGTGAAACCACAAGCCCCTACCCTGGGAGGACCAAAACCCTGGGTTCCATCCTCAGGTGAAACAGTGATTACTTAAGAAATAATGCAGCAATAATTGAGCTGTTTACTTCCTCAATAGGAATGCCACAGAAATCTTAGCATATAAATACATTATTAAAACATTCTTAAATTTATCAATAAAGCTCAATACAATTTGCAAATCCAAATGAAAGGTGATAAGCATCTCTTATGCTAGCTCATGTCAAAACCTTATTTGCTAGCAGTTTGGCTGAAGCCATCCCACTGTGAACAACGACCCTGGACTGAAAGTGAAGGGTCACTGCAGAGTGTCATGCACTTAATGGCACAGAAGAAATAAGCTCCACTCTGCATGACAGCAATCACAAGGGCAGAACAACCAGCTACCTTTTGAAATGGATGGAAATAAAAGAGACAGCACCAAATGAATAACTAACTAACTAAATGAAATTCCCTTACCAGAATCCGTTGAACCAAATTCTCTCAAGGCACGTTCATAGTATTCTCTCAGATGAAGCATTTTGCAAGATTCCTAACAAAGGAAGGTATTAAAAGGCCATTTATTTTGTACAGAAGTGAGTCTGCAGCTTGATTAGATTCTTACAAAGAAAAAGAGTCATGGTAATTACACGCACACACTGCCAAAGATTAGTTACCATGGAACTTGGGTTTGTATTACATGCTATGAATCAACTTTAGAAGACAATACGACCTGATCGCAAACAAATGACTGCACTCCTAAGCCCTCCGTTTCCTATTTAAATCCAGTTAGAAATGTATTTTATAAATCCAAAACACTAATTGGCTATTCAACAACTTACTTGCTGTTTTTCTATTTGGATCATCTTCCTGAAGAAGTCAAGTGAAAGTGGACGATTTTCACACAGGCTGAAATAAAAATGTAAGTAACTTTAGACAGAAGCCTTTTAATGTCCCAGAACAATCAGGTTTGAAGGTTCTATTTGTCACCTGGTAAAGACTCTTTTAACTTTCTTATAACCACCATTTCTGTAAGTCCAGTCAAGATACTTTTCTTTCATAGTCACAGATTCAGCAGGAGTTGTGGCACGTAAGGATCTCTACAAGTTTAAAAGGAAGGAAAAAAACAAAACCACAATGGCAAAAAGTAAAACAACTACATAAGTTACAATTATGAGGCAACAAGAGAGAAGAAACCAAATAGTACATTCTCCCTAAATAGGCATCTGACATAAAGCACATCTCAGAAGTATTGGACAAAAGCATCCCAAATGTATGATAGACAGCATTAGGTAACACATATCCCGTATTTTTCAAATTAAAATATCAGTTGTAGCCTAAAATACATATCACCAATATTCCACACAGCTGGCAAGTGGCATTTCCCTAACATCCTTCCTGGAGAGGGTTTCCACAATGCTCTATGAACAACTGACTTGAAACTTCCACCTGAAATACATGTTTTATGTTGTAAATAGGGAGGAAAACCCCACAACCCAACAGGAGAGGCAAAAAGGAAACATTTTGCCCTAACCTATTTAGAGAATTTATAGTGAGATTGAAGTCCCAGTTTTGTTCTTGAGTTTTCTGTAACAAGACCAATGGTGTCACACAGATAGGAAAATTCCCTTTTCCATGTTTAGACAGATGTCTGAAAATAGAGCAAAAATTCTATACCATGAAGTCCAAGAGAACTAAGAATCCATCATTGCCTCTGCTCAATCTGGACACCTTAGAGGCATGGGTATGACATCTGTGCTTGTGAGCCTAATAACCAGCTGATTTTTCGACAACATAGAGTTTTACTTCCATTCTTTGATATCAACACATCCCCAAAGAGAAACTGCAGTATAAAACATTTGTTCCATCCACACACTTTGTTCCCATGTATTTCACATACAGTCATAAAAATTAGATTTCTATTAGCCAAGTACCTGGTAGAGAGCATCTGTGTCTTCCTTGCTGTTAGTGCCTTCACTCCATTCCACCCACAGGGTCCATATTGGCAAAGTGCCCTACAAGGTAAGCAGATAAATCAAATGATGAAATACAGGGACTATGAACAAACAGCAACACATCCACCAGGTTCTATATTACAGATCCTGCCGAAAATGTCCTTTAGACATAGCTCTCAGAAAGACCGGCTGCACATTAAAATAACCTCTTGTTTCCTTCTTCACTTAGAGGACAAATACTCCTTAGCTAGACAGCTGCAAGACATGTTGCCAGACAAGTCCTGCATCACTGAACACTGCAGTACAAAGGTAACTTCCAAGAATAAGGAGGAAAGAAACAATCGCCTCTTTTGTTGCCTCTCCTCACTCCTTGTGTCTCAGCTTTGAAATGAAACAGAGAGCACAGAGCTAATTCAAGGTTTAAAGTATCCCACACACAAACAATGCATCAGGACAGTGAAGACGAGGAAACACTTTTTCCAAGCAAGACGCAAAGAATAGCAGCTTACTGCTAGAAGAGGATTGCAAAATGTCACCTGTGAGCATTCTGCCTTTAAAACTGTGAATCTGAAGTGAATTTACAATTCCCTCATGCTCCCGAGTGCCATGTGCATGTGAAATGTCAAGTTCTTATTTTTTACCTCAAAAACAGCTTGGGATTTTGAAAGTTTTGTAAAGGGGAAAAAAAAAACCAACTCTCTAATAAATGCCAGAGGTTTCCAGCATGCAAGTCCATCAAAGCAGCACAGACCTTAGATTCCATGTGTTTCACAGCTTCTTCAAAACACTGGCTCACATCATCATTCTTCAGTTGGATCAGCACCTGCAGCCTCATCTGCCACATTTCCACCGACTGGCTGAAGCGCTTAGTTGCAGCTTCTGACACCTCTGTAGCCTTCTCAGAGAGGCTGGACTCCAGTAACAGCTGAAGCTAAAATCCAGCAGATACAGCTAATCACCACAAGAGATTTGCAACATCTTGTTAAGAAGCAAAGCTTTGAACACAATATTGCCCATCTTTCTATCTACCCAAAATGGCAGAGACAGGCGCGCAAGCAGTGCCAGACAGTCTCATAATCAATTTTTCTGTGACAACTCTTACCCACTGCTTATAGAGAGCTTCTGGCAGCAAACTGGATTCATGGGCTCTGCTGAACACACTCAGTGTCCTCTTCAGCCTCTAGAAACAATAAATGAAAAAAAAATAATGAAAAGAAGTGTTATTCCTGCATATACCAGATCTCAGCATTGTAAGAAGCCCAGTAAGCACTTGAACTACATTTCTTCTTTAGGGAGCAAACAAACAACAGAGCAATGTTCTTTTACTGTTTTAAAAGGGAAGCAACCTGCACAGGACAATTAGTTAATTCACTGAGTCATACCCAAGCACACATGCCAGCATCAAACTTGGTTCAGGCTTACTTGCAAGTGTCATTTTAATTCATCCTTCTCTGAAGAAGGACGGGTTTCAGAGAATCATAGAGCGGCTGAGGTTGGAAGGGACCTTTAGAGATCATCTAGTCCAACCCCAAGGTTTGTAGGACTATCAGTGAGTTTGCACTCTTATCTTCTATCCAAAGAGGCCGCTGTACTTTGGTGACAAGGCAGGTTCACACTTGAGTTATGTTCAGGCAGGCCACATTTCAACCTGACAGTAAAATTCACTTGCTCTCAGATGGAGTGTAAGTGCTTTTTAATGATGGCCACAGGTTAGTATTTCTGATGTCAAAATATATTTGCTCCTTGTTTGATAGATTACAGAAGTCAGCATAAACAGGGATGATTTGTTACTATGATTTCCCAATAAGCTTTTACCTTTCGCTTTAATTCTTCACTGTTGGTTTTCCTGTTGTATCTCTCTAAGCAAAAAGTGATGTAGTATTTCCACATGTCCTCTGTAGAATTAAAGGCATAATATCACACTTCGTAGAATCACAACAGTAAGCACAAACATTTGTCTTTGATGACTACAGAGAATCTAAACACTAAGTATTAATGCCATCTTTGTTTCAAAATATTGTATTATAAGGAGGCCCTGCATTTATGAGATCAACATTTAAAAATGGCTTCCCAGTACAAGCTGCAGACAGTGTAACTCTTTAAAAAGAGCATCAAGCTTTTAGTTCAGCTGAGGCTTCAGCACATGCTTTCACAATTGATGTTCAGTGCATTCTTTGCCTGTGATAGCCTCCTTTGAAAGTAAGGATGACAGATATTGAAGTTGGACATCCACTCCACTGGTAACTCAGAAACATTGCTCCCTCACAGATAACCAGCAATATACTTCTAAAGGTTTCCTCTTTTTAGGAAATTTTTGCTACTGGCAACTTCCAAAGCAGTATTCACCTGGGAGCTTCTATTCTCCTCTTCGGTTAAGTCACATCAATAAAAGCGAACAAGCAACAAAAACCATTTGCAGTTAAACAGGTTCTTTGAGAGCATAAATGCATTGGAAAATAACCCAAATACAAGAGATCCGAAAACCACAGCCTCTAAAAACTGCTTGCTTTCTCTTATGTATGGCAGAGCCTGACAAGATCTACTTCAAAGCTTTCACAGAATATGGTGTGCTGAAGTACCAGGAAAAAATGTTAAATTGCAGAGCTTTTCACCTGTTGGGACAGCTCTTAAAGCCTCATCAAAGACTGCACAGCAGCGTTCCTCTCGCTGGGTCATTTCAGATACTTTCATCTGTTTTGTGGTGTGTTCTGTGGACTGCTGGGACCCCAGCTCCAGCTCACGACGGGCCATGTAGTCCCATGTAAGAGGATCGTCAGCGTACTTGGCCTGCAAACTAAACATACCATCTGTGTAATAGCCCCCAGTAATAGGATGAGCTAGACAGGAAGCTTTTGAGAGAATAATGACTGGAGAAATAAAAGATGCAAAAGAATGACAAAGTACACTAGGAAAATCCACAGTTGTCACAGTACATTTATAGAAACAAAGTGTAACAATTATTCTGTGTCAATTTTTATTTCTCTAAAATTTTCTCAGCAGCTTCTCAAAGCCTTTTCTGAAGTCAGATACAAGTGTCCTTTTCTAAAGACCATGCCTACCTGTTCTTTTTCTTCAAGGATTTCTCCTAGGCCTTAACAGTCTGTTTCCCTAGAGGAACAGCTTTTAATTGTTAACTTGTCAACCCATTATAAATTAGAAAAGTTAGAACATGTTTCTTAAAAACAAAACAAAACAACATTTAAAAATCCCAACACAAAGGCACATCTCACCTTTCAAGAATTTCTTTTTGCAAATCTTGGGTAAAATCAAAGAGCTTTGCAATAGAAAGCACAGCCAGATGAAACTCAACACCTACATTTCAAGAGGAGAAAAAACAAAAACCAAACCATCAAGTGGAGTATTACATTCACTGCACTTCACATTTCTGTATCTTTGCAAGCTTTTGTTGAGACACAAGTAACATTTAAGTGTCCAGACAGACACTCTTTTCTATGAATCTCCGTTTTCAACCCATATGATAAGCCAAGTGTTAGGATGTTGATTCTTCTTTGTCACTAGTGCCAGCTCATTAGTTGTGACCGAATGTTCAGAAAACAGAAAAGCACAAAGGGTGTGTAATTCTGAACTGTCTTCCCTTTGTTTTTTGAAACAAACATTTTGAGACTGTAAGCCCAGTTCCTAAGCCGCTTCAGCCCAAAAGCTGCTGCACTGGAAAAGGTGTCAACCTGCAGGACAGTTATGAAATCAGAACTACCAGCACTATTACTGTATACTTTGGCATTATCTATGTCCTACTGAAGAACAGTATATTTAAAAATATCTTAAGTGTGTAAATTGGGGCTCAGTCTATCTGTATTCCCTACTAGAGAGCTAAGTTAAAACTGACAATGTTCCTATTGACTAAGAAGCTTTAAATTACCTTTAATTTTCTGAGCAGCATCCCTGTAGACTATGCGAGCCATTTCCCCATTGAGAATCTCTTCAGAATAACTGAATTCCCCCTGCAATATCAAGCACAGCATTGGTGAAAAAATAGTTCTCAGATACCATTTTTGCAAACATGGAGAAAACATCAGAAAATGATATTAATGTTTTCTTCATCTAAATCTGTAATTATAAGTTTAGCTACTCCTTCCAATGTAACGAAAGACTTCATTCGTACATGATTTTTCTTTGTTTGTTTTTGAGCTGAACACTTGAAAACCTTAAAACACGCACACGACACAAACAAAATCTTTCCCCAAGCTGCTGTTGAACAAACCATTAACATAGATCTCTTGAAACTGTGCATTCAAATGTGTGACATGAAAGCAGACAATATCGCTTAAGTTTAGCTGACCAAGTCCATCTTTGCTTGTTCAAATGCTTTCTTCTCCTTCCTCTGTTTTTCAGCGTGCATCAGCTCCATTCTGAAATACTGCAAGAGAGAAAAAAATGAAATTGTTGTAGAGATAAGGTCACATCACAACACATCTAAGCCCACAAATCGGCTATAACAAGCCCTACATGAGGAGATAGAAATCAGGACTTTGCCAACATCCCACATGTGTCCAAGAGCCTTGATTTTTAAAAGTTTGTGCATATAGCTATCTGCCCTAAATATTCCCTCAGGAATTTCCCACTCCTAGAAATTGCCACTTTCTAGTCATTCTTTGAACTTTCACTTGCCCTCAAAGAAAACCGTGTTCCCTAACAAAGGCTAGGGACACCAGATCTAATCCAGAGAACTATGTCCAAGCAAAGCTTACAGTACTTAAGAAGGGAATTCTGCCACATTTATTTGTAAACAGTGTAAAACTCTCACTCTTTGTTCATAAATACAGGATTTGCTAAACAATTGCTAAGTAAAAAGTACTATTTGTTTGCAGATGTTTCCAATAACATATCCCCATTGAGGGCAACACAAGCTTTCTCCAGTTTTCTAAGACTAATCTGGGAAGGATGCTGAACTGATTTGCCCTGACTGATCAAATATTTGTTTGTAGAAAGCCCGTGAACTCACTTCTTGATAAAGTTTTGGGCACTCTGGGTGGAAGCGCAGAGCACGAAGGAACAAGTGTCTCGCGCTTTCTGATGAGAGTCGTGTCTCCATTTCCCATTTTGCTGCCATAATCCACAGTGCTGCAACAGATGATTCAAATAAATTCATTTTAAGGCAAAGAACGTGGCTGATCATGAGAACCCCTTTTGACACTTCTCTCCAGGATGCACAGGTCGTTTTTGTTTGATGTACCACCCCAAATAGAGCTCAAGAATGCAATATGGAGCCCTGGCACAGGCTGCCCAGGGAGGGTATGAATTCCCTTCCCTGCAGGTTTCCACACCTGCCTGGACACGTTCCTGTGTCCCCTGATCAAAGGGAACCTGCTTTAGCAGGGAGTTGGACTGGATGATCTTTAGAGGCCCCTTCCAATCCTCACCATTCAGTGACTCTAGGATCTCCCACGTAAAACCAAGTTACAGGACTAAAAGCTAAACAGATCCAGGAAGATGAATATGGTACAGCTACAGATTCAAAGATGTACAATGATGTCTTCAAAGACCAAAGAGCAGCCACAAGTATTCAAAATCTTCTACCATCAAAACATTTGCCTAGTCCTCAGTCTACCTGGGAAACAATCATTCAGACCGGGGACCCCCTTGACATCACTTTTTGAGTGCTCAGCACAATCCCTGTCAGGGTCCTTCTCTCTGAAGTAACAGCAAGGCAAAGAGAGAAAGGACATTTATCCCATGAGCTTGAACTGAAATCTCTAAGAACTGAAACCCCCAGTATACAATATACACTCAGTCAATGTAGGCAGCACTTGCCAGTGTTTTATTTACCTGGTTTATTGGAATGAATGGCCAACAGGGAAGAAAACACTTTACTAAGCTGATGCTTTGTATTCTGTAAAAGAAGCAGCTTGTTAGCCACTCTAGCACCAAACTGAACCACCAGCACCAAAGTTTCATTATGAAAGGTAACAAATTGTAATACGTTTATACCGGAAAATAGACTTCTCTGCTACTTTATCTCCAGTAGAAAGGTTCTTGTACTTCTTCAATACTGACCAGCTTTCAAATTTACCAGACTAGAAAAGCATAGGTAAACCTTTCTGTATTCCACAGCTAACACAAAGGTTGCCTAAGTCACAAAGCCATGCTCTCACTGACCATGTTTTAGGGAAAGGCTGCATTTTGTGGGGGACACTTCCGTTACCATGATCAAGTCACAGGAGGACAGTTCAGGAAGGACAACGACTACATGCTAATAAATAATGTTAAGACCTGCACGGGTAAGTTTACAAAGTACAGAACTGCCAGAAGCACGCTTTCCAGCACAGTCTCTATAAGAAATACTGTGAACAAAATCATAATTCACAGAGAGCTAATCTATGCATTTCAGAGAAAGTATAACCAACATTATGACTCTTCCAAACCAAATGGTACTTCAGATTCAATGTAATCAGCTTCGTATTTGCCACCTGCAAGCATCAAATTTCATACTAATTCATCTGAGTCAAATTCTTCTCTTACATACATCAGTGAAAAATCACACACTGCTCCAATAATGCTATCAAAACTATTTCAGTATTATAGTATGTGGCAGTAAAGTTTGTACCCCTGTCATGTAATTCAAGTTTTAGATGCCTGATTAAACACTAATCTAGTATTTTAACTCAGATTAAGATTAGCATTTTGAAAACTCACCCATTCCTTGCAAAACGCAACATGTGAAAGCCAAAGCTGGACATCTTCCTGTTGGAAATACAAGAGGGACAGACTCAACGTTACAATAAGACAAGCAAAATTCACTTGGACACTGACAAGCAAACGACACACCCTTGGTGCAACAACTTGGCACGCAGAAAGAATTCTGAATCTCAAATTCACAACCTCCCTTTTTTGTTTTCCAGATCTTCAATTTCATGACAAAACATGTGCAGAAAAACCAACCCTCCCATCTCACACACACCCTCACAGCCTCTCCAATCACATCTACGGTACACTGAACTCTAGCAGAGCGCTCACTGTAACACTTCCTGAGGCACCTCATTTAGGTTTTACCATTCAACATATCAAGATAATCTTTTCCCAAAGCAAATGAAAGCTCTTTTCATTCTGTTTCTAGTCCTTGCAAGCAGACAGACTTTGCAATATGTTGTTCTAGACAGATGAGGACTAATGACTCATAGAAAAATACTTATGTGCCTGACTTGAGTGATGTGCTTCCAGGCTACTGATAACTGTAAAACCAAACATTCACTTAGTCTTTCTACTATGTTCTCCTGCATTACTCGGTGGCAATAGTATTTAGGTAATTTTACATACAAAAACCCCATTTTTCAGCCTATCAGTACAAATAAACTCACCTTCCACTTTCCTGTAGCACGGTTGAAGAGGCTATGGACTCTATGCAGAATTGAGCCCTCAATTTCATCCCTCTTAAACGAGTACCCAATGCGCTAGGAGGACAGGAAGAAAGTTTAACTTTATTGCAATAGGAAAATTTGGCATATTTTGTGATGTAAATAACTACAAACTTACTGCTCTTCTTTTCTTGATCAGTTCCAGCAGATGGATTTCATACTAGAATGAGGAGAAGAATACATTTAAAAGCACAAGAAGAGCCAGATAACAGTAAAAAACAATAAAAAACTACCCAGGTTTTTATAGTTCATAAGTGGACCGTAGAAATTACATCCAGGAAAACATATGCAACAATTCTTCATCCAGAGCCCTACATTTCTAAGGCTGAATGAAACTAAGCTTGAATATTTGTATAGTACATGATATTTCAGACTTGAGTTGTTAGCAGCCCATATTCCTTTAATCATCACACACAAGCCAAACTTATAACACTACAGAAGATTAGCTAGACTTTACTACAACTTGCACAGTGCATCAGAGAACTGAGGTCTCTGCATCCCCAGAGAGGAAAGAAACAGGAATTTATGCTGTGGTGTGTTTTACGAGCAAACACCAGGCAGCAGGTGAGGAGAGGCCTCAAGGAGCTGCCTGCTACTGAATTTCTACCTGAGCCGGACCTAGCACGTAAGCCAGCACGCTCTGCTCACCGCTGAAGCCTACCTGAATGTACTTAATAAAATCCTCCTTGCGCAGCGCTCTCCGCTGTATCTTGTACTCCAGCGCCGACGCCTTCCTCAGGATGGCCCTGTGCGAAGGCAAATCAGCGTGCGCCCGCGGCCCCTCGCCGGACACCACGGCCCCGCCGCCGCCTGCCTCACCTGACCTCCCTACGCGTGAAGAGCCCGACCCGCTCCAGCTGCTCCAGCTCCGGGACGCGGTCCTCCAGCCGCTGCTCGATGCGCTCCGCCATGGCTGCGGCAGCACGCGGCCGTCACGCGTGTGCGCGCTGCGCCGCCACTTCCGGCCCCGCTGCCGGCCGCGGCGCCCCCTGCCGGCCGCGCCGCGCCGGTACCCGCGCTGGCTGCTGGACCAGCCCCGCGGGTAGGGGGAGGTCGGCCCGAGAGCAGGGCGGAGGGATGAGCTGTAGCATTTCAGGAGGCACAGAAAGGCTGAGCGCGGCTTCACCACGCCGAGGCGATGCGCGGCACCGAGCCGGCCCCGGGCCAGGGGACATCAGCCCAGAGGCGTTGCGGGCACGCTGCCTTCTGCTGGGATTCCGTTTCAAATACGTAATATCCACAGCAGCATCTTCTGCTTTTGCTTTGAGTTGACCCTGCTGTCGCTGGGCTGGTAGGAGGTGGAACCTCGCCCTGAAATCTGAAGGGCTCTGGGAGTGTAACTCCCTCCTGGAGGCAGAGGCAGGAGGTGTCTGAAAAGGCTGCTTGGGGGATGATGTGGCAGGGATGATGTGGCAGTGGGACTTGGGTAAAGGGACTTTGAGCACAGCACTTTTCATATATAACATATCTTTAAAAAAAAAGAGCTCTGGGTGACCTTTCCCTTTTAACAAAATAGAACAGCTTCAAACGTGTCACCAAGTGCAGAGCAAGAACCTGAGCAACTGACCTTGGTAAATACACACATAAGCCAAAACACTTTACAAGAATTATCAAAAACAAGGATCTTTTTTTTTTTTCACCTGCTGTGACCTGCATTCATGGTGGGTTTTCCTCAATACAGAGCACCAAAAAAACCCCAAACCTCAGTGGTAAAAGTTTGTCAACGTTTCATTCTGACGGGGAATTGTGAGGCTGTTCTCCAAGTGATCAAACGGAAAAGCCACCAAGAAACGGAGATGCACCATGCAGTCAACAAGACTAAAAGCTACAGGCTAGTGCCTTCAGAGCTAGGTGGCTGAGGCAGCTCTGCATGGCAGCTGTGTTGTGCAAAGGGACACCTTAACCCACTTGCCAAGGACAACAGCAGCTCCCAAGTCTGCTATCCACCCTTGGGGCTCCTGTGTCCAACACTGAACTGCCAGCCACAGGCTGTGCCTGTGCTTAGTACCACCAATTCCCCTCTACACGCTCACAATCTTCACAACAGAAACGGCAGATGTCAGTCATGACCTGGAAACCTCTGGGAAATTCTGTTTCTATCTTCTGGCTTTCCTCATTCTTTGAACACTGTGCTCTCCTTTGTCTGAAAACTACCAGTAACTGCAAAAGAGACACAAACATAAACAACAGAGTCTTCTCGTGAAATTTGATGGTTGAGCATTCTATCTGGAAATACTGTTTTGGGATCAACTTATACCTGCACTTTGTGGGGAACTTGGAAACTCAAAACCTGGCATCAAACAATCCGTGACTGTTTTAAGGTAGATGAGAGAGAAGTCTCGGTACCCCAAGGGGCAACAGCATCCAACACCTTGAATTGTGCCTCCAGGAGAATTCAGTCTATCACAGGTCTGTGGCTCATGTGAGTTCTTCACATACTACCCACATACCAGTCAGTAACAATGTGTGTCCCACAACGCCTCTTGGGGCATTAAATCCCTTGTTAGCCCTTGTCAAAGCACCACAATATGAGCCGATAGATGCATCTAGGCATGGCACAAACCACACCGTGGGACCCATCACAGTGAGACTCAAAGGCAGAGAGAATGGTGTGCACCAAAACAATAGATGCCCCAAGTTCCTAGTTTAAGGGTCTAGTATTTCCATTCAGAAACACATGCACTTAGTAGCACTAACATTTAAAATCCTGAACTTGTTGATGACCTCATGGGATTGTTTGCAAATAAAATACATCACAAACTGATTGAAAATCTTTGCTGTCCCCTTAGATAACCCTCCTTTCCTGTAAAACAAACATAAAAATGTCTTTCCTTTTCTTCCCCCAGGAAAAAAAAAAAACCAATCCTCAGAACAATTAACATAACGGACTGTCAGAAATGTTCAAAGCAAAGTGACAAACGCAGTGAGTGGCAGCAAAGCCCAGCCCGACCCAGCAGAACACTGCATGCTGGATTTGTCATGCAAATCAAAATGGAACCTGACATGCTCTTTGTTCATTTTCCTTTCAAAAAATCTACTTTAAATGCCTCCCATGTGCCTTGTTTTGGAAGCTGACATTCCAAATGCATCAGTGCAAATTAAGGGAGGGATCTGTTACCAATAAAGACATTGTAATACAGAGCTTCAACAAATCTTATTGGGAAGATTGGAGAGAGAACTGCTGCAGCCTGCACCTGTAGGGTCACTCAATTTGCTGCTGCTGCTTCATTTCTGAAGTCTCTTTCAAAAAACTCCATCAGTAGGTCCTTGCAGGAGAAATTCTGGCAAGTTTTCACAGCTTAATATTTATAGATTGTAGTCAGCAGGCAATGGATACACTGTGAATTAGGAATAATAAGGATGGTTTTGCTGTAAGTCTTGTCTGCATTAAAATGCATAAGGCAAATATTATTTATTTCTGCTATTTTACTACCTGAGTGCATAAAGTTTTTCAAAGGTGCCACTAGATACACAGTATTTTACACTTAGCTTATACTAGATGAAGATGCCTTTTAAACAATTAGAGTGATGTTCTGACCTCAAGAAAATAATTGGGAAACTGCCACTGACTTCAGCTGAGCCAGTGGTTCATCCTTAGGGACACAGTTTTAACAAAGCCCTCAAAGCATATATTGAGCAGGTGGGGCTTTGGTTTAAAAATATATGAACACATCTGTTAATAAAACAGCTTTGAATTCACTCTCAAAAATAGACTAACACAAACTCAGGACTATATTAACTTCCCTAGTTTTGTAATTGAGAAAATGTACATGATGATTTGGTTTTGCCTCTGCCAAACCCATCCTACAAAAATACTATTTTTTCCATTCTGATAAAGAAACGCTCATCTTTGTCAATGGATTGTGTTACTCTTGCAGTTGTTGGCTCTTAGCCTGCAGCATTAGATTTGAATGCTTCCTAGAATTTCATTCACTCATCTCGTTTTCAACTATTATTGGTTAAAAAAACCCATTTTTTTTTCTTTCAGTGCCTTAACAGAACTATTATCTGACAATTTACTCCTTACATATAGTCTCTGAAAAAAGGCAAGACCTTTACTTTCTTCTCTGCATTGGCTCTGAACTTGAATTTTATGGATCAGATTTTTCCTCCTGCTCATTTTAAGGCATTCTGTTTCTTTCTGTTTCCCCAAGACCTGAACATCTATACAGTGGGAATTTTCAGTAAACGGAATGATGCCTCTGGAATTGTTTCCTTGCCAGTTCACATCTGGTACTCAGTACAAGATCCATCTGTTTATTCAGAGTCTCCAGGGGCTTGTACTGTAGTGACTATAAGGATGCCTTTTAATTTGATTTTGTCATTTGGCTGGCTAGTAAGTAGTTGACAGGCTGAGTGCAGCAGGGCAGTTACAACTAGTCAGTCGTCATATTCTAAGTTGCCATTTCGTAATCCAGTGGAATGCCAGTGACATTTCAACAACTTAAAACTGTTATCAGTCATCTCCTGCATACACCCAAATTGTCAACACCATGAAATGTATTGCTTACTTACCTTTCATTTAACATTATTTCTTGCACTTGTACTTAGGATTGCTGCCAGAGCTCTGGAAAGCAGAGTCATGCTAATCGTTATTTACCTCAGCAACCTGTCTAGGTTTGAAGAGTAGGTGAAATTGTGGCATGGCCTTAGGTGACCTAGCTGTATTATAAATAACAAGCTCATATCTTTTAAACACAAAAGATGTCAGTACCGGCATCAATTAAACTTTGGCATGTCAAGGAGCATAAATTATGCCACATATAGATTTATTTCTCCTTCCAAAAAATGGGATTAGGATTGGTCCCAATTTGCCTCCTGCTAAGCTTCTCACCTCCTTCTGTGGAGGTGTGCTTAGTGTGGTAAAAGTACTTTGACCACAGCCATGGCAACAACCTGTAAAACTACCTCTGCAGTATGGCTGATTCAGATCATAGTGTGCAGAATAATATATCCCAAGCAGTGTTCTGAAAACAAGATAAACTCTTGTAAAAGTTCTCTAAAGCAACCTCTAGCATATAAACCCACAGATAACACTTAACTTTTGTATGAAACATTTGGATAAGGTCTTCCATGTATGAGTTTTATATAATTGTGCTACCTGGAAACCAGTTTCTGCCCTGCTTTGCCCATTGCAGTAATTGCTGATGATAAAACTTAAAATTCTGATCTTATTAACTTGTTCTTGGTTTAGCCAAAGAAAGAATTGATCCTTGTTAAAACTTATCCCTTACTTAAGGTGGAAATTAATTTGTTAACTAATTAACTTCAAGTTTCATTTTACTATCTATTGACATATTCTTTGATCCTCCTATATCTTTCTTTTTGATCCATTGAAGCTTTAATCCTTCCACTGTCAATAGACCTTCTGGTGAGAAACTTCTGTAACTGACTTCATTCTCACATCTTCCCAGCAGTTTCTCTTTGATTTCTCCATTTCTGAGTTTAATCATTAAGTTTCCATCAAAAGTTTTTTCAGTTGCCTTATCTTTCACAGTTTCCAGGACTCAATTAAGAGAATAAATCCTGAAAGTTCACTTAGAATTCTTTTTTAACAGTTTTGCAGGAAGTGCTACACAAGCTGGATCTCTGAAATTACAGCATGAACTAGCATGATTCCTATGCCATTACCATGTATGAAGCATTGAAACGCCAATATTTGGCATGTTGTTTTCTCTCTGTTTTGTTTGGAATCATACATTAAACATATGGTTAGTGTGGGTGGGTTTTTGTGAATTTATCATATACGGGAGGCCCACAGATTTCTGTAAAAAAGGCACGTAATTAAAATATTAAAAGCCTACCATTTCCTTTTCTGAAGCTCAAGTTTAAAAAGGGGAATCATGACAAAGACCCAAAGTTTCTTTAAGGACAAAAAGGACAAGAACTTTCATACAGCTTACCTCAAGCACCTCCAGTTTTTCAAACAATTACAGATTTGATGAAGACATTCAGACAGGCACAGACCAACGAGTAAACCAGACACTGTCTGTTCTAAATGCTGTGTGAGTTTAAATGTGCAACAATAGTCTTTCTCCACAGAGACTCCACAAGTCCTTTTCCCACCTATGGAGTCTACAGTGAAACATGGAATTTATTTACTTTAGACATTGTCTTTAAAACTAAGTGGATGTTATCTTGAATTTACTGGTTTTACATTATAAGTCTTGGGGTTTAGTTCATTGTATGAAATGTAGTTTCCTGTAATGAATGGTTTTATTGTTAGTACATTTCTGGGCTTACAGTCCAATCATCTTAAGAGATGTCCTGTCTTTCTAGAGAGAACTACTATATTGGGCCTAGGCTCTTCATAATGCTTTTGAAACAATTCTGTTATTTTTAATCCACCTTTTAAACTAAAGACAAACACTACTGCTAAAAAGCCACCAAGCAAAACTAAATAATTAACTGAAAATCAGGAAATAAATTTCATTATAAAAGAGTAACAAAAAAATACATTAAAACATCCCTAAGAGAACTCCAAGAAACAATTCCTAAGCACACATTTCTACTAAGCAATAATGACTAATAATTATCACTTATTGTTCACCATGTGAATGCAGAAGGTAGTTGAGTCCATGGTGAAAAACCTACTGTGCCTTTGGTTTTCACTTTCTCCAATAAGTCAAGACACGTAAGCAACCTACTCACTGAGAGCTGTGCATTGTGGGTGCAGTAAGATTCCCTGAGGGCCAAGTTCCTTGAGTACTGTGCTCCTGGCATACATTTGAACAGCTCTGTACAAAAGCAGTCCCCAGCCAAAGACATGAATGAGAATCACAAGTGGCTGCTCCGTCAATCTTCCACACATACTGCATTCATAGCTACACATCTGAATACTTGGATTGCTCTGTAAGATCTCAGCAAGATCTCAGCTCTTCCCTTTGCCATGCTTCAGCTTACAGCAAAGTTTTTCTGTTTTCTTAGTTCCCTGCTTATAAAAACAGAGCAGCACTAGACATTAACACGCAGAAAAGCAAACTGAACCCAAGAGCTACCACCCCAACAGCAATCTGATCCTGTCATCCTAAATATACCCAGGACTCTGCCTACCCGCTCTGTTCTATCATGCTGTTACCCAGAAACCTCCGGCTACTCCCTTTCTCCAGTTGCACTATTACCCAGGCTCTATTTACAACAGACTGGGAAAACACAAAGTGGGAGTTAACTTTTGCTTCCCAAGTAGTTAAGGAAGAGTAGCTAATCTGATAATTTCCATGTCCTGTTACTTCTTATCGACGTCAAATCAGGCTGAAAATTAACAATATGAACTTAAAAATGAATTAATAAATCTTACAGATTAAATTAACTCAGGATCTAGTGAAGTTTATGTAAGTGAAAGAAAGGGACATCCCTGAAATGGACTTGCATTTGGAGTACAGTGATCCAGCTGTGGGACCTATGCATGAAGTATTTTTGTTTGTCTCAGTTCTACAGTATTTGTGCATTCTCACTTCTCATAGAAAACCTGGGTTTGGTGGGCTGGGCTGGGCCGTGAGTGGGAAGAAGAATCTGGAAGCATGAAAGCGGAAAGAAGTGAAGTTTGTGTGGAACCACAGAAATGGAGTGTTTAAGGTCTCTTCCATGCTAGAAGAGAATTCTTCCATGAATTCCACTGAACTCATTAGCTTGAGGTCAAAACAAAGAAATGCAGAACACTCCCGTGGATTTGTTATTCTCAGCAACACTCTGATCAGCAAACTTCAGTTCCTTACCAATGGGATATAATAGCACTCCCTAATAAATACTGACACCGGCTTTCACGATGATCTGAATTCATAAGCCATTTCTAGACAAGACTGACCCAAAGTTTATATTCAGCTATTAAGCATGACTCTTTTGTTCCAAAGATGGATTAAAAATGAAGTTCTCAAAAGATAAGCTGTATCTGTAGCAGTATTTAGTTAGTTAGTAACAATACAGGCAGACTCATGTTTAAAGATGTGAGGAAAACAGTGTAATTATTATACCACAGAACTTTCATTTAGACTGAACTCCAAATATACAGGTATTTATTTCCCCTTTAAAAAAAATGATTTACCTTGTAAATATTCCTGGTGCTGAGATAAAGTAATTTAGAGGTCTGGAAGGTGTAAAGTTAAGTAGTATGGCTGTAGGGGTACTACAGGCAGCCAATAAAAGCACGAAACTATGAAATGAAGCAAAACCTCATAAAGTGGTATAAAATATGCCCACACTTTTTCATACATATCTGAAGAGGCTAAACTTGCTACCGTTTAGCCTTTCTAGATGATAGCAATGGTGAGTACCTACAGGCTGCAAAAAGCCTTGGGAAAAAAGAGATTTAGAAGCAGCATATGCTTTCAATCTGCAGAAATCTGATCTTTGGGATATCAAACGGAAATCCCACTAACAATATGTGAAAATAAGAATGGATTGGCCATGTCAAGATATAAAATCTGACATATCAGAGAAGCACTTCTGCCAACTACTTATGCTTTCACTGACAGGGGTTTGTTTCAACAGCGCTCCTGGTTTGCAAATGATTGTTTCTTCCATTTATCATAATAACTGCCCTTTTCTGCATTATGTTAGGATATTTTCTATATCTATAGCAAAAAAAAAAACCCCACTACTTGTCATCTGTTACTTTTTTGAATGTTGTGAGCTGATATCAATTTCGAGTGTATTCCACTCTTTGTCTTTTATTTTAGACTATTAGAAAACACATTTTTGCTGGCTGTGCAGAGCCACTGTCATTTGCTACAAACACACAACCTCTTTCTGTTACCTGATGTGTGTGTATGTATTTTTTAAGTGTATTTTTTAAAAAATAAATGCATCTGTAAAATAAATAGAGTTCTAAAGTGCCAGGCAGGTCAAGGACATAACAGGCTCACGACACAGCTCATTTCTTCTGAAGAAATGATAATGATTTCCATCTTTCTAAAAAGGAGTATTTCTTTTCTTGCTTCCAAGTGTGTTAAATTAATTAAAGTTACTTGCTATTTTATGTCTTGTGTTCTTTTTGGCCATCCATACTATGAAGCCCCAGATAGAATGTTTCAGAGGCTTTTTGTTGAGGCTTTATCAGTTGAACATATCCCAAACAGTTCTCTGTGCTGTTTAAGTAGATATGAAAAGCCAAGGGCAGCAAATCTAAACAACTTTAAAAATTAAGTCCCTCTACCAACTAAGGAAAACAGGATCAAGCTATGAAAGCTTTTCTGTTTGGCAGCCAGATTGCTTCCAGAGGTCTCATATGCACACATTTTGTGTTGCCCTGTGTTGTCATGGCTAGAGTCTTGTCCCATATTCCTCTGTTCACAAGAAGATCCGACTCCAATGCCAGGAATTAATTGCTTAATTATCTTTCTTACTCCTGCTTGGAAAGTTGCCCTCTGGCTCCTCCTCCTGGTTTTGAAATTTAGGATGAAGCAGCAGAGGCTTGTGAACAGTAGGGTGGAATCAGGAATAGATTTTAGGGAATAAACAAATTCCAAGGACAAAGTTACAGCTATACAACATTTAGGAGCCTTTCTCACACGTCCTGCAATATCTCAAAATCAACCTCTGATCACCTAAAGATGCTCTTCATTTGGGGTATTATGGCTGTCCAGTCCATGAGTTCAGAAGACTAGCAAATACCCAGTGCATAAAAAACAAGCTATATCTAAGGTAATCAAAAACATACACTGAACCAAGCACTGCTGCTGCCAGTAAGTAAAGACATATTCAGTAACAACAAATGAGTGGCTGTAAACAAATAGAGTTGGAAATAGAAGGAGAAACTGGAATACTAAGAAGAGACAACTATCAGCAGGAAACAGTAACAGTAGTTTAGAAATATCACTTTTTTTTTGGAGGGAATAAAAATAATATCTAGGGAAAATTGTGACAAAGATTAATTTCACACAAAGATGTGTGAAAATTAAGGTTGAAACAAATTACAGAAAAGACTGTGTCTGATAACACTGGAAGGAAAGAAGTAAAAACCAAAAAAGCATAAAAGATTTTTCCAGAACAAAATGGAAGGTGAGTTGTGCAGCTGAAAAAGCAAAAAGAGGGGATGTAACTGAAAGATAAAATGAATATTTCAGATGTGAAATAAATACTAAGGAACTGCCCTCCCGCCACACAAATCAGGGATGCGTAGGGCAGTGTGTGTATAGTAATAGTAGCCAGAAACAACTTACCCTAATGTGTGTGGGGGGGTGAATATACATATTCTTAAAGCAAGGTTAATAACAGCCAGTTGAGACATCACATTAGAATCCTCTTCTACTGATAAGGCAGATTTACAGCACTGCTGACTTTGATAATATGGTTTTCCTCTTAATATCATTAAATCATTTTTATCACTGGGAATTAGAAGATAAACCAAGATGGTATAGTGCCAGTATCAGTGTTTTATCTGCTATCAAAACTCAAGGCTGTATTTCACACATTTTTACCCTACTTTGTACAATTACTTTACAAAGTTTTGCAAAGGAAAGCGAATAGAACAGGGTGGCTGCCAAAGTCGTTTATGTGCTGAGCCTGCCACACTACTGATAAGGAGTTTGTTAAATAAAGCCAGTGCTGATTTTTCCCACTGCACGTCTGGGCTCTGTTGGGTTCTATCACATCCATGAGGTGCTCTGGAACGTCCCGAAGGCCTGATGGTGAACCTTGCGCTCAGCAACACACAGGGAACTGTCAGGACTCCACAGGCAGCCACAACAGCAGAACTTTTGATTGCCCGAGGACCTACGTCTGTCCACATTGAACAGAGAGAGGTGGGATTACAACCAGAGACACACGTTTTTACCTCAGACTTCAGAGCCTCCCTGCACCTACGGGCGGTTTCTCTCTGAGGAAGCCTCACGCCTAACTAAGGTTAAAGCTACGGGACAGCAGTAGGACCTCACGCCCGACCCAGTAGGACCACTTTTTTACCACAGAACCCATAGGGGTTCCTATCCGAGCTCCTGCTGAGGCCAAACCGCCTCTCTCACGGCCGAGCCCCGGCTCCTGCCAGCGGAGAAGCATCAACGCAGGAGGCGGCTGCCCTCGGGCGCCAGGGGCACCAGCTACCTGTGCGGCCGCGGAGACGCCGCGGGAAGGGGGCACAGAAAGCACAGAGCTCCGGGGGGCGCGGAGGAGCGGGGCAGGACCGCGACGGCAGGAGCCGGCGGCGCCGTGAGGGAGAGCCCCGGGGCGGCGGGAGGAAGGAGGCGGCGGGAGGAGGGAGGCGGGAGGCGGCCCGCTCTACCCGGCATGCCCCGCGCCGGAGGGCGAGCGGCCCTTTCCCGCGAATTCAGTTCAAAGGAGGGGGAGGGGAGAAGCGCCAAGCGGCGCCGCGCACCGACCAACCAAACGCTTCCAGAACCATCCGTGCGTCACGCGGGGGCGGGCCCCGCGCCGGCCAATGGGGCGCTGCGGCGCCATCTTCGGAGCCAATGGGCGAGCGCGGGAGGCGGGCGCGTCGCGGTCGTCGGGTTCGGCTGGTCCGCAGCGCCGAGGAGAGCGGAGCGGAGGAGACTTAGAGGAGTTGGAGCTCGGCNGGCGGAGGCGGCGGCGGCGGGGGGTTCGGGGGCTCGGCCGCGGCGGCGGCGGCGGCTCCCGGCGGTAAATCCGGCGGTGCCGCGGGAGGAGGCGGCGGCGGAGGAAGCGGCTACTCGGGCGGCTCCTCGGCCTCCTCGGCGGCGGCGGCGGCGGCCGCGGCGCTGCCCCCCGTGAAGAAGCCGAAGATGGAGCAGATCCAGGCCGACCACGAGCTCTTTCTTCAGGCCTTCGAGAGTGAGTACCGGGCCGGCGGAGGAAGTAGGGGCCCGAGCCCGCGGGACCGGCCGGGGCCGCCGCAGAAAGGGCGGGAGGAGGAGGAGGAGGAGGGGAGGGCTGTGGGGGCTTCCGGGGGTAAACATGGTCGAGGAGAGGGAGGGAGGGAGCTGGGACGGGAAAGGAGAGCGAAGGGGAGCGGGGATAGGGGAGGAAGGGGGCTCAGGCGGGGGCCCGGCGGAAGCGCGAGGCTCGGGGCCGGTGTGCGGGCAGGGTGGCGAGAGGCTCCCAGCGCCGGGGCCCGCTGGCTGGCTGGCTGGCTGGAGGGCGGGGGGTTGTTTCTGCGCCCAGCCGATGAACAAACCAAGTTCATCTCGGTAACAGTTCCCGTCGGGCTCTCGGGGGTGCTGGCTCCCTTCCCTCCTCTATCAGCCCTTGGAGGCACCGGGGAGTTGGGAACGAGGAGACTCTTCCCTCTTTGGCGGTTGTTTTTCGAGCCCCTTTCGGGGGCAGGGTGTGTTTAAGACTTAAGTGTACTTGGTTTTTCCTTTGTTTGGCAATAATTGTGCCTTAGTTGAGATTTCATATTGGAAATTGACCTTTGCGAGCCAGGCATCACCGTGTGGCAGCTCCAGATAGCAGGAGAATCCCCTTGGATGCACCAGAAAGTTGTGCATGGAAACCTGATAAAAAACACAACGTAGCCATAAACTTACATTAGACTGAGAGATTTCTCCGTGATTGCTGAGATTTGAAGGAAATTGTTATTGCCGTACTAAATACATGATCAGCTTCTGGGGTTGGTGCTGTCACTGCTCCCACTCACTTGCTATAGACAGTGGCAGTGTTTGAGAAAGTGTTTTTGGTGGTGTCTCAAATCCTTTAATAACGTGGAGTCCTTTGAACCTTAGAGCTGTTAGCAAAGCTATATGTGCAGTAAATGCTATACTGCAAATAGGTCAAGTGGCAAACGAGTTTTAAGAGGTTTGCTCAGCTCCAGTGTCTGAAATGGGGGAAAAAGTTCCCTTACCCATACCTCGGTCTATCAGAGAAGGGAGGAGTAGAGGTGTGCAGGTAGTGATCAGGAATAAGGTACAGTGTAAATTAACCACAGAGTGATAAATGTAGTGTGAATGTTACGGGGAAAAGAGCAGGAACTAAATGTTGTTTTTAAAATTCTAACACGTGTGGTATTGAATCCCATTCTTCCTAAATGTTTTTGTCCCTTTTCAAGGTCATATACTAGAAAAAGATAAAGATTTATTTTGAGCTTTTGCTGAGTAACATGGACTTGTGAAGCTTAGGTCAGTGTGCAGGTTGAGAAGCGTGTATCAGAGTTGTTCCACTTGAGAAATCTAAAGTTGAAGCATCAGTACAGTGTCTTTAAATTAAAACACATCCTTGTGAACGTAGTTAAATGTTTTCATACTTCCTAAATTATAATTATGTCAGTTTTTTTCTGACACTAAAAACCCAGGATGTTTCTGTAGAAGTTGAGAGGATTCTGTATTGTCAGTTTCGTGCAAAGTGTGTGTTTCTTCTTTTCTGACTTTTAGCTTGATTTGAAAAACACAGATTCTATTATGGTAATTTGAGTTGAGCAGAATTGTACTGGCTTTCATCAGCCTTTTAAAAGGAAATACTGGGATTATTTTAATATTTACTTCTCTAGTAATAGATCTTCGGGATTTGTAAGTGTAGAAATAAGGCTGAATTGTATCTTTAAAAAGAGATAAAGGGTATAAAATGCTGTACTTTTTCATTTCTAATCACATAATTCTATAAATTATGGTAAGGTTTCCAGCTATTTGAAGTAAATGTTTTGCAGTCATATGAAAATACAGTTTTATATTTCTTTAAATAGTTTTCTTTGTGGGAAATGAAAGCAGCATTAGCAGCCTTAGTGTGGACATCAAGGCACTCGTTCTTCATTCCGTCTTTTTCTCTTCTCTTAATGTGTTTTATCAAGTCAATTCCAAGTTTCTTGCTGACGTTACCTTCAGGTTAGAAAGGGTGTATTTCAGTTCAGATTGGAATTCTTGATCCAGACAAAGCCCTTTTTTGTACTGTTTTAACTAATTTGGTTAAAACTAAACAGAAGGTCCTCTTTTCTATAGGCAAGTCTTGATCTTTTGCATTTATACCTATTTCAAATGATGCTACCCTTTCATGACAGTGTTATGCATGATTGTATTATCCTCCCTCTGTTTGCACTTTGAAACAGTAGCTGCTTTACCAAAATCAACTTTTTTTCTCATCCTATGAACTTAAAAGGTTTTGTAAATTCATTTCCTAGCTTAGAATGATCTGAAACTCATCGTAGTCAACTGACAGCCCCTGTTCTTGTTTTGGTACCTTGTGCAAGTGACCTTGGTACTTTCCAGAAGGATTAAAACGATCAGATACCAAGTTGTCCGACAGTGTAGGTTTAGTACATTATTTTGGTCTCGTATCATCTATGTGCATTAACTCCATGAAGAATACTTATCTATTTGGCAGTAGATTGCAATATGTCGAGATTTTTTTCAGCTCTTTTATGATATAAAGCCTGAAAGAAACACAGTTTGTGGAAAGCAAGAGCTGTCGAGTTGTGACCGCTGATTTATGGTAGCTGAAACAAGAAGTTACTTTGTGTTATACAGTAGGTGGAATAACCTTTGACTTGTTAACTTGGAGTTGCTTGGACATCGTGATGCTTCACTTAAATGATGAACTTTGAGATAATTATTATTTTTTTAAATGGACACGTTACATTAGCTACTTTTTAGTCATTTTAAGTCTGTCTTTTTGGAGGAATTAAAGTATGTTGGCTAACATATGCTTTTTTTTTTTTTTTCTTAGAACCAACACAGATATACAGATTTCTACGTACCCGGAATCTAATAGCAGTGAGTAATAGTTGTCTATCCCTCCTTCGCTTCGGACTTGTAGGAAATTTTAATTAAAACATGACATTTTTTCTTCTTCTTTTCTGCAGCCAATATTTTTGCACAGAACTCTCACTTACATGTCCCACAGAAACTCCCGAACAAATATCAAAAGGTAAAGTTGTTTCTGAAAAGTAACCCTAAAGCGTTAACAGCCTAACAGAAGTCTAACAAATAGTGCAGGGTGACCTCTTCACGTGATGTGTAAAACATGAGCTTTTCCTTTTAAAGAACCCATTTAAAGGAATTTCTGTATTTTTCTTAATGTTCTTACAAGTTAATGTGAGAGGCAACATTTTTATTAATGGGAGTTTTTTGCTTGTTATTTTTAACTTTTCTGAAAGAATTTTTTTTTAGGGGGACTTCTTGTTTTGACTGAGACAAGTTTGAAGTGAGAAAAGATTGTGTCATTGTGGGTTTTTTTTGAATCTATAATGCTCACAAATATTAAATACAAGCTGTATCAGTATTAATATATTTTATGGCAGATTGTTAAACTTTCCACCCTTCCTGAAACATGTTTATCTTGCAGCTGGTTTCTGGCTCGTTCTGGTTATGACATAATTTTGCTCTATAGCTGTTTTAAGCAATTCTTTAGCCTCAGGAAAGTCTCGTGAAGATGAGTATGCTACTTGCTGTTTTGCAGAAGAGTGACCAATTTTGATGAGCTCAGGCAAAGTACATACAGAGACTTTTTACCATAGAATCTGAAACTTGGAACAAATTCCTCTGTTCTTAACCTCTCTTGCTTTAAGCTGAGCCTGGCGATATTTATTGTAATACCACGTTTTAGTGTAGATGAGTCGGTTCCTGAATCTGTCATGTGTGTGAGCCTTAGGCTGAGTAAAGCTTTGAATGAGTGATCATTTACTACGTAAATCATAGTTATTTTTCCCCTTGTTATCTGACTTCAGCCCTGTACTTGTGTAGTTTCTTGTCCACTGTTATTATTTAGCCGTCATGTGATGTGTAGCTAAATCATTCAGACACGTTGCAAACTGAATGTAGACAACGAGTGACATCAGAATTTCTTCAGTTGGGATATTTCTGTAGATGATGCTTTCCCCTTCCTCAGAGCATGTCATCATTGTTCCCCCCACTAGAAATCCAGTATTTGGTAACAGCTTATGTTCTTTTTATTTCATTTTTGATAAGCATAAATGTAAAGGAAGGATGCTCTTGCATTGACGCTCTCGTCTAGTGCCAATTTTCTTGGCATCCAGGGTCCCAGCCTTAATTTTCCCTTCAAGAAAAATTTAAAGGCTGTTCTGGAAACTATTGAATAACTTCTGTTGACTCATGAACTTTATTTAGAAATGAGTGTTAAAATGTGTGTATGGTAGAACAGGCTGAACATATGAGCATGAACAGACTGATGTCAGAATTACGAGGAGAAAAATTTGAAGTGTAACTGTCACTAAAACACAAAGATTTTTCTTGACCAAAGCTGAAATATGTTTAGATGTGTTCATTCATTTGATTTGGAGGTTGTTAAATGCCATGAGGAGTAGGTTTCCTTCTGAAAAGTCTGAGTTTGATTCTTTATATTATTTTGATAATGCTTTAGAAACTGTATTGCAGTTGTGTCCCTACAACACCAGTGTGCTGCTAGGCCTAAAAAGGTATAAATTCTGTTTTCTGAACAGAAGGCTAAAATTGTACATACAGACAGAGATTAAAAACCAACTCAAAGTTGAGGCTAAATAAATTTCCTTCTATATGTTATGTGAATTGTGGCTATGTGAAACTACTATTTCTATTTTTTCTTCGCAGGAAAACGTTCAAAGTAGATGACATGTTATCAAAAGTAGAGAAAATGAAGGGAGAACAGGAATCTCACAGGTACTGTCTCGCATGTATATTTGTGTGGCTATGTATAGAGGAGCATGTGCATCTACTAAATCAAGTCTTCTTGACTGATTAAATAAATGTAATAAAGAGTAATTATTAAAAGCAAGATACTTAGGGTTTGAAATATTGCTTCCAAAATCTTAATGTGTGCTGATCAATTAAAAACTTGGAGAAAGCAGTATCAGGATAATGTCAGTATTCATCATGCTGTTTCTTGAAATACTAATCAGAAGCCTCAAATAAGTATTTGCCTTTTTATTTTTAAGATTGTCACTTGTGTCAGTAAATAATAAGTGTGTGCTGGAAGGAAAAAAATAGATATAGGAAGATAGAAAGCTATATTCTTTGGGATTTGTGTGGTTTTATACATGCTATTTTTTAACTTATTTTCATAGTTGTGTTTAAAAAAACCATCTGAACTCAAACCTAAAGCACTGAAACAAAAAGCCCTGAAACTTTCAACAGTGTTTAAAATACCTGGTACATCTCAAACCTCAATAAGGTAACTAGTTATAAAATGTTTTCATCAAAGGCTGTTAAACTTCCAATTTTCCCTTCTAATTGTCGTGTGAGAAGTATTGCTTAGTCTGAGATTTTTCATGTGGTCTGACATCACATACATCTCACTTTGAACTTCTATATAGTTCCATCTGAGTAACACTGTTCCCTCTTTAACATGTACATAATTTCAAGTCTCAATTGCCTATGGAATTGTCATTTGGGGGCAGCTTGCTTTGAATTCTAATTGTGAAATAGTAATTACCTTTATACTGGTGGTACCTGTCGGTTTGCTCACGTTAAGGGCTTTTTTTTTACCCAAGAGTTCAGATTATGTAACACACTTAAACATTGGATAAAAGTCATGTTTTATCAGGTCTTATTACATGGCCTCAGAAAAAAAATAATGAGCTCTTGCTGAATTTGCCAGAGTTCAGCAGAGGAAACTTGCGACTGTTGTGTTTCAGTTCATTTTCATCCTTGCCAGTCTTCATAATGTTGACAAAAACAAGGTATGGGAAGTTACCTGGTCTCTTGTTTCTTGATGTGTTTCCTAGTGCTGAAATAAAATGGTATGCAAAGCTTGTTTGCTTGGAAGTGATGTAGCATACAATGATTTGTGGTACTCCAGGGTGATACGTGATGGCCGTCACTTTTTTCTGGTTATATTCTTTCATATGAATTAGTTAAACACCTAAGGATTTTTGTGAAAGTATATGTGATGGAGATTAAGCAATTCATTGTAAGACTTGAGAATAATTTTGTTCTAATCTATACAATTCAATCAGGGTTGTCTTTGTGGGTTTTTTGGTAGAAAAAAGGTAGATAACTTGCCAAAACCCTTCTATTTAGAGTACTGAATAGATTGTGAAATGCAAAGCATTCTGGAAACTTTAAAGCAAAACTAGACTTTTTAAAGACTAAACTAAGGTTCTGTAATGTGTGAGGACCTGTTCAGTTTTGTTAGGTTTTTTTGTAGTGTTTTCTTGGTTTTTAACCAACTGTTCTTCCATAGTGTTAGCAAATAGGCTGCTTCACAGGCAGTTTAGTTTGAAACAAATGTATTAATTTTGTGTTCTGAGAGGTCTTACAGATTTACTGTGTATTGTTTTTGATAGTTATCTTTTGCTACTTATATTGTGGCTACTTGCTAGGTAATTAATCTCTCTTTAAGGATAAGGATCATGTTGAAATAAAACAGAATATTGATTTGTGTGTTGTTTTCTGTGCTTTCAAAACTATCAAAAACCTGTACTTTAGAACGGGTCCGAAAAAGTAAAATGGATGAACGATGCAAGGTGATATAGATGCAGTCTTTTGAATGCTCAAGCTGTTGAGCACTTCCACTAATCATCTCTGTGCTCCTGGGAATGAGTTTTAAAATAGGCATTTAGTGTCAGGTTGTATCTTCCTGAGAAGTCAGTGAAGGTGCTCAAAATTGTATCTGCTATTCTAGTGTAACACATTATATTTTTTGTTCAGTACTATGTACTTCAGAAATACTAACTGGGTTTGAGACTCCTTTCAATCTAGGTTTGTAAATAGTTACTTTAAGCCGAAATGTATGCTGGATTTAAAAGTTTGAAATTAAAAGTCAGCAGAATAGTCTAGTCTATGAGGTGCAGTATAGTGCTGCAGTGTTTAAACCTCTATTTTTCTCCTTTTTTTTTTTTTTAAATGTATCAAGTCATAGAATGCAGAGAAAATCAGTCTGTAAAGAGAAAGCTGCTCCACAATTTTGCATCAGTTGTAACTGCTGTATCTAGGCGGTATCCAAGTTAGAAAGATGGACTTCTTTGTTATAGTTCTGCCTCTTGTGTAGGCCTTTCCTGAACATCAGTGAATGGAGCAGAATTGCTGCTGTGAGAAGAAAACACTTATTTGTTCTAACATTTCCTTTCTTCTTTTCTGTTTAGCTTGTCTGCTCATTTGCAACTTACGTTTACTGGGTTCTTCCATAAAAATGGTATGTTTGCACATTCATCTTTTACACTGTTCATTTGTATATCTACTTGGAAATTAGTATAGATTTCTGATAAGAATGTTTTGAATCACTGCTGTTTGGATGCAGGTTTTGACTTACTTAAGCTCAGACTGTTCCATTACTTACCATACTTTGAATAGTGCTTTAACTATGTTGTAGCGTCATTGTAATGTTAAGCAGATAAGCCTTCCAGGGTTTTAGTCAGAAGGATGATTCTGAGAAATGCTTCATCATCCATTCAAACTGAAATAGACCTTGAGGATTTCTTAAAGAAGGTGATTTTATAGGAGTGTGTCTTTGTGGTATTTGAAGTAGCTTTAAAGCTAGAATAAATTTTGTGAAGTAAAGCCTAGAAATGAGGCAAAGGCCTTGTCAGCAGTTAAAAAAGCAGCAGAAATCATGTTGCAGCGACTTGGAGTCAGTCTGTTGTGTCTTGTGTGCACTTAAGGCTTTGCCTCTCGAAAATAGGAATATTGGACTTTGCAGACCAGAATGAAGGATTCTGTTTCTTTAACCAAAGCAGAAGTTCCATGCTTCGTACTGTGTAATCACGGATAAATGCACTATATTTTTACTTGTGAAAAAAATTATCTGTTTTTCCCATTAAAATCAAGCAGTATTTCAAATTTTTATGTTAAAAATATTCTGAATGGAGTTCTTCATGTGTACAAGCTAATACAATTCATGTAACAGATTGTGTACGTTTTTCTGGATGTTCCCTCCGAGTATCTTATGCTTGACCAGATCTGCTCAATAACATGTCTGAAGGTCAAAATTGCAAATGTCTTGATTTCAGAAAAAACTTCTTTCTTAAGCTGTGATATTATGTTCTTCAAATCTGTAGATCAGGAACATTTTACTTCTGGAACTTCAGAATACTGCTGGTCTCAATGGATAGCATTCATCTTTGTTTTGCTCTCAGGAACTTCATGTTATATGTTACCTTCACTATTTAAGCTGGGAAAACCACGAGAGACTTTTGAGGCAGCTAGTGGTATGAGTAGGCAAGTGTAGAATGAAGGTGGAGAAAAGGATATGCTGATGTGCCTCAAATTCTAACTTCAAAATCCAGTCCTTCCAGGACAGTGTATGCCAGTAAACCTCTCATGGAATTTAAAATACCCGTGAGAGAGGGTAGTTGTTCCATAGATTTTGCTGACAGACCTTCCTTTTGTTACTGCTTTTCTATTACAGTGTGGTATTATACAGATGTGGGTTGTAGGACGTTTTTCAAGATGTTAATAGATTTTATGACTCTCTATGTGGTTTTGAATGTTTAGTTTATATGGCTACTGTTAACTATAGAAACCCATCACATCAAGAGACATCAGTGAGGGCCTGATGGTAATTTGTACAGTAGAAAAGTATCTCGCTAACATAAGTAATGTGTGCTGTAGTGGATATTAAGTATGGGAAGTATTTAAATTAACGAAGCTAGGGCAATTAATATGCTTATTTGTCTGGATAGAAACTGTATTAGGAACTCTTGAAACTGAGAGCATGGTGGAGTTGTGGTTGGGTGGTTGTCCCCATCCTCCCTGAGTTTCTGTATTTGCTAAGAAGGTGATTTCTGAAGTGTCTCACAAGTTAAAAAAAAATCCATTTGTTTCATAAAAGTGCTTGTGTCTCCAGATGAGTTACCCCAACTCTCTGAGCTGAAATATGTTAAACTTGTTCACTGTGGATACAGTGTCAGGTGGAAAGCAAATGAAGAGATATGAGTTATATTGTTTTTACTATGCTAAAGCTTTGCTCTTTATGTCTGATAAGCATAGCAAAGTATTTTAGTGAATGTCATATTCCTTATGACATGGACTAAGGTGAAGCCACTGTACTTTTAACTGAAGTCCACAGTGATATTTGTAAGATTTTTTTAAAGAGCAGAAATCACTTCTGTAGGTTAATTCCATGTTGGCTGATCATTGTTTTTCAGAATTTCTCCCACAAACTGTTATTTAACCAGATCTACATAATCCAGTTTTATCTTTCTGTTATTCCTCCATATGGGGTTGCATTTCAAGATAAATATAAAACCACATGATAAAAGATTCTCTTACCTATACAGTGAAATTTATGTTGTAAGGCAGTTGTTAACTGACATTGCTGATGATACTGCTGGTAATAGCTGCCTTGAAGATTCCAGGCTTTACAGGATTTATAGTGCACAGACTATGAAGCCAAGTCTTCTTTTCTAATAGTTCAAAGTTCTTTAAAGAGTCTTTTCACAGCTCTTGTGCATATAGTCAATGTTGCATAGTGTTTAAGGATTATTTAAATATTGTTTTGTTTTCTATCTGATAACAGCAGGGTCTCGGGTTTGATGCAAACCAAATTGTAGGTTTGCAAGCTGTAAAGGAAAAAAATTACAGGAATTTGACTCATCTGTAATGAGTGTCTTTCCATAAATATAGTAGTACCTTATTTGTTTGCTATAAAAAGGTTTTGGAAATGCCAGAGGTATCAAGGTTACTCTTTTAAACATTGTAGATCAACTATGCTTTTTAATCTGATAGTATCAGAATATAGGATATGTTACCAAGTGATGAGAATTTGCAATAAGTTTGGGGAGAATTGAAGCTTAGAAATTGACTTAGAGGTCTTTATGCCTAGAGGTACCTACGGTAATTACAGGTGGATTAACATCATTGAGTAGCTCTTCAACTTTTTCAGAACTTGAAATATTTTTCTGTCTAGATAAGCCATCACAAAACTCAGAGAATGAACAAAATTCTGTAACCCTGGAGGTACTGCTTGTGAAAGTTTGCCACAAGAAACGAAAGGTAAAGATTACTTGACAGTTAATACATATATTAAAGGTAAATGTTTACTTGCTTCTGGAACATCTGTTTAACATTACTGTACAAGATAAAGATGAAATGATGCTTCTGTTGAGATTAATTTAGTCTTTACATTGAAGAACTAATGTATTCATGTTGGTTTCTATTGTGTGGGTAAGGGATTTTTAAAAAGCAAACATATATCTATGGATTTTACTCTGCTTTGTGAGAAATAACAGGTAGTTTTCAAAAACAGTTCCGCTTTGTACATTGAATTTGCATTGCTTGTAGGACATATTCACTATTATGAATTTCAGTCACCTCTTTTTACTTCTTTTTTTTTTTTGTCACATGATTAAACAATTACATCTGTTGTCATGTCCAGAGGCTTAAGAAAACCAGGCAATCTTGAAATAGTCTATGCCTTTCAGAGTTTACAGCTTGTGCCTCTCTATTTCTAATCATTTTGAATTCCTCAGTCATCTGCCAAGTCTTGTCTCTTTCCTTATTTTTCCTCTGTTTTTTATACTCATCTCAATTATTGCAGATTTTAGCTGCTATGAATCATAAACAATTTTCATCTTTTTCAAGTATCTTTGAATTTCCTTGCTGTTTTAGCTATGTTTGTTTCACACCAGTTGGCAAATTATCTTCACAGCTATGGGAATATGGGAGGCTCAGTAATACATGCAGTAATTTTAACCACAAAGGCAAAGATTTGCAGTCAGAACTGATGTATTTTTCCTAAGAATGTTAAGCTGTTTTGACATGTTTTTAAGAGTTAATATTTTTTCTAGCCTTTTCTGTTACTTGCTATAGCATGGGTAAATATGGTAAAAGCAGGAGGTGCTGATGATTATTTGAAGTGTTTTGCTGCAAGTTTCATGCTTAGGCCATCTTGCCTTGTTTTTCCAATAGTACACAGTGTTCAATGATCTATTTGAGAGATACTGAATATAATAAATCCTAGGTAAGTGGTTCTTTATCTCCCAGATAGTACAAAGTGCACTTTGTAATATTGGAGAAGTTAAGAAGCCCTTGAAATATTAATACTAATTTAATTCTGTTTACCTAAAGAAATGAAATGTTTTGGTTCTATATATATGGCTGTACTACAGTTTTTCTGAGTGCCTCATGCTGGTGTCAGTTTAATCACTTAAAGATGGCTGCTGCCAAAAGTGGTTATGAAATTGCCCATTTCATTTACACTTTCAAAAATGTTTTTATGTTTCAAACCTGTGATTGTTATTCCAGATTTTACATCTGTTTCAAGGCTCATTTGCAAAAAAAAATATGTTAGGACAACCACAACTAACAAATTCTATAAATCTTAACACTTAATGTCTTTACTTTGTATTCTAAAAGCCTAAACCTTAACTGTTTTGTTTTCCTGCAGGATGTCAGTTGTCCAATAAGACAGGTTCCTACAGGTAAAAAGCAGGTGCCTTTAAACCCAGACCTCAGCCAAATAAAACCAGGCAACTTCCCATCACTCGCCGTTTCCAGCAATGAGTTTGAACCAAGCAACAGCCATATGGTGAAGTCTTACTCATTGTTATTCAGAGTAACTCGCCCAGGAAGAAGAGAGTTTAATGGACTGATTAATGGCGAAACTAATGAAAACATTGGTAACTTCAGTCTTTATGCTTTTACAAGGTTTATCTTGTAGGCATATGTACGGTGGGCTTGATGTGCAGTGTGGGTCGTACTCTGAGAAGGGCCACTACTAGATGAGTGGCTGACTTGGCTTTCATTTGTTTTCAGTCTCTTTCCAGATGAGACTAAAATACAATTGGTAGTTTGAAACTCTGTGTTTATGTTTTTTGGTGTAAACTTAACACCAGATTTTTCACTTGTGATGGTGAAGGTGTAAGGCAATGTTGTTGGAGGGTGACTAATGTAAGACAGCTCTGATCACTCTAGCAACACTCATCACTACCGACTCAGCTGTAGATGCTGTCATGGTCTCTCATCAAAACTGACTATCCAATAAAGAAAATACTTTAGGAAAATAGCATTTGAACATTTGTTACTACATCACAAATGTTACAGCCTTGGAGACAGCATGTAGAATGAAAAACTTTCTCGCTATTTTATAGCTAGAAGGACGATCAAATTCCAGATTCTTCATGCTGACAGAGTAATGTGACTAAACTATAAATATATGTGAACATATCTAAAATATGATTTCTGTTAAGCTAAGTGCTCTTTCCACGGCCATTGGGCTGTTCATTAAATACTATGTCCTTTTTATTGTATCACATCTGACATACTCAATAGCCAATTATATTTTACAGTGGCGTAGAAACTGTTTGATCTTCTGAATTTGTGCTTTTATAGTAATTAATTGCCATATTGCTTATGTACAGATGTCAATGAGGAGCTTCCAGCTAGAAGGAAAAGAAACTCTTCAAATCGTGAAGATGGTGAAAAGACATTTGTAGCACAAATGACTGTATTTGATAAAAACAGGTAATATTCGCCAAAATAAAGAGTGCTTCTGTTAATTCTCGGGATTTTTTTTTTTAATATTCAACTTAAATCTGTTCTTTATTTTCAGTATTGTCTGTCTTTGCATTGTTAGTTGTTATTTACACTAAGAGCCTAGGCTTATTGTCTGGGGGGGAAATATTTGTTTATTAATAAGGTTTATTAATAATAAGATTTCATAATGCACATTTTCTGTAGAGACCTGTTCAATGACAGTTGTATATAATGCCCTTTTATGAACTTGAGTATTGTCCTGTTAACACGCATCAGTTTATCTGTTCCTTGTCAGTTGTTCGACAGATGTAATTTCGTTGCTTCTGTTAAAGATCAGTGACAGAATAATTAAACAGTAAACAAAAACTAAGAAATGTGCTTTCTTCTTATGTTCTATTTTGGTGGCATAGTTTGCCCCATGCTCAGACTCTTGTTGATGAAGGAAGCAGGGTGAATGAGACGGGGAGGCAAGTGAAAATGTAGCATGTTGGTTCACATATTTGAATTATCCATTTTAGTCTGTGTAAAGGTTTTTATTGTTTATTTGCTTTTTGAGAATGTCATATTTTATATTTATCACCTTGAAGTTCTCTTAAGGTTACATCTGACATGGCTTTGATGGGAATACAGGATTCTTTAGCTTCAGAAGCCTAATTAGAGGTTATCCTGGTTTGCTAGAAGAGTAGTTACTGGTAAAGCAAGAATAAGTAAGAGATAATTTGGAGGGAGTGTCATTCAATTTCATTTTTGTTTCGTCACAGGAAGATTTCCATCATAGTATTAATTTTGTATTAGCAGCAACTTTCCTACATCTCTTGGAATTGCTTGGACGGAAGCTTTTGTGTTGAAGTTTGGCATTAGGCGGCTTTTTTGTTACAGTTTTTACCTAAGATTCACACTTGATTGCCAAATAAATTTACCTGAAAATTCACCTTTAGTTTCATGGAAGCTTAGTGACTGTGAAATATGTTCTACATTTTAACAGGCAAACAATGAAAATGAGCTGCTTTACTCATAACACTTTCTTTGTTGTGACAGGCGCTTGCAGCTTCTGGATGGGGAATATGAAGTGGCCATGCAGGAAATGGAAGAGTGTCCCATCAGCAAGAAAAGAGCAACGTGGGAAACAATACTTGATGGAAAGGTATGGACTGTTTTTTTAGTGGCTGAAAGACCTGGCTTCACTTAAAATGGTCTGGATTAAGGTGGAACACAATTTGAAGTGCAGTCAGTGACAATACCTCTGAACGTGAATTAAATTGAACAGGAAATAACACTTCCCTTTCAGGATGTATGGACATGAGTTTTAATTTAGCTCTTGGTTTAGGAAAGCTTTGGCTACACCAGATGTTAATACAAGCAGATGTTAACTGCTATAGGTATGGCAGCTGTCTCTTTCAATGTCTTCTGAATTTCTGTTATACAAAATCAGGAAGATTAAATGTTTATTAGTGTAAAAAAAAAAACAAGTTTGAGAAATCAAAAGGAACAAACTGCAGAAGCAGAATATTTTGGAGAAAGAGAAACCCAGAGCTTTTATAGGTGTCATCTTACATACCTTAAGAGAATGCTGATGAAGTTCAGCAATGAAAGTAGAATGTGTCAGTCATATGGTTTTTTAAAGCTTGTGTATTAATACACAACACTGGCCTGCAAAATGGAGAGTAGGTGTGAGTAGAGAGAGGAGTACATTGGGAGCAGGCTGGTGAGTGAGTGCTGTTTTCTTTGAGTCAGGGCCCATGCTGTTCACTGTTCAGTGTTTCACAAAGATCAGTATGTGTGCACAATATGTGGATAATCAGTAATGTGCAGTAAACTGCATAATATTTACACCTTTTTTTAAAGTATATCTAACTATGTATGTTTACATTGAAAACATAAGGACTTCAGGTGATGAAAAATGATGATGAAAAACCTGTCCCCATTCAGTGAATGTTTTCTTTTGATTGTTTTTGTACATGTGAAAACACTTATTCTGCTGGTTTATATTTTATTTTCCCACCCCCAGAGATTGCCTCCATTTGAAACATTTTCTCAGGGACCTACACTTCAGTTTACTCTTCGTTGGACAGGAGACACAAATGATAAGTCCACAGCTCCTATAGCTAAGCCTCTTGCAACACGAAATTCTGAAAGCCTTCCTCAAGAAAACAAGCCCAATTCTGTTAAACCTACTCAGACTATAGGTAAGCAAACTTTGGCTTTGCTGCTGATTAATCTTCTGCTTATCACTTTTTTGTTTTGGGGTTCCTGACTTGCTGGAGCAAGTGCTTCAGGTAATCTAAAACACGAAAAACCAGGAAAGAATGAGTGATGTGGTATCCTGTGTGTCCATTTTTAAAGTTAATTTTAAGAGCTAAGAGTATTGGGGTCTTGGAGGTCATGACAACATTGAAGTGATTATATATAATGCTTATAAATCCTGATGTGAAATAAATCAAGGGAAAATCTATGAATAGGAGTTGTAGGATTGCCTGCTTTGCTCTACTGGTTTTAATTACCACTCTGCTTGGATTTGTGGAATTAATAAGCTCCTTTTTTTATGCTTTGTAGTGAAAGTAGTTTTAATTTTTTTTTATATCACATGTTGTGTTTATCTCTTGGATAAAATAGTTGCTCCCTTGAAGTATGACTGTGGTATAAATGTAACTCAGTTTCTTCCAGGCTGTCACTGATCGCTTTGTTTCATGTCTGGACACTGTCCCATGTTAGATGCACAATCTATACATATTTATTACCATTTAGCTGCATTTTCTTTCATATTCACACAACTCAACAAAAAATTCTGTTTGGGCCTAAAGGTTTTTTCTGCTTTTCTTCATTTTGGGCAATCTGAGGTTGTCTAGATAGAATGCGAGTGTTGGTACTATCTAAAAATATAAGTCTGGGCTGGTAAGAGAAAAACACAGAAACATTGTGCAGACTTGCTGCACTGTGAGGTAAATCTGTCTGTTATGTGAAAGTCTGTGTGTGGTGTTAAACTAGTTTCTCCCTAGTCATTAATTGTTGTTTGGAGCATTGTCATTTAAACTGAATCTAAAAAATGCTTTTGAAGTTCAGAATCTTTCAGTGATGTGAAGTGTAATTGGTTGTGTTTCCTTCTGCAAGCTCGTTCCTGTACATTCTTTCCAGAAGAGTTTACGTATTATCAAACTTCATAATCAGCTCTTGAACTGTTTTATCATAACGGTAAATATGTATCACATTACAAGCAGTAAGGGATAGACTATTTAAAATGGAGTTGCTCAGCTTTGCTTCATGGAAACATTTTTTAAGTAGCATATAATGATTTTGTTTCTACTTGTTTACTTGGTTCATAGTTGATCTAGTAATGGCACTACTATGGAGGCTGCAGTGACATTGAACGTTTAATGTAATCGTCATTGTAATCTGGTCCTCTACTTCGGTCAAAAACATTAAAGCAATCTGCTAATATTCACTGCAAATCTGTAATAGTGATAGCAAGTGACCTGTAGTAGTGATAGCAAGGGAATGATGATTATGAAAAAACACTTCTTTTCCAAATATGATTTTGTGCAGCAGTGTTGTAGCATATGTTGGGAAACTTGTTTAATCAACAGTAGCTCATCTCTGGTGAGGATAAGAATGGCAATTCTTTTCACTGCTTTTAGAGCTTTAGTGTGTAGTAATGCAGAAGTTAGAGCAAGAATTTCACTCCTACCTATGCAGAAGCCACTGTCTAGAGTGATCCCTAACATCCTCAGACAACCTACAGATATCTTTGCCTTCAGAATAAGTACGACTGATTTCTGAATTGAATATTTTACCTGAGTTAGGGATTGGCAGACACTTGATTTTCTTAAATCAGGATGAATGGCTGACACTGAATGAACACAAACATGAAGTAATTTCCAATGGAAGAAAGGCAGTGGAAACAGGGAAGCACTTGAACTTTTGCTGTGAAAGTTACTCTGCTTTCTCTTTACTTCCTCATACCAAACCTCCTCATATTTTAGAGTTTCTTGGAGAGCTAGATTGTAATTTGTTAGACAGTTTCTATGCTCAGACTTGCAAAAGAAAAGACAGTGTGTTGACTAACTCTAGAAGGTGTGTACTAGTTTACTTGTATAATAAATAGAGGTGATAGGGATGTGGCAAGTCTGTGTTGCTCATGTCCTTGAATTTTTTCTTACATCAGCGAAGCCTAATAATCCGGTACATCGGTAAAGTTACACTGGGAGCCACCGTCCAAAACAGTACAGCAGACTCTTAATACAGGAATATATTGTAGTGCAACATGTGCCATTGTAGGGTATTGGTGGTGGTTGTCCAGTTTCCAGTTTCTAAATACCAAGAAAAGAAGAGAGTGAAAATCGTACACACCTTCTATCACAGGTTCTGATAGAAAAAGATCCAGTGCATCTTTCCCAAGGGTGTATGAATTTGATGTTGTCATTTCACTTTGACATGTTTCCTGAGGCAGACCAGTGGAATAAAGACATCAAAGACTTTCTAAATGTGGCAGCTTAAGCTTTGCTGTAATTACAAAGTGCTCAGAGTAACTTGAGCCATGGGATTCTAATTTCTCTGATGTGGTGCAGGCTGAAGTGTCAGGCTACCTCTCTTTGTCATACAGAAAGAGGTTGAAATTTACATTGTTCTTCAAAATATTAAATATTAAATAAGTACATCTTCTAAAGGTCTTAGGTCATTAGAGCTGAGACTTGTTTTGCTGTTTCTTGCCATTTGGAACCAACTAGGTGTCATTGTTTGGTTTCTCCTGAGGGTAGATTTGTGAATCTACTTAGATAATGTGGTGTTAATTGTATGGAATCAAGTAATCTTACTGAGATTAAAGTATGTGGAAGAGGCTCAGAGGTACCTGAGCAGTGCCATTACCCACATAAATAGTAAGTGATTGAGAGACAAGAGTTAAGGCTTAAAGTTCTGTTGAAATATTCTGTGTGTTCCTTGCATTTCTCACTGTTGTCTGTTGTGTGACTTTGAGAAGTTGTGAAACTGAATTTAAGTGATATATTTGCAGTGCAGCCATCTGAAAGCAGTGTTTGATTTTTATTTCCCAGCCACATCTGCTTTTATTATACCTAAAGAATTCTCTGTTTGCTTAAATGGAGGAAGAAAACTCTGGCTTTTTACCTGACTGTTTTTAAGTTCTCTGAAGGGTTCTCCAAAGCTGGAGACAACATGTGGTGTTTAAATGTGGTGCATGTAGATTTGTGAGGGAAGCTGAGCATAAAGACTTCCTTGTTGATGATATGATACAAATTACACTGGAGTAGCCCATTTCCTTCAGCAGCAGAATGCTCTTCTTGGGGAAGAAATAATGTCTCTTTTTTTCCCTCTTCACCAGATAAATGTATATTATACATGTGTTTTTCAGCTGTGAAAGAATCCTTACCGACAGACCTTCAAACAAGAAAAGAGAGAGATGTTTTAAATGAACCTCGACAAAAGTTGCGAATATTTTACCAGGTATTGATAATAAAGCTTTAGAGGGAAAGTCTGGAATCTCAATATTGCATTGAATTCAAATGTTCTCTTCTGAGTTGGGTGGAAATTTCCATTTGCCTTGTTAGCAGATGCCTTAGGGGGTCTCAGATTCACATGTTGAGAGCCATTCCATTTATTTCTTTTTTGCAGGAAGTATGTTAGAAAACTAATCTTCCTGGGGGCATGTCTGAGTTCTGAAATACAAAGGACATCTCTTGTTAGACATCTGGAGGGGGACAGGTGGTCTCCCTATGGGGAAAAAATTCTTGAAATACCATTGGTTCAGTACACTGAGCTGATGTAGTGTTCCCAGGAACTTACTATATCGGTCTCCTGAAATGATGCCCAGCGTTGTTTTGGGGGTTGGGAAGTTGATGAAGGAAACACATTTGGTGCTAATACTGCTTGTTCCTTTGTTTGCATCAGTTCCTTTATAACAACAACACGAGGCAGCAGACTGAAGCCCGAGATGATTTGCATTGCCCATGGTGCACACTCAACTGTCGGAAACTCTATAGTTTACTCAAACATCTTAAACTTTGCCACAGCAGATTTATCTTTAATTATGTTGTAAGTAATCTCTTTGTATGCTATCACAAACACTGTACAGCCTGCCACAGATACTGCTTCTGTGTGATTCTGTTGCTAGCCTGTTCAGTTGTAGGACTGTATCTACAGGTTAAATGCAGCTTCCTTTAAATGTTATGTGGATGTTTGTGTTACATGCAGAAGAAAAATTTGTGGGTTTGATTTGAAAGAAAAACCCCTCTAAATAAGGCTAATCGCTGGATAAAGAAGTCTGACTATAGCTGCTGCTTTTGCATTGATGTATTTTTGTGTCTCTTCAAGCTTTAGGAAATTTAGAAATGTTCTGGTTTCTAGGTGCTTGTTGGCAATCTCTTGCTGACATTTTCCTTAATTTTGTAATCAGTTCTGTCCTGAGGGGTTTTACAGAGAACAGCAAAATGGTACACAGCAAGGAAGTTTTAGTATAATTTTCTAGAGATTAAAAGTTACTTGGTTGTTGTAACAGGAAACCAGACCTGTGTCAGATTATTGATGGGGTGACATTTACAGTGTTCAGGATTGGAAAAGTTACACGTTTAAACCTCCTGATTGTCATTGCTGATTTGCTAAGTATACTTGCAATTATTTGTTTCAGTATCATCCAAAAGGTGCTAGGATAGATGTGTCTATCAACGAGTGCTACGATGGCTCCTATGCAGGAAATCCCCAGGATATCCATCGTCAACCTGGATTCGCCTTCAGTCGCAACGGACCGGTCAAAAGAACTCCCATCACGCACATACTGGTTTGCAGGTAGGGAGATGGGCACAAGGATCAATCTGGATTCATGAAACGTGAGAGTTTATAAATCTGTAGGCACACAATAAACAGTGTGGAATCTTACTATCATTAAAGTGGTTTAGGACTAAATAAAAAGTTATTGAAGGATGATAATTTCACCTGTCATTTTTCTGCATCTTTTCAGTTGAGGTATCTATCCATAGGGATGGAACTCTTCTTAACTTCTTATCTTAAAAATTTCTTATCCCAAAAGGTGGAGTGTGGATTGAAATGAAGTGTTGGATTTTTAATGGGGTTTATTTTACTGCTGGTGATTTCCTCCACTCTACATTTTAAATTCTAGCTTGCAAAAATGTGTATTAATCAATTACAGTTCTCAGTCTTTGAGTAGGTGATCTGATGGTTAGGTTTTTTTTCCCCCCTCTGCCTAGGCCAAAGCGTACGAAAGCAAGTATGTCAGAATTCCTGGAATCTGAAGATGGAGAAGTAGAACAGCAGCGGACGTACAGCAGCGGGCACAACCGGCTGTATTTCCACAGTGACACGTGTTTACCTCTCCGGCCCCAAGAAATGGAAGTAGACAGTGAGGATGAAAAGGACCCTGAGTGGCTGCGGGAGAAAACCATTACTGTAATTATTCCGTTTCTACTAAACTATTTTAAATAGGTTGTGGTTTTTAAAAGATTGTCTGCAGTTGCTGTAGGGAACAAGCAGAGCATATCTTGTGAAAATGAGCCACTTCAAGTAGAAAAACTTGTCATGCTGAGCCACTAAGAACTGATGGAATCAAAGCTTGGTTTTTGAAGTATGTCTCTAGTTGCAAAGCCAGCTCAGACCACGTGTGTCTTTACCAGCCACGAACAATGACAACTTTTCTCCTTCACAGAGCAGATACTGCTCTCACAGGAGTGCAGTGGGTTGTATGTGTAATGTGGAAGAAGTCATCACAGATCTCTACGTGGTACAACTGCTTTCTGACCTTTCTGACTGCAGTGCCTGAATTTTCAGCATAGTTATTTCTGTGATGTACAAGGGGCGCAGGTTGAGTGTTAGATGTGCTTTCACTACATGTCAGCAGACGTGCGGTTCTGATCTGTGTTTGATTCTTCTGTCCTTTCTCCCCATCCTTTATCCCTCCAGCAAATTGAAGAATTTTCTGATGTTAACGAAGGAGAGAAGGAAGTGATGAAATTGTGGAATCTTCACGTTATGAAGCACGGGTATGTTCCTGTGTTTAGTTTGGATACAGATACAATCATGGTGTACATTTGGTTGATATTTTCACATTGCAAAATGCAAAGTACTTAAAATTCAGTTAGCTCAGCTGTTCAGGGAGAGATCATTAAAAGATAATTCGGTAGCAAGCTTTTGACTGTTTTAAGATTTAAAAGAAAAATGTTCTTGTGCCTCGTAACCCCACAGCTTTGAAAAGGAAAAACACTCGGTTGTTATCTGTGTAATAGATGTTCCGGACAGTTAGTGGTAAATAATGTGTGGGGTGTATTTTTGCTTTTGAAAATGTTCTAATTGCCTAATGATGGCTTTCTAATTGGACAGGTTTATTGCTGACAATCAAATGAATCACGCCTGTATGCTCTTTGTGGAAAATTACGGACAAAAAATAATTCAGAAGAACTTGTGTCGAAACTTTATGCTACATCTGGTCAGCATGCATGACTTTAACCTCATCAGCATCATGTCAATAGACAAAGCTGTTGCCAGGCTCCGAGAGATGCAGCAGAAGTTAGAGAAAGGAGAATCAGCCTCCCCAATGGATGAGGAATCTTCTGAGGAGCAAAGTGGGACAACAAACGGATATAGCGAAAATAACACGAGAGAGAGGATTTCAGAAATGGAGAGCATCTCAGGTGTCACAAAACAGAGCAAGAAACAAAAGCTCTGAAGACAGAATTCAATTGCCATTCAACGGACAAGCATTGAAGCGACGTTCTAGGGTGCATGAGCTCTATAAAGAATTACACACAAAAATACAGAGATTCCAAACAGGCACTGCTGGATGGAAATAAATGATTTCAACAAGGATATTGTTTTAACAGGGTTTCTATTCGGTTACTTATGCAAGTACTACATGTATATCAGTTTTGGTGATGTAATGACAATATTCTAAGAGTTTGAGCATGAAGAGCAATACAAAAATCTTTTTTGTAATTTTAGTAATTAGTGTCTTAAGAACTTTATGGAATTTACATAATTTAAGTATACGTAAAATGTTTTTATATTGAGATTTTTGCATCTGTACCTGGCTGTTTTTCCTATTATGGAGTTGTGAAACATTGGGGAAAGGGGATTGGGATACAGTTTCTGCTTTTCTTATTTAGAAATTCTCCAGTTAGCTTTTGGTGAAAATCACATCTCACTATTTAAAGTTTAACCTTGATCCTTGTATTTGAAATCATTTATCAATTGATCATAAATTAACAAATCAATTTTTTTTTTTACACTAAAGTTATCAAAGTTGGCAAACTTAGCACTTCCTTTGTCTCGTGCCTGTTTGGAAAGATCTTGGCTTTTGACGTTACAGACACAGTGAAGTACCACCTTGGCTTTTTCAGGTTACCAGCAGTTTGGTTTTCGTGGATAATTCTGATGTATTGATCACCCAGTGTACCATTTTAAACTTGAACATTAGCTCCTTTATCTTTTTATTATACATTTACACAGTTACACAAACTATTTGATGGCAACCCATTTTACTGGGGTTCCACATCGTAGTGTGCCATGCTAAAGCCGAGAGTCTCTAGTCAGGATGTGGGCATGACATTGAATAACTTCTCTGGAGTTTTATGCCTGCTGTTTTGCCTGAGGACAGACTGCAAGTCCAGGCCATAGGTTTAGCTTTGGCTTTCAAGATGCCACTCTTGAGGGAAAAATGCACTGTAAAATTGGACCAGAAAATGTGTTGCACTTCTTATGCAAGTATTCTGTGATGTATTGTATTCAATACAGATCCTAAGACGCTGACTGAACTATATTTGAGCAGTTTTGCACTGCTGTTAACACATTTTATGCATACGTTTACAGATTTTTTCCAATGGAAAGTGGTTTCACTACTGGTACAGTATCAGCACCGAAGGGTTTATTCCAGCAAGCACTGTGGTTGAGTGACATCACCTCAATTTTTTATTATCCTTAAAATATTGCATTTTTCATATTCTTTATTTATAAAGGAACAATGCTGCTGTAAATACAGGTATTTTTAATTTTTTATTTCATTCCATCACCATGAGATGCAGTTCCCTGTTTGTTTAAGGGGTATATAAGCTTTCTAATGGTGTCTTCAGAAATTTATAAAATGTAAATACTGATTTTGATGGTCCTTAAGATGTGTTTAACTGTGAGACTATTTAACTAATGGTGTGGATGTGGTTTGTCATCCAGTATTAAGTTCTTAGTCACTGATTTTGTGTACAAAATAGGAAAGAGGGAAACTGCAGCTTTCATTACAAACTCCTTGAATTTGCCAGCTCTCTGAGTTTTAGCAGACTCTAATTACGCCTCTGGATAGTACATCGAGCATTTCTCTCTGCTTTAATTTGCTAAAGCTGTGCACATATGTAAAAAAATAGATTATTTTAGGGGAGATGTAGTTTAGAATTATTGCTTATGTCATTTCTTAAGCAGTTATGCTCTTAATGCTTAAAAGAAGGCTAGCATTGTTTGCACAAAAAGTTGGTGAGCCCCCCAAAAATAGTAATGAAATTACTTCTGTCCAGTAAACTTTGTATGTCATGTCAATTTATAATAAAAGTTGAAAAAATCCCTTTGTTTTCTATTTATAAAGATGCCTTTTCTATATGTACCTTTGCTAGATTTTGAAGATAACCTGTAAGCTGGTTAAAAAGAATTTGAATGGTACAGTAGATGTAAAAACAAAACAAAACCCCAAACAAACCAACCAACCCCCCCCCCCCCCCCCCCCCCCCCCCC
>WBNH01012771.1:410623-624733 GCA_013401255.1 Urocolius indicus | reverse complement strand
CCCCCCCCCCCCCCCCCCCCAAGTTCGGTTGTTTAAATGAACCGTTGTTTTTACATTAAATGTTTTATTGGAAATCAGCTTTTGTACATAAAGTTCAGTAATATAAAATCTGCCATGATGGTGTCCAGTCATTGTGTGTGCATGCAGAAACGCCACGAGCAGCACCTTGTAGAAAACTTTCTCTTCTGCATGGCCTTTTAAATTTGGGTACATGTTTTTCCTTTGCCACATCATTATAAAAGTAGCCAAGGTTTTGTCCAGTCCTTCTGTTCTATTTCAGGTGTCTCTAGGCAGATTATAAAACCTTCCATTCTCCTTTAATGGAGGCAGAACTGAATACCTGAGAGGGGATCTGTAAGTTCTGTGTTACTGTTTAGAACTGAAAATGAGACACATCAGTTGTGATGTGTAAGTTACGAAAATAAGACTTGTGTGTTTTTTACATGCAAGTGGTTGATGTTTCAGACTCATTTTACAAGACAGTTTATTTGGAACAATGTTTAAATTGGTATCAGTTTGAAATAGTCCTTCTCTGGGGCTGTAGGTCCTGCTCTGGCAGAGGGGTTGGATTAGATGATCTTTTGAGGTCCCCTCCAACCCTTAAGATTCTGTGATTTTGTGACCTTCCATGTACCAAAAAACAGCAACGAATTGCACTGCCAGGGCAAATAGTGACTTGAATACCAGACACTGAAAACTTGTTTTTAATATGTTAGAAATGATGCAGATACTGAAATACAAAGTCTGGCACCTGGATTCTGTAAACTTGACTTTAGACTGCAGATGTCTGCTGTGCTTTCATCTTCAAAATGGGAAAGGTTCATCTAATCCACCATTTCCTATGTTCATGGCAGATTTTAATGATGTTTTGTATTTGGTGATCATCTTAACAGGTCTGTGAACCCCAAGTTGGAACCTAACATATGACTTGAATATTTAATTCAGTGCATTAAATACTATATTCAAAACTGTTAGATGAATTTCAGTTGTTAACCTTAAGCCTATGTTGTTCTGAGTGTGTCTTGAATGTAGCCCTTGAATTTTTGGGAGGGTGGACTAAAGATTCACTACTTGGAATGAAGCAGTTGTAAACTTGAACTCTGCTGATTTACTTCATTAAGCACCAAAACAAATCCCACAACCTCCCCCAAACCAACAGTTTGCTTTGAGAGTGCAGGATCCATTCCATGAGGCCAATTTTGACACTAAAGTTCAATGTTTCTTAATTCACAGAGCAGCTCAGTGCCATTGGCAACCAGCACCTGAGTGAGGGTGTTCCCAGTGGACCCAAGCCTGGTTCTGCACCTCTTGCTGCCGTTTCACTGCTGAGACAACAAGAGCTTTGCATCAAGTAGGTAAGCTTTCATTCCCAGATACCTGCTGGTCTGAGGTTGCTTAATTTGGGACTGGAAATGTCCTCATTAGGTGAAATATTTGGTATGTTACCATGGAGAAAGCTCTTTGTATGAATAGTGTGTTTGAGAGAAAGCTCCTCCATCAGCAACCTTCTTCCTGCTCTCAAGTGGTTTTTCCCTTAGAAGAGACCAAAGCGATGGAGCAGGCTCTAAGTAAGGCAGAGCTAGGGCTAAAGCTGTGTGTAGTTCAACATGGACTGTGTTGAAAGGGGATTAAAGGCTTCTGCTCCTTGCTCAGTAATGGTGGCCAAAAACTATAATTGTGTAAGAGTTACACCATGTAATGTAACATTAAGGAGATGGGAACAGTAAGAGAGAGTCAAATTAGCTGTGATGGAATGTGGAGAAAAGTTGTTTACAGATGCTGTACCTTTTTTTTTTTTAACAGATGGGAAATTAGTTTTTGCAAGAGATGTCAGTGAAGATCTGAACTTCAGCTGGTAATAAAGGTAAGTGAGAAACAGAAGGGGGAAACCTAGAACTTTGCACTTCTGAGGGACAGACATTGAAAAAAAGATACTTTAAAAAAACCCAGAAGATGGGTGCAGGGCTCTAAAGTACATCTTGTGTTGCCAGGATGCAGTAATGCTCAGCTTTGCCCCAGTAAATAATTGACCAGACCACACACTGGTGAGGGATAAAACTTTTATTTAAAAAAAAAAAAAAGCAAAAAAAATCAAATGTCACTTGACACATAAGTCTTCTCTGAGGTAAGTGAATGTACTAGCTTAAGAAAACAACTTTCAGGATTGGATTTCATAAGCAGTTAACACTCTGTGGCTTGCAAGGCTCTGAGAGCAAGTGAAAAACTGCACCAGAAGTCTCATGTCTTCTCCAGCTGAACTCCACAGGGGAAGAAGTGCATTTCAACCTTCCTCATTCAAGCCTCTTCTGATTCTTTGCATCTTTTGTTACTTTTACTCAGGTCTGTTTCCTTGAGACTCTTTTCCCCTCCCAAGTTTAAAAGGTGCAGCTCTAGGAGGTGGCTGAACAGTACCTGATGTGCAATTTGGACAGCTGGGCTTATGCCAAGTTAAAAAAAAACACCCAACAAATAAAATGACAGAAAAGCTCACCCTTGGCAAGCTGCCCTTGTTCAACACAGCTCCACACAAAGCAGAAAAACTATTTCTTCTACTGCCCTGCTCAGCTCCAGGGGGGCAGCCAGGGCCTCCAGCCCTTCACGGGCAGCTTAAGATGCTTCACATGTATATTCTTAACAAACTGACGTGGCATTACCAGTTCTGGAAGTACCTGAAGTCAAGGCTTAAGCTTCATTTTCTAATAGGCAAGCAAATGTCCCACAGAACCAATTCTCTGAGTAGCTCCTCAAAAGCAGATGAAGAGGTACTTGACCCATCAGTACCTCTGAAGTGTAGATATTCACAATTTTAAGTTTCTATAGGATAAAAGTACTAAGTTACAACTAGTACCTGACACCTGAATGTGTGAGTAAAATTACCAGCACTAATGAGATTGAAGGTAGCTGCCAGCCTGACCCACTCACCAGGACTGACACTTTGATCCTCCTTGGCTACAGGGAAAAAAAAAAAACATATTTAAAAAGTACTGAAAATACTCTTCACAGGGTAATTCAAAGGAACACTGAAAGTACAGGCTAAGCCAGTATTCTCTTACTAACAGCGAAATAGTTAAGATTGAAAAACTGAGAATACTGCAGGCTTTGTTGCTAACACTGGAAAATACTATCTGCAGGTGTCCAGTCTTGCTCACTTCATGTCTTAGTAAATTCCAACCCAACTCTGCCATGTGCAAGTTCTTTGTGTACATCTGAATCTGCTCTTTCTTTTTTTCTTGTATAAATACCAAAAGCCCATCTTTTCTAAGATTCTTGTACCCCCTACTACAGATGCTTGGGGAAAAAAATGCAGGCAGGATGGTTTATCCTTTTGTACTGACAATGTGATTATGGGGGATATTCATCTGATGTAAATGAAGCTTTGTATGCTAGCCTGAAGGGCTAATGTAGTATGTTGGCCCTGAAGGGAAAAGGGCAGAATGATTGTCTTAATTTTTATAAAAATATTGCTATTAACATGCTAAAATACATTTAATTTCAATTAAACTTGAGGTAAGAAAGCCCTCAGTGAGCATTACTTTAACATACTCTTCAAATCCAGTAGTATTGCTATCTTTTGGCCAGGAACAGGCTCTCTTTGATAATCTCATTCTAAATCAGTTGCTCCTTAGGGAAAATGGTGGCAACTGTGTAACTTCTGAAGTCAAATAACTCACAGTCATTTCTTATCCCATCCTACTCCATGGCAGAGTGCACTACATTACCACCCTCTGCTCCATGTTGACTGCCAGGGGTTACTCCTGTACCAGCAGGGTCTGCCTTCAGCCATCTCCCTTCTCTCCCAGGTGGATCTCCACGGGCAGCCTTGTCCGTCCCTATGCTGGGACCCTACACCCAGTGGCCGCAGGGAGGGAGCTATTGGATCTCCTGTGCCATCAGAACAGCCCTTCCCACATTGGACAACAGACAGAAGGTTGGCTCCAAGTCTCAGAAGGGGTCTGAAGAACAGTGGCTGACCCTCTGCGTGTCCTGCCCAAGTACTAAATTGCCAAGATGTGTTCTGACAGGCTACAGAGTAAACTGTAACCACAGAGGATGGAGCAGGTAAGGACAACCATTCTGCTCTAGGCATTGGTCTAGTTTGAGGCAAGCTCCTGCACTACCTTGATGTAAGCATCACCATGCAACTACTCTAGAAAATATATTCCAAGTGACAACACAAAAAAACAGGTCAAGAAATACCTGGAAATAAGGCACTTAAGTGAGACATTAATAGGCTGGCTACACATGTAAACAGATACTAAGGCTCAGCCCTCTAATAACAGAGCCATATTGCTCTGGAGGAATGAACAGTACCGTGCATAGGAGGAGTGGCTGGTGCATCCATTCATACTCTTAAGGCAGCATTGTGTACAAGGAAGCATAGCAGGACAGCACTGGGGTAAAGCCTCTGCTCTCTGAGTGGTATAAATAAAACTTTGGTCCATTACCACCCCTCTACCCCCTAAACATTTACAGGTTTGTTTCACAGAACAGCAGCACTAAGCAAAGTTAATTCTGTACAACGCATGTACCCTGAAATTAAGAGTACAATGAAATACTGACAAAAATCAAGTCTGGAGGGAAAAAAGGAAAGATCTTCTGGAGTGCTTAAATTAATTTGCCCTCACAAATGCCTGTTTCTAACTTGTTCCAGAGTAGAAAAAAAAATCTGATGTTTCACAACTGTTTTTTGTCACTGAATCCAGTACAAAGTACAATATAGAGGAGTTCAAGTAGTAGAGAGTCAGGATTTTGTTAAGATTGACATCGGACAGCTGGAATCCCAGGTTTCAACATCACACTTTATAGCAAAACCAAAAATCCCTTCACTCACTGCTTAAAACACCAAAACTTTCCAACCTGGGTATGAAAATGAACATCCAAAATAGAGAGAGACACAGCATTGATCAAGTACCCAGTCGAAGACCACTTCTCTGTTGTTGGAGCTGATGGTTACTCGAAGCTTGAAGTTTCCTCCCTCATTACTGGAAGGGCCTAACTGCACAACTTCCATGTCAAATGTCACAGTTGAGCCAGAAGTCACAGCAGGCAGTTGGTTTGTCATCTCTTTTCCATTTACAAAGACTGCTCCTAAAACAGCCAAGACACCAAATGTTACTTCTCATTTCCTGTGCCTGCTAACATGCCATACTCTTGACTCCACAATTTTGCAGGCAAATAGAAATGGAAAACAAAGCTGCTGCATTCCTGTCACGTCAGACAGGCTGCAGTAACTGCAAGCAGAAAAAGGAGATTCATGATCTCAAAGCTTTTAACTGCACAAGCTGTATGAATGTACATGGTGGAGGAAGTTGATTATATGTGATCCAGGGATAAAAAGAACCAGAAACTATGGGTTTGGGGAAAGAAAGAAAGAAAAAGGATCAAATACTTGAGTGCTGTGCCTGAGCCTCACCATTGGTGCTGATGCACACAGCTTTGTCCCTCTGCAGAGAGTCGTAGCCGTTCTGCTGCTCCACGCACACTCCTAGGCTGTCTCGTCTGTCGGGCTGGCCCACCGTCTCAATTCTACCAAGCAAAAAGTTAAGTCAGACCCTGAAACTTTAAATCAAAACATACAATGAAATCCAGACAAGAAGACACCGTCACACCCAACCTCTGCACCGAGCTCTGTGGCTTTCAAACGATTCACCCCCTTTTGGTGACATCCCTATTGAATGACCCAAAATCCAACCACAGCCTTCCCAACAGGTCCACTCAGCACTCCTCTAGCTATTATTTTCTACAAAACATGACTGGTTCCTGGAAGCTTTCGTTGGTATTTCATAAAATCCTCCACTGTCACAGCTCAGAGGCTTTTGAAATTATTTTCACTCTGCAAAACTACAATCATCTATACCAGGTTGCTGCTCACCATCACAGAGGAGGACAAGACAGTTCTACTTTCAGCAGGTATTTAACAGTCATGAATAAACAGGGGAGTTTTGAGTCCCTCTACATTTGTTCTGCTGTTAAACAAGGGTGAAAGGCTGATGTGTTTTGGTGAGGGGAGGTTGTTGGACTTCAACATGGATTATTTTGTTGGGTTTTAATAAATGAACTTCCTGCAAACAGGTTTTTAAAACCTTCTGCATGCAAGTTCTTTCTCTTTACTGCCACCTCCCAAAGAGGTTAAATCATACTTTAGAAGAGCTCAAGTGACTCAGGAAACTCAGATGGTCTTGTCTAGAAAGTCAAATGTTTTCATTACAGCTTGAGAGAAAGAACAGCACTGATTTGTGGTTGTTACCAAACAACAGAAAAACTTCAGCAGAACCTTTCAGGAACTGGAAATGGAAGTGAGCAGTCGACTGGCACACAATGAGTTAACCTTGCAGGACAAACAGGGAAGATAAAATTGGAACCATGTTTTACTTTTGCACTCCATTAGGCTTCTCAGTCCCCTGGGAATGTCACTAAGAGAGCAACAGCTTTGTGCTGTAAAGCAAAGCAAAAAAAAAGGAAAAAATGTAAATATCCAAGCAGCTTCCTTATACCAGGAGGCTGCAAAGAAACTGGATGCCTCTTGACCGAAAGCAATGGTGTTTTCCTACACCTTGTCCAACTGCCTCACTTCAGAGGGTAGCTGAACCGGGCTGTCTTTAAAAAGCAGATCAAAGCACTGCATTAAGCCCAGCTTCACTCTGGATGATGTGTGCCTGTGTCCTCAACACACAAGAGGCACACAAAGCTGCTTTCACAAACATCTGTAATGTGAACCTTGCTAATTTGGTTTTGCTCTGCAAGCCACTTATCCCCTTGTGAATACACTCTTGTTCAACAGATGGAGAACGCCAAGCACTAAGTGTTGCATCTCCCTGCTCAGGAAAATCTTACACACTTTCAAACAAGGAGCTCCTCTTGGACCTTGGAAGAGGAACACAACCAATTTTTATGGTTATCTTATACCTTAAGATTTTCTGTCATTCTAGTTCTTCTGGACACGTGCTTGTTAAGTGCTCTGTCATCCTGAAACAATCTCCTCTTGGAGAGGAGTCCATGCTACCAAAATGTACAGCAAAAGATTTTCATGTGTTACCAATAAAAACAGATTAAAAGGGAATGGTCTGAAAAAGAATCAAGGGAAACCTCAGAGTTCTGCCTTTAATTTCACAGGCATTTCTGAGCCAAGAGATGTTAAATCTAGCAGCAGATTTCAAATGAAAGCTTTAGATCTTTTTATCCCATCTCAGACAGGGCAACTGAATACATCCTCTTAATACAACTACCTCAAGTTAAGATAATTCGTTATCGGGAAGAGAGAAATGAAAGACCATGGAATAAGTTACAAAAATACATTGAACAACCCCCTTAAATTGCCTTTGGGGTTGCCTACTGTGCAGCAAGCAGTTAACCAAGGAAAGATGGAATGAAGCTTCAGTCTCCAAGGTCTGTAATACCACTGACATATCTACAAGGACATTCCTTGTACCCTGTTAAACAGCATCACCTCAGGGACAGGACTACAGGCAGCCAAGCTGACAAGGTTTTCAATCACATTTTGTGTCACGTGGAAAGCTTGAACTTCAGAATCCTCACACAGGATTTTCTAATGGCAGTTTCAAGCATAGTCTGAGTAGCACTAGATATTAAAGACACCAGTGCCAGACTGTCATCCCTGCCTGCCCCTACAGCACACATCATCTTTACATGTCCCAAGTCTTCAAAGCGTGGGGACAGTGTGGGAAGGAAAGCACTCACTGACCAAGGTTAAGAACAATGGTGAGCTCCCACTGGCTTCTGACCACCACTCACTCAAGGAAGTTCAACATTCCTCAGACCTGTCCAGCATGGACTGTACTTTACCTCCCCTCAGAGTTCACTCATCTCTGGTTTAGACAAGTGCACGTCCTTCAAAAACATCAAGTGTTTTCCTAAAGAGCCAAGAAGCAGAAGTAAAGAGAAGGGAGCTGAAAATTCACACAGACACTCCACCTTGGCTGGGGCCTTGCTGGTGTAACACTCCAACACGCATCATGACTCAAGGTTACTTACAATTGGATGTACAGGGCTAGCAGGAAGTTTGGCTCTCAGGAGCTGCACCAGACAGCCTCCCAGAAGGTACTTGCCTGAATGTTAACGTTTGCCCACAGAAATAAGTAGGAGCTTTGGAGTAGAGCACACCACATGACTGAGAATCGTTTCGAAGTGCTATGTTTCTTCGACTGCTCAGGCTGTAACCTTCCAAACCAGGTGTCCATTCTGCAAAGAAAAAACAAAACCCTAAAACAAGGCATAAAAAGCATGAACCTCAACTCAGCTGGCTACAGTCTGTGCAAAATCACATCCACTCAGTTTACCTCATACGAAGCTTAAGCTACATCAAGGACAGGGGCTGGTTTTGCCTCCTGATGATTTCTTTCTGAAGTAATTTGCAATTACAAAAAGTATTTCCCAGCTCAGAGAGTTCACCAGAAGTTCAATCTTTGCTACACTCCCTGCAAAGTCATCTTGTAGGCAAAGGAAAACCTTCACTACCCACTGCTCTTCAAAATTTGCAAGTGAAGAGAACAGGCTGCTCAGGGCAGGAGACACATAGATGAAGTACTGAGGGATTTGGTTTAGTTTAGTGGTAGGCTTGGCAGTGTGAGGTCAGTGGTTGGACTTGATCTTAAAAGCCTTTTCCAACCAAAATGATTCAATGAGTCTAACTGTCCCTCACACTGGGAAACAAAGAATCAATTGCAGGACAGAAGGATAATTGTTCACATATTACACACGTACATCAAGGTTAAGGACACCCCATCATCATACAAAAAGCAGCTCCGTAAGTCATCCAGCTGTGGACCTTCAGGAGTGCTGCACTGATGACACAAGTGAAATGAAGAGCAACAAAGCAGTACCATGGGGAACCAGCGTGGTGTGGCCGATCTGAGGGACACTCCACGGACTCCACTCCTGCCGACCGTCTCCTCGGGCACAGACTCGGAACTGGTATTCAACGTGAGGATCAATATGCAGCACTATGAACTCTGTCTCCGAGCCAACGTACACATCCTCAAAGTGACTGGCAGTACTCTTACGGTATTGCAGCCTGTAATCTTGTGGTATGAAGTCATCATCCACCTACAGAAACATTTACTGCATTAATAAAGGACCGCCCCCCCTTTTTTTTCCTTTTGCCACTGAAGTGACACATATTGGGATAGTGCTGCAGGCTGGCAAAGGTGATTCAGTCACAAACTACTCATGAGCAGAAGCATGCCTTGTAAGAAAATAAAACCAGTATCTGAACCGATGACGACAAAGAGTCCTAAGGATGATTCAATTACAGAACAAACATTTAACAGAAGGCTTTTCAATCTAGCAGAGATATAACAAGATCCTTCAAACCAAACCTAATTTGCAGAAGAAATTCAGTGCCAGTTTTTAACAGCAAGGGAAACTCACTATTATGCTTCAAAGAATCCTAGAAGGGGTTGGGCTGGAAGGGACCTTAAATATCCTCTAGTTCCAACCCTCTGCCATGGGCAGGGACACTTTCCACATAAACTGTTCCAGGGAATGATTTCCAGTTCTTTGATCCCTAAGTTAAAAGAGATTAATTTTTTTCCCCACAGAAGCTCCACTGTGCCCCAAGCACAACCAAATTCAGGGAACTGCCTATGGCACCAAGACCAGACCACACACGACAATAGTGCCTACAGTTTTATCATCTGAGTCCCCATCATTTACAAGGTGAGGGTGGCTGACTGATGGCTGGCTGTTGCTAGAACAACCTAAGGTGGTTTAGTGCTGCCAAGGAGTGTAGAACTGTCCGACAACAGCAAAACTCTCTCAGAGCACAGCAGTGATTTACTCCAGAATAGTTTTTGTGTATTGAAGAGAAAGGCTACTTGACTAGCTAATGCCAATATTACAGTATTTTCTCCTTCTATCCACTGCATCTCCCCAAGAACATTACCATGTTTAGGTGCAGAAGCGTAACAGAACAGGTTCTGCCTCATCCTGGGTCTGCTAAAGCATCTTCAAAGGGAACAAAAGCATCACCCCAGCATTGAAGTCCAGTCTCACCGAGAAGGTTTGGCATTGCCACACAGACTATTCAGTTCCACAACAAAAGGCTACATGTATATCACCCATCAGAAACACACACACCAGGATTTCTTTGTCCTGTTTGTACAACAGCACCATAGATAAATTACTCTCTGCCATTTATTTTAGTGGGAAGAGTATACGAAGGAGGTGTTTCCTGCCTGCCCAGTACCTGGCACTCCCTCAGGCATGGGAAGCAGGGTACCAGGGTTTTCAGCTGCCCCTCCTGATTTTTCCACACACATGGAAGGAGATGGTGAGGCAGAGATGCATTAGCACGTCAGCTCTTTCCACCTGCAGGTGGGAGCAAGTAGATTCCAACAGCAAGAGTCCAACACACAAGTGTCACCACCAGTGCCAGCCACAACATGAGTAGGCTGCTGTGCCCTTATATGGGGCCATTACCATAAAAATCTCTTCTAACCACAGACTGGAGGGGAGTACTCCTTTGAAGGCGGCAGAGAATCCTGAATCAAAGTGGCTTTTTCAGTTTCTTTCAACAAAACTGAAGTCTGAATGATTTTCACCTGGGATATTTTACCTACCTTACACCATCGGACTAAAATACCTCCAGGCTTCTCAACAAACTCCTCCAGCTGCACAGGTGGGCGAGATGCCACAGTTCCATGTGTGAATATTTGATTTTTCAAGATAGTAAGAAGGCAGTCATCCAGCTGGGCAGATAAACAAGGCACATCAACCAAGGAGGGCACTTCTGGTAAGCTGAGAAAGGAAAATTTGCTGTAATGAAAGAGGCCAGCTTCTACAAATTCATATTTCATCCCTACACTTGAATTTGTGCAGATCTGCAAAGGGAGAACAGCTGCAGAAGTTGGCACGTGCACTTCAAACTTAAAAGACTCGGAAAACATTGTGTTTCAGCCCTAACCAGACTGTCTGTTTCTCAGTAAATACTCCAAAATACAGTCTGTTGCACAAGGAATGGCTTCATCATTCACAAATAAACAGCCTATACTTCTACAGAACATACGGAGCTTGAAAACTACTCCATTCTGTGACTGCCAGCCCCAATCAAAGTCTGTGAAACAAACAGGACAGTAATGCCACAAATGAATCTTTTAAGGCAGTGGAGCAGAAGGCTTTTGTCTCCGTGGAGGAAAGATCCCCTGCACATGAAGGGCACGTGTGCTGCTGCCTGAGGTCACCTCAGCGTGTCAGTATCTTACCTATCTAGCTGAATATGTAAAGCTTTTTTTGTAAAGCTGCAGAGTTTCTCATTCTGTTGTCCCACATCTCCATGGACCGCACTCTCTCCTGGAATCAAATGGTAAAAATATTCCTAATGAGAAAAGGTCCAAGAAAGGCATTCTTTGCTTCAAAGAACAACCAGTTCTGACATGAACAACCAATTAAACATGAAGCATTCTCAGCACTCCTGCTAGACTCTGAACTATAATTGTATTTTCTAGCTACCAGTAGAAAGCCTATCTAGCAACTTTTGAAGCTCTCACACCTTCCTGGAGACGCACCCAACACACCCATAACAGATGCCATAATTTGCCTCGGGTCTCAGACAGTGGCAGGATTGGGATCAGATGCCAGAAAACAGGGTCGTTAATCCCTTCCTCCACCTACTTGAAAAGGGATTTTAAAAAAAAGCAGAAGCACCTTCACTGAGCAGAAAATAAAACAAGCAGGAGCTTAAAAGCAAAAAATCCTTTCCGCTGCTGTTGTGTTTGCTACAGAAATGGGAAGTTCAGCCATGGTGAAGGAGACAACCCGTGCAGGAACGTCTGCAGACAAATGGGAATCTTTTTCACAAGCTTTCCATAAAAAGCAGTGTCCCACACTTCAGCTTAAAGAGACGTGTGCTCCCTTCTGCTGGTGACTTCGTGGTAATTTACAACACAAGCAAGCTCAGCCCTTTTCCAAATGGGGGATTACAAACGTTACAGATCTCTGAAGAAAAACAGACATCATAATTGGCAGCAGGAGATTTAATAACCACAGAGGCTTAACTCCTTTCTGACTCAGATGCAGCATGTGCTCACCCTGACGACATGACTGAGCCGTGCTGCTGCTGCTGAGGGAATGGTGACCCATGGGATAGAAGGGCACAGCTAATCAGGTTCTCAGGAGATGTGACAGAGACTTGTCTCAAACACAGGCAATCTTTGCCACCACCCCATGATTCGGTGGCTGGAGACGTGAAATATAAACAAGCTGACAACCAGCTGTCCCAGAGGCTGTGGTGTTCAAATAAACCCAACAAGAAATGAATTCTTGCAATCCTGTGCACAGGAGGCAGGGAGCCACTGAGCCAGCACGCTCTCTAGGCACAGAGCTCATGTCTGGCTGGAAGCTGCTGGATTTCCTACCCAAGGGAAACCGCTCAATGCACAAAACTGAGCTCATGGTGAAAGAAAGTTAAAGTTGAGACATGAGAACAATGCAAGGAAACTGCCAACATGCTCATGGCTCAGACATGCTCCCAGTAGGTTCTCCAGTGTGGGGAAAACAGGCAAGAGTGACATTCCTTTCTGGCTAGGTATTCAGCATCAGTAGGGTACAAACTGGCCCTTACAGTAATATTTTACATGTCCATTTTTTATCTGCCTTGGACTTTTTGGATAAAGATTTCACACACAGTGACCGTTTCACTCCTCCTGTTCCCTATCAAGAGCAAACACAATCACATTTAGCAGAAAAGATAGTATGTTTCTTTCAACTGCTATTCCACTGAGACACAAATCACTTCCTTCAACCAACAGAGATGTTTGTTATCGTGGTATCCAAGCTGTATTTTATTTCACAGTGGCCTGACATAACCCTCTTTCTAGCGTGGAAGGGTGCAGGACACCTCTGCACTGAGATCCCCAAATCAGACACTTCCTGCCCTCAGAGAGGCTACACTGACACCGCACACCCAAGTGCTGATGTTTAAATATGGATTTGTAGGAGATAATATTGATCAGCTCTTGACTACATCTCCTCAGCTTTAACCTGTTAATATTTGGTTAGAGAGAAGTCCAAAACGAGCCAAATATGCTGCTCATAACAAGTCTTCAAGAGAAGACATGCTGGCAGATAGAGCCAAGGCAGTACCGGGTCCTGCCTTACCTTCCCGGAGCAGATCGTTGGCCGTACTGACTCCGTGCTCTATCAGCTTCTGGCACTCATCCAAGGGCTTGATGCTCTCTTGTTCTATAACATCCACTTCCTGCAGCAGTGACATCAGTCGCTCATCCAACAGCTTCTTTAAGGTCCCTTTTAAATCATTAAAATGTTGCTCAAGTACATCTCTGGTCAATGTTGCACTTTCTCTGATCTAAATTCAGGTAACAGGAAAGAAGGATTCAGGATAAAGGCACATCTGTTATTTCTCTGAACCACCTCATCTGCATCTGCTGGAGGAAAGCTGTGTATGAAGTCAGCTTCAAAAAAAAGGACCTGCTGGCAGTTAAACTAGTGTAGTCATTTTTGGTACACGTACAGCAGGAAAGGAGGCAAAGAAACTAGCCTGGACAAGGGGAAGAACACATCAACTGAGCAAAACACAAACTGGGTTACATGTACTTCAGTCAAGGATTTTTTTTTTTCTTGTCCAAATGTTCTGCAGGTCTTCTCTGCAGTGCCCCTCAAAACTGCTGTAACCCTGCTCAAAAACCACTCTGGCCATCACATACAGGTAATCCTCATCAGAGAGAAAGGTATCAGGCTTTTAAAGACTATCTAGGAGCACTTCTCCAGGCCCTGTCACTTCACTGGGTTTTTAAATCCTCATAAAGCTGTTTTTTGTTGCAATTTTTCCTCAAACAGACACTTTTGATTTGTCTGTGCTCCAGGGTTACAGGGCAGGGTGAACAGCAAGGCTGGTTTGATTCTGGAAGCATCAGATCACAGAAAGTTCTACAAATGCTTATTAAAATGGTGGCAAAGCTTGCCAAATCTGACTGTAAGGGAAGAAAGCGCATTTGAACACCTCTGAAGTAAAGCTGCAAAAATCAAAAGTAAACATCTCCCTAGGAACAGCTTTTCGAAGTCCCACACACAAGGAAATGCTGCAGCACACACACGGCCTTACACGTAATTTCTAGATCTTTAGAAGCACAGACAACCAACACAGGAAGCTCTCTGGTTAGGTAAAATAAATTTCCTCTTCAAGTAATGTTCTTCATGAACATCTGCAGCTGCCACACAGCTCGGCTTCCCTCCTCTTGTTATTTCAATGCTTGAGAAAAAAAAGGAAGTCTTTAGCTTCGTGAAGGGGTGGAGGAGAGGAAGACAGAACAGTCACTTCTCTAAGCCCATCAGCTCCATTACATGCAGATACACATCAACAAGTCAGCCTCTGAACTGCAGATGTTACCTGCTACACACTGGGGATGCAATCCCCAAACACCCACAGCTGCATGAAAAGCATCTCACTGATCCAACAGGAGGCAACAAAAGCAACCTAAAGCACTTTCCCTATCACACGGGTCTACCAGTCCCCAAATAACAAAGCTTCCACCATCTGAATCCCAGTCCAAGATATTCAGCGCTTCTGGACACTGGGAATTCTTGGATGTGTGTTGCATGGCTGATTCTTGGCAAAATATCACACGGTCCTGAGGATGGCAAGGAGGAAAACAGAAACACACACACATGCAAAGCAATGCCCCCAGAGAAGAAAAGGAAAGCAAAGGGAGCTCCTTCTCAACGCACTCCAGTTATCAGGCAACATTCTGAGATGATGAGGTTTGGATTAGAGACAGTCAGGCACAATTCATTTTCCCAAGTGCCTGTGGTTCTGCAGGTGATTAAATGCAGCAACTGCCCGTGTTCAGCAGGACACCAGCCTAGCAGATTGGAATGGAACCCGCTTCAGAGGCACCATCAGGTCACCACAGAAACCCTTTCTGAGTTTGGGGTGGCTTTTTTATTTACCCCTTGCAGAGCTGAATCAAAGGCAGCGAGGCACTGGATCCAGTCTGCAGAAACTGAAACGCTCAGCAGATGTCTTCGAGAGATGCCAGACCTTCGCTGGCTCTCTGCACTCTCCCTGCCCACATTTGCATATTCCTATCGTGCATCTGCAGTGCAAAGTGGGTGGGTTAATAATCCCAATGAAAACTCTTCTGTGGCTTCAGCACAGAGCTGCAGACAAACCAGCTGACCTGGAACGCTGGCAACCCTTACACCTGACCCACAGAGTACGTGACCCACGGAGCTTGGTGCATGGGGAGAGCAGAGCTCCAGAGGGAACCAAACTACAGCGTAACTCGCCCGGGCAGGTGTCTTTTAGATGTGAGGGGAAGGAGACAGGCGTGACACTCCCGATCCTGTAGTTCCTTGAGGTATTTTTATTCTTGCTTAGGAAACCTCTACTATCACCGCAGAAAATCAAGGCTCAGATCAGCAACAGACTTCAACTCACGCCTCTCCTGACACTTTCTACACTCATCCACTCCCCAGTCCTCCATCCTGGGGACGTCCCGAGGGCTCACGCCGGTTTCCCCGAGGTCCCACGGCCCCATCCATCCCCACGCCCCGCGGGATCCGCTCCCCGCTCCCCTCCATCCGCTCTCTCTCGAGTCGCTCCGGGCATTCAGCAGACGGGGGTTTGGCACGGACCCCCCCCCTCCGCCAAAGCAAACCGCGTGGCCCCGGGCGGGCGGGAGCGGCGGGGCCGGCGCCTCCGGGGCTCGGCAGCGAGCGGCTCCGGGGAGCCTCCGCCGCAGCTCCGGCCCGGGCAGCCCCGTGGCGGCCGGTCCCCACGCTCACCTGCGTCCGCGCCTGGTGCAGCCCCCGCAGCCGCTGCTCCAGCTCCCGCCGGTAACTCCGCGCCGCCTCGATGCTCTCCTGAGCCTCCTGCAACAGGAGCCGCGTCTCGGTCTCGGCCTNCGGGGAGCGGGAGGCACCGGGAGGGGGGGGAGCTGAGCGGAGGGGAACGGCGGCGGAGGGCGGGACACGCGCCGCTCCCGCGTGACGTCACACGCCCCGCCCCTCTCCGCGCGGCGGCGCGAAAACCCGGCCGAGGCGAAGCGGGAAGGGGGCGGGGCTGGGGTCGCGTCACGTGACGTCGGGCAGCGGGCGGCCATTGGCTGCGCGGGCGGGTCACGTGTGCAGCGGGCGGTGCCGCCCCGCGCCGCGCGCAGGTCCGAACCGCGTCCCGCGCGCGCTTTTCCGCGCGCCTGTGTCTCTGTGTCTCGCGCCGGGGCCGCTCCATGGCGCCAGCGCGCGCCCGCCCCCGCGGCTGAGCCCTCCGCTCCCGCCGCCGCACGGGGCATGGTGGGCAGGCTCGCCCTGGCCGCGGCGGCCGCGCCCCTGCCCGGGAAAGACGGCGACGCTCAGGTGGGGGACGCGGGCGCTGTGGGGGTGGCGGTGGCGGTGGCGGGGGGGCCGGCGCGCGCGGGACACCCTTTGTCGCTGGCGCTCGGCGCGGCGCGGGGAGCCGGGAGGCGCCGCCAGGGCTGTCCCGCCACGGCCCGGCGGTGGGTGCTGCCCGCGGGCCGAGCTGTCATCAAACGCCTCTCGAGGCACCTCATTGGAGCCCCGGTGGCCGCGGGATGAAGCTGTTTGCAGTTTCAGATGCTCTGGTTGCAGATAGGTCCGTTTGTAATAAACTAGGAGAGTTGCGAAAGTGGTGCCGAGCCATCTTTCTTGGGGTACTACTGACAAATCCTCTCATGTGGTTCGAATCATGGGAGGAGATATCAATCCTGTATTCGTTTTAAGTCTTGTGGTAGATGTAGTTTCTTCTTAAGATACGCTGGGTGTTTACACTCGGGTCACACATCTCCAAGCAATGCTGGGGTTCTCTCTAAAGCGTTCTACAAATGCTCTGTCAGACCTCTCCAGGTAACCAATAGGTCTGTCCTCTCCATTGACATAAGTCTGTCTGAGCTACAGTTGTGCAGACCTTGTGGTCACTTTCTGTCTCGGCAGTCTCACACCTAGGTGGGAATTGGTTTTACTTTGTATTTTTGACATGACAGAATCTTTCCCTCAAGCTCCAGTGGTTGCTGGAAGCACGGGGGTAATTGATGTGCACACGGTCTCAGCGCATTGACAAGAGTATTCTTATCCTCTGAAAAAGTACCAGAGTGACTGACATACACTGTCAATGCTGTACTGCTTCATTTTGTCAACTAACTCGTCTCAGGTTTTTAAAAGCTAAGATCAGTGTTGAACTTTTTGACAGCCATGCAAGAAGCGGCGAGAGGAGGAGGCTTCTGTTGAGACAATCACAAGGTATTTTTCACCGTTAGCAAAAGCGGTGGATAAAGCCTTGTCACCACCAAAGCCCAGTAACATACTGGATTATTTTAAGAAGACAAGCGTAACTGAGAAAGCTGCATTACCAGTCGTAGCTGGAGAAAATAAAAGCCTTTTGGATGCTGATGACAAAGACTGTAAGTCACCTCTTACACCACCTTTAAAGCGGAAGAGGAAAGGGAGGAGAGTTAATTTAAATAATAAGATAAGAGACATGAGAGAACCTGAGAACAAACACCAAACAGAAATTAATGACAGCACAGAAACAACAGCACTGAAACACGACGCTAGTGATTTTATTGCTACTTGTACTTTAGTTGACCAAAAATGTGCAAGAGATTTAGCAGAAGAGAACATGCCAAGAGAGAGCTCCTCAGGTGCTGTCGTCTGCAGGAAAAAAGCAAAGAAAGTTGGTTCTGAAGTGAATGGAACAAAAAATAGTGTAAGAAAACCAAGGAAAAGGAAGCACAAAGTAAATATGGATTTGACAGAAAGTTTTTCTTCTGAAAACCAGGTGAATGAGACACATAAAAAGGAAAGTGAGGATAAGAAAAAGGTGGTGTCTCCTACAGCAGGGTGTGATACTGCTGTCAGTGATTCCAGTTTTGAGGGTCACGTGGGTGATAAGACATCACAGGAGAACAACAGTATAATAACAGTGTCATTTGAGGATTTCTTGAAGAGTCAGGGAGAAAATAACGTAGATCCTGTTGAAGACCCCAAGGCAATGCTGGCAAATCCCGCTCCAGGAAGTGATGATATTAGTGACCCAGAAAAGTGTGAGGAATCTCAACAGCCGCCACTTAGGACAGTAACTGTCCTTGCCCAAGTTCATGCCGTTCCCCCCAAATTACCTCCGTTACATAAGGAGCAGAAAGGCTCTAGGAAAATAGCTTCCATTTTTTTGAAACAGAAAGGACGTGTAGGGGAAAAAGAAAGTAGCCCACCTCTCCTGGACAGTCAACAATGTGAACAGGTTACTCAGAAAAGGAAGTCTAACGTGGTTATTGAGGAAGAAGAGTTGGAGTTAGCTGTACTGGAGACTGCAGGGTCAGATTCTTTGAAGCCAAAATGTACTCTGGAAGAAAGGCATCAGTTCATGAAGGCATTTAGACAACCAACATCAGATGTGATAAAAAGTGCCATTAAAAAGGCACCTGCAAAGCAAAAACAAGCCATTGGGAAGTCTTCAAAAGAAAAAGAAGGGCCTGAAGATGACGTTGCTTCAAATAAAGGATTAGGAAGTGGAGTGACAGAAGATTTTGTGGACAAACATACACACTATAGTCCTGAAAACATCAGAACCAAAACAAAAAGACCTAAAAAGCTTCAAAAGAAAGGAAACAGAAGAAGGAAGGCTTCAGAAGCTAAGGAAACTGATGTTTTAAACACTAGCAATTCTAACAAAGATGAGGACTCAGAAGTTACTGTTCTTTCCAAGGAAAACACCTCAGATGTCAGAATTCCATCAAGTCCAAAAGTGAATGAGTTAAGGAGGAGTTTAAGGCAGAAGAAAGTCAAACCATCAAAAAATGTTACGCCTAAAAAGCCCAGGATGAGACAGATGTTTTCTGCAGCTGAGTTAAGTGACTGTCCCTTACAGACTTCTACCCCGAAGGCGAGCAAGCGATCCCTGAAGAGCAGCAGTGTGTATAAAGCCGAGGTGATTACCGTGCCCTTTGATAGAAACAGCCCGATAAGGTAAACACACTTCACAGTATATTCTACCCTTTTGCCCTTTGCTGTCCTGCAAGTATTTTAAGAGTTAAGATGTAATTGTAAATTGGTTGGAATGCACAACAAGTACTGATCATGTTGGATAGTCATGCAGAAGAACCAAAGCTGACTCTGTAAATGTACTTGCACTAAAGACACTTCTTAAACCCAAAAGCAAGTAACAAAAAAAAGCCCAACCAACCACCAACTGGGGGGCTGCTTCTGCTTGCAGAACTGTGTTTTTAAAAGCTTTTGATATGAGATTAAGGAACATTTCCCTTTATTAAAAAGTAATAACTTTGTAACGATTTTTTTTCCCTAATTAGAATGAGGTTTACACGTATCGATGCATCTACAAAGTCGAGTAAAGCTGAAGCAATGAGAAATGAAGAGTTTAACTCCAGAAATACAAAGGTACTTTATGTATCAGTTTGTGTTTCAGTATTTTGTCATTATTGTGTGCCTTTAATTATGCTTTCACTCACTATTGTGTAACAGTCTGATGTAATGGCACTGGGACAGTTCTCAGACGCACCGCAGAAAGAGACTAGTGCTGTGATTTAGGATAGAATTTGAGGGAGTTTCTTTTACAGCTCTCGTACCTTAGATTTTAAAATGGATGTTATTGGTGTAACTCTGCTTAGCAGAACAATCCAATCAAATAGTAAGCTCATGTTCTGCAGGTTCTCAGGGTTTTTACAGTACTGTGTGAAGCAGCGAATACATTACTATTAATTGCTAGATATTTTGGCTCTTCTGTACTGTGTTAACAGGTAAGCTCTGCTTCTAAGAATATATCCAAAGCAAAACAGCTGATCGAAAAAGCAAAGGCCATACAGCATAATAGATCAAAGGTGAACGAAGACGTGACGACTCCTGTGAGGCGCTCCTCTCGCCAGCAAGCTCTGGCTGAGAAGAAGAAACTGCAGGAAAATGAAGTAAGCTGTGTACTTTGTAGAGAGAAAAAAAAAAAGAGATGTTTTTGTGTGATTAATTTAAGCAACAAAACTTAATCAAATAAGGTAAATATCTGTACTGTGGTACAGTAAATGTCAAATAGTAACACAACTGTAGGCATAGACTGGGAAGCCCACCCTAGTGCAGATCTGTAACATGCAGTAGGTGGTCACGTAAGTCACTGGTTGCAGTTCCTAATGGGCAGTAAGGTGTCTTGTTTTAAATGTGTATGATTTAGACATTTGAATTTAGATGAGAGCAATTCTGGCCTTCATGTATCTATTGGAGATCTCATTCTATGTACTTTTCCTGTATAAACAGTAATAAAAGTATTGTATAATCTTCAGATCATATTTGCCAACTTCCAAGCTCCCTGGCAGTTTCTTCCGTTTCCTCCTTATTGATCAAATGTGTTGTTAATAAAGGAGTTAAAAAATGAATTCCCTTTCATATTTTATTTGATTTCCTTCTAGGAATCAGTAATAATTTTAGATTCAAGCCTGAGTGATGCCACTACCACAGAGCAGAGCATGAAGCAAAAGATTCTTCGGAGCTTAAATGATGTGTTGGGGAAAAAGTCTAGAAACTTGAAGGCTGCAAAGAAATCGAATGGTAATTGAGTTTTACTGAGTGTGGGGTTTTTATTGCAGTTATTAACTATTGAAGCTTTTAGCACATTCATCTTCTCTGTTTTCTTTTCATATAATATTGCAATGTAAACCTTTTCATGAGATGAGTTAACAGTGCAGAGATTATTCACCTGTGCTGCTTTGATTTTTCTTCTTTTAGGGAAAACTGTGTTTGTTAGAAAAATTGCCAATCATAGCTGCCTTGTTTTGTTGTGTTTAAATTTAAGGGAGTTGTTTTTTTTTTAACATTAAAGAAAATAGCATTATAGTGATGAACTAACTGGAAATATAAAACTAGAATGAATTTAATTAAGATACTCAACTTTCTCTTAAAAGGAGAGTCCCTAATATTATTAAATGGAACATACAGATGGTGAAGAGAGAAGTAAGGTTAGAATCCTGTAGCAATACTAATTACTAATGATTTTCTTTTCTTTTGAAAGGAAAACAGGGATATCCACCTTCCTCCCTGGGCAGAAACGCTCAAAACCCTCCAAGTGAACCAATCGTGATCTTTGATGAAAGCAGGTCAGTTTTCAAGATTGCTTAAGAATCAAAATGTATTTTAAGGTTACTTTAACATTCTCTCATTTTTCACATTGAAATGTACTTATTGACACGTGATATCAGTTACTGTGTGTGATTGATCAATGTGTTACTCTGCCTGCAAAAGCTTGGGGGGATATTTTTGAATTGTTTTCTCAGCCTTTGTTGAGCCCCTTCAGATGGTTGGAAAGGTGATTGACTGATCAAATAGAAATCCCAAATTACAGTGCAAAACCTAAGATGATTATTTTTTTAATTAAAATCTCTTAACATAAAATTTGAAATGAAATGTAACCTGAGTGCGTTGAAATCCATGTTAGCAGCTCTCCCAGACCATTTCAAACTCTTGCATAGAAGTGAACGTGATTGCATTCTGTTGGAAGCCATCCGTCCCTGGCAGTTCTAATGATATGTTTTCTTCTTCATTAAAGCCAAGATGCATCTGAAAACTCTCAAGATGATGATCAGTTCAGAGCTAAACGTGAATTCTTGAGGAGTGGATTGCCAGAGTCACTGAAAAGACAGATTGCAAAGAAAGCAGCAGCAATGGAAGCCTACACTCGTGCCAGTTCATGTTTTAAGACTGTTGTCCATGTACAGCAGAAGGATGACTGTAAGCTTTTGTGTAAATATAGTTAAGAATTTCTAGTAAATCTGTGCAGAAAAGGAAGTTGAACAGTAGAACTTAGGACTGCAATAATTGGTGATTCCCTCTTCTTTTACGTCACAGTAGGAAAAACAAAGCTTGTGAGTGTCCAGTGAGATATTTGCAAATATTGTGTATTCAAAAACTAAACTGCTGCTGGAGCAATGAATACATTTATAGGAGGGGATGCAAAATTCTTCATATTTAATCAAAAAAGTCTTCCAAGTTCCATTTGGAGAATAAAGATTGTGTTGGACTGTTTGGGGCAGAAACCCATTTCCTTTTGAAAAGGCAAAATACTTCTCAAAAGAAAAAAACCAGCCCGTTTGTTTCCATTAAGTGAGGGAGTGTGCTACAATAGTGTTAGGAAAGGGTGTGACAGGAGCTAGAATAGCACTTATCAGAATTTATATTTGCAAACCAACCAATAAACAAACAAAATCCTTGGTGAGCACCTGTCCTACAGAGACCTGCAAGGGCACATGTTATATGGAGTAAGCAGAACCTAGGAGCAACTTCCTGGAGAAAGGTTTTATGCAAAAATAGGCAAATTAGTTCTGTTTGTGATAAGTGGAATTAGTAAAGATAGAAAGTTGATGTAGTAGAAGTTAAATAAGCTTGGCTTTGATGTGATAAAGTTGTAGTTAAGAGTATTTACCCTTTGTTACTGTGGGATGTTTATGTGACTGTCTCTGTTTTGTTAACCAGAATTCCCTCTTGTTTTTGGTGGGGTTTCTTTTGTAGGTTATCCAATGTGGAAATTGAAATCACCATCATGTCCCCTATTAACTAAGCTAAGGAAACTGAATGCTGAAGTCACAAACGTCACAAAAATCACCCTCTCACTTGGTGAATTTTCCACTGTCAACTCAAAACGAACTGGGGAGTGTCCTGCATCTGTGGTTAGTACTTAAAATGAGAGCTTGTGTTACAAGCCAATGGGAATTGTTGTGTTGCTTGTGAGAACTTGTGTTGTTAAAACAATCCTGTAGTCTGAATCTCTGTCAATCCTGGATGTTATTTTTCTCTTTTGTGTGATTTACCCATTCTGCATCGTTATATGAGACAATTCAAAGGCTTTCTGTTAATCTCTGGGTTTAATAATACAGCTCCCAATTCAAATAATGCAAAACTCATTTGTTATTTTGTGTAATAGTTTGAGTAACAATTTGTTCCTGTGTGTTACAGCTTTCTGGCCGCCGATCACTTCTCCCTGATACATTCAGGAAGGATTTACTAGATGAGATCATCTCTTCTAATTCCCAATTTCCTGTGAGAAAATACTTCTACAAGTTTTTGAGAAAACAAACAGAACGGTTGGGTGTTGAAAACAGTGCAGAAGGTTAGTAATGGATGTAGGGAAACTAAACACACACACTCTCTCCAGCATAAAAAGGCAACTTGGAATTTACAGAAATGTATCAGTGAAATGTTGTTGGAAATAAGTTGGTCCTCACATTTTAGATCATTTTGAAAAAATACTTCATATGTGTCTTAAACAATTGTATGATCATAATGGACACAACTTCAGAATGTAAAGGATGTCACTTCTTCGTTTTGGTTTTCCTTAGAAAGCAGAGATGGCACTGCAAATTCTGAGGAAAATCAGAAACAGTCTGACAAATGGAAGGAAGCTAAGAGGAAAAGGAAGGAAACGGAAGACCACAAATCAAAAAGAAGGAAACAAATTGAAGGTACAGAGACTGAAATAAAATCCAGAGTTTCCAGGAACCTTACTTCTCCCATATCTGGAGAAAAACAAGTAGAGACAGGACAAGCAACACATTGGGAAAAAACCAAGACACAGGGACCAGCTGTGACAGAAGACACTGAATATTTATCAGTGTCAAATGCACTTTCAGGTAACTGCACCTCCTGTCTATTTCAATTCTCTTTGCGCTGAGGCAATGTATGGATGATGTGTGTCAGCTTTCCAGTGTGATGCAAAAGTCATAGCTAATCTTAATAGTCTACTAGACTTGATCAACTCTTTTGCATGAATGACTGTTTAAAAATGGATACTTTTTTTCTGTAGGTGTTGAAAAGGAAGATGTGCTCTGGACAGAAAAATATCAGCCTCAGGATTCCAGTGAGCTTGTAGGGAACAAGAAAGAAATCGAAAGGCTTCACAGGTCAGATGTGGGAGCATGGACCCATACTTAAAATAACTCAAGACATCCTATTATTTGGTTAGACTCAAAGAAGTAAAGTCAGACATTTTACACTGTGCTTGAATGACACCTGAAGGGTGGATGGGTGGCCTTTGTTGTGGTTTACTTTAAAAAAGTTGCAGAAACAAGTTGTCAGCTGGTATAAAGGAGTTGGTTTTGGTGATAGATTTTTCCCAGGAATACCTCAGCAGCTTGTAAGGGATGGTACAAAACAAACACACATATCAAGTGCTACATTGGGCTGTGAGATAGAATGAAATACTGAAGTAACTTAATGCCCTTACAATTGTAGTAACAGTGGTTTTGGTCAGGTTATGTAAGCTTACACACTGTGTGAATGAGAGATGGCAACTTCCCAGTGCTGGCTGAATTTGGTTCTCTTTATTTAGCAGTAAACTTTTTTGTTGTTGCTCTGTTCTTTCCTTTTATATAGTTGGTTAAAAGAATGGAAAAAAAGAGCTGATTGGGAAGAAAAAAGGAATCAGAAGGGGGAAAAGGAAGACAAAGAGCATCAAGGTGCTGGCAATTAAAAATAATATATAAAAATATGTCTTCTCTTGGTTAAAGTTGGCATAAAAATGACATGAGCTGATAATGACTTGGACAATCTTTTTCTTTTAAAAAATTCTACAGATTCTTTGGACAGCCTTGACTTCAGAGACAGTAAATCTGATCTTGAGGAAGAGATGAGCCTTTGCAATACCGTTCTGATAACTGGCCCACCAGGAGTGGGCAAAACTGCTGCAGTATATGCTTGTGCTCAGGAGCTTGGGTTTAAGGTTTGTGGGGTCCTCCCTCAGGGCTGTTTTTTTTTACTGGTAACTAGTGAGATGAAAGCATTTGTAATACCAGGTGTCTAAACTTTTGAAAGTTTAAATGAAATACCATTGCAGATATTTGAAGTCAATGCCTCTTGCCAGCGCAGCGGAAGACAGATACTGTCTCAACTAAAAGAAGCTACTCAGTCTCATCAAGTGGACAAAAAAGGTGTTAATGCACACAGGCCTTGCTTTTTCAACAGCTGTAGCAGCAGCAAGTCACCAAGTAAGTTTCATGCTTATATCTGGAGTGTTTTGTGTGGTTGATGTTTTAGGGATTTTTTTTAGGTTGGGTTGTTCCCAAAGCAATTTTTAGACATCAGTTGTTTAGAAAAGATAACAGCCTTCAGCTTATCTGGACATATTAATATGAAATAATCTAACACGACTACACACCAAGTGAAATAATTACATAAACCTGTCTTGTACTGCGTTCAAAACTGGGGTTTGCTCATCATCTACCTGAGAAATGTCAGTTTGCCATTACAATTCCAGCTGAAGTTTAATACAAAAACATATCTTGCAGAAAAAATGTATTCTCCAAAGAAGGTTGTTTCACCAAGAAAACCTCCACTTTCACCAAAAGGAGCAGGACTGAAACGAAGCTTACCCCCTAAAACGCTTGCTAACTACTTCAAAATTTCCTCTAAACATAAATCAAATGATGGAGCAGCACCAGCTCAAGAGAAATACAAAGGTAGAGATCTCTATTTAATAATTAGTTACCTTAGAGATGGAGAAGCTACACTGGACTACTGTGTATTTGGAGCTGCCTGGAGAACAGAGAACACACTTATTACTCTCCTGCTGCCATCAAGAGTTCTGTAATGCATCTAAGGTCCATTTAACTGTATAGGAAGTAGTTATTACTGTGTTAGAGGAGACTTCTGGGCTACAGTCAATCTGGAGTTCAGTAGGCTTTCCCTAGTTTGATCTAGTTGGTTACAAGTGAATCTTAGTTGATTACGGACTATGGATAGAAAGGCACACTGAGATTTTTACATGGGAAGATGTATTTCCAAACGCTTCCTGGGATCAGAAAGCCTTAAAAGCAAGTTTTTTTTAGAAAGAAAATAATAGATTTGGACAATCACTGCTTTTTCACAGCCAGTAGAGAGGAATGCATGAGCCAAGTGCTGGATAGAATTGGTGTGGTTGAGTCTGGTCCTTGCCTTTTCTGGCAGTCATGTTGCAGTGTCTTGAGGGACTTGTGTCTGCTCCAGGCCCCTGAGACATTGTAGTTCACAAACAGGTTAGGTGCAGAATTAATCGTACAGTCAGCCCTTCACCAAGCATGGCTGAATTCCCAGCAAATTTATTGCTTTTTTTAAAACAAAATTCATCAGAAAAGGATGTAGGTCAGAGGTTTTTGTGTCAATGCAGATTTTCTTAAGCAGGTTGTACATGAGGTATTTTTAAAACCAGTATCTAGAGTGGATGTTAAATTAGTTTAATCCTCCTTTGGTACTTGCTCCATTCTTCACTCAGCTGCAGGAAGTGCTCAGAATTCAAGTGAAGAAAAAAAAGATGCTCAAATTAAGTCAGTAAACAAAGAAGTAGAAGGAGGAGAACCCAACAGGAAAAGTGCAACATCTCTCATTCTGTTTGAAGAGGTAAAATTCACATTAAGTGTATTGATGTGAGCAATATGTCCTTTCATTATATTTAAAGAATTTACCTTTTATTGCATCCTCTGGGAGACATCCAGGTAGATTCAAGCATGAGGATTATCAACTTCTTAAAAATTAAATCAGTGCTGAAGTACTTCATCCTCATGAGTAGGGCTTTTTTATTATTGTACAAAGTTTTCTTTGTAGCAGAGTTCTGCTAATTGAATTACTTTAATTATCTTAGAAGTATTGATTTATCATTTCAGCCTACTTACATGCATTGAGGCACTTTAAAAGTCACCATTAACACCCCAGTAATTACAGTATCCAAGACCACATTAAATTCTTCTTTAACTTGTCCAAAAGTGCCTTTGAGTCTTAAACTAAGAATATAAAATTTCAGCCAAGAGTGTAATTATAAGTAAATAAAGGAGATATAACAATGATGCGAAATGAGGCTCGATCCTGCTGGTGCAAATCTATTGAAAAGAAGAAAAAAACGGGCTGTGAAAGTGCCCTGCTGTTAGTGACCCAGCTTGAGCAGGGTGGGACTGGACATCTTGAGCTCCAGACATCCCTTGCGCAGACGACCCTGCTTGAAGCATGCACCAACAAGTGAATTTTACCTGAGGAGTGTGGGCTGCTGTTCCCATGCTACTTTGAGAAACCTGTATTAATAGGAAGTCTGACTCTCATTAATAATGTGGCTTTTAAAGCTATTGATGTTTTGCACTTCATTTGTTTTTTGTAGGTAGATATAATATTTGATGAAGATGCAGGATTTCTAAGTGCAATAAAGACATTCATGGCAACTGCCAAGAGACCTGTAATTCTTACTACCAATGGTGAGTGTTGTTTGTTACAGTAATTAGGCTTCACAGACAGAAGAAGGACCATGGGTTAGTGGGGGAATTGACAGTGTCAGGTGAGTGAGTGGACTTGATCTTAAAGGTCTTTTCCAACCAAGATGATTCTATGATTCCAAGAGCCTCTTTTATTAAGATTGTTTAAATGGTGATGGTTGAATAAAGCTCCTAAATGCAATATTAAATGAGTGGTGAGTATAAAGCAAGTATTTAAGTTTGAATAAAGATACTGGCTGCTCTAATGGGTAAAGAAAATATTTAGTTTTGAACAGAATGTTGTGTCAATTCACTCATGTATGTTCTCTTTATATAGATCCAACATTCAGCTTAATGTTTGATGGCTATTTTGAAGAGATTAACTTCAGAACTCCTTCCTTGGTAAGTCCTAAGCAAGTAATTGTCAGCTAAAAGAAGTTTGAAATATGCCAATGTTGATTAATTCATTAAAAATTATAGGAACTCGTATGGGTCATTCCCCACAGTGTAAACATGAGTGTTCTGGACAGCAAACTGCTTTATTTGCAGCTATGCATTATGTGAAAACTTAAATAAGAATCAGAAGGAACTGGCAAGGAAGGAAGGACCTTTGAAATGAATATAGTTCATTAAAACCTGTTCACTGATGACCATGTATTTGTTTTTAAGGAGTTGGATTTCTAATTGAACTGAGTTCTGTGACATGGACTGTTCAGGTGTGGCTGGGTGCTCTGCCTTTCAGCAGAGGTTTTAATATAATTACAACATATTTTAATAACTAATCTCTTGTAATAAAAGGAAAAGTGTATTGCAAGCATAAATAGAATAATTGGTTTGTGTATGACTCAGGTAGTCTGATTTGTAGTTGTTTTCAGCGGTCTTTGTGTGCCTTTTGTTCAGATGAATGCTGCTAGCTACCTTCAGGTGCTGTGTCTGGCTGAGAATCTGCGAACAGATGTGAAAGACTTGGCTGCTCTGCTAACCACAAATAACTGTGATATCAGACAAAGTGTGCTCTACTTACAATTTTGGGTTAGGAGTGGAGGTGGATGCTTGAAAGACAAATCTTTGGCACATCATGGTAGGTTTAATTGGAAAAAAGTCATTCTCCATCTTTAACATTTACTGTGGTTAAATCAACCCGTTCTTAGGCAGCTGTGAGGAGATGTAAGACTCCTAAACATTTGGGTAGAGTTTTGGAGTGCTCCTTTGGCTACTCCAAAGCCTTGTATATATGAATAAGGAGCTAAAAATTTGATTACTTTTTATTGCACCTGTTTATTGCCCATCATTGTGTTAATTATCTCACTTTCCTCTTACGAGTAGCAACATTGGGCAGAGCAGGGAGCCAGCAGTAGTTTCCCTTCAGAGTTTGCGGTTGATGGGATGAGGAATGGGGATGGGGATTTCAGTTCTATTCATTCAGAACTGTAGCAAGAGGCAACAGTTACAGTATCCTTTATAAAAGGAATTGAGGCAAAGAAGGGAAATTTCAGTTTCATGATGCAATTCCAAGTAAAGCATGTTGTCTTTGTGCAGGAGGAGATGAGACAAATAAAGCAGATCACATAGTTCATTCTGAGAAGTCTACTGATTCCAAGGCTGAGCCTTCTCAAGCTGATGCACGTCTTCAGGAGTTTCCAAAATGTGATACAGGCTGTGTAGAGACATTGCTTGGCCTTAAGAACATCCTCTCACCTTCAGAAGATTTGTTTACATTTCTTAAGGTATTTTTGCAATTAACAAGTTAATACTTTGAACGATACCCAGATAATTGAGTGTAATCATCTTGATGAAAAGGTTTGTTGTAAAAATTAGATCATTTCACTGTTACTAAGGAAAATCTGAACTGGACCAGTCTCCTGCAAGCAAAACAGTCCCTCAGCTCATAATTTCACACTCCTGGCTTTGGGTTTTTTCTGTAATAACATTTCTGGTTTTAAAACAAGTATTTTAATGTGGGGTTTTTGTTACTAATATTTTACAGCACAAAATCACAACCATGGATAAATGGAATAAATTGATGCAACTTCTCACAGAATTCCAGATGAAGAAAGTGGATTTTATTTATAGTAATCTTGAACTGATTCTTCCCTTACCAGTGCAAGTTCTTTCAAACCAGTCTGAAGCCTCAAACCCTGTACTTGAAAGGACTACTGTAGTTTCTTCAAAAAACAGATCTACTGTCAGTTACTGCTCTGGAAAAAGCAGCTCTGGGAAAAAATCTAAAAAGACAAAGAACCAGAAAAGGCTTGAGATGTTGGATGATAGTGACTTATTTGATGCTGGACTGAACTATTCAGCCGAATTCATAACTTTGCCATCAGATATTCCTCCATCATGTGCTGAAGTGAATAAAGAGGAATCAAAATTATTGGTGAACAAAGAAGCAGCAAAAGAAATTAATACTAAAACCTCATCATATGAGGAAAGTTCTGCTCTTGTCTCTCAGTGTCTGAATTCACTGACTGAATTTGTGGAGGACATGTCTTTCTTGGATTGCTGTGTTAACACCAACAGGAAGGAGCCACTGGAGTTCTCTAAAGATGAAGGATTTAATTGGACAAATGGCAAAATCAAAAATGGTCTTTCTGATGAGTTCAGTATAGAAGATACTGATTGGTGGAGTTCTCAGAGCTGTAGTGAAATTAAGGCAGCTATTGAAGCACTCAGTTTTAACAAATGTTCTGTTAATATTTCACAAAACTTGGAATCTTGGAGTACTGGTAAAACACCTGGAAGTGATCAGCTGGAGGGACTGACTTTGCATGTTTCACACACAAGAAGTTGCACATCCTTCACTCAGTCACTTGATTCAAGGTAAGACTTTGTTAATATTTCTGGAATATAATGCAGTTACTTATCAAGAAAAGCATTTCACAGGGCATAGGACTGTTTCAGGTACTAAATATACACTCATACCAATATGAGTGTTGTCAGTAAGTCTCAAAACACTGGAATTAGTTGTTCATTTTGCTTGTATATGCTGACATTAACTACTCAGCAATATCTGCAATAAGTGACTTTTCTTGGTGAATAACCTGACTATAATGTTCAGGAGTGATAGCCTTCATCCAGTCTATTTACTGTGAAAATAGACAAACACCACCCCCTCACCCAAAAGAAATACAAAACCCTAAAGGAATGGCTTTTTCAAGACAGAGAGATGGATTGAAATAGATTCTGTGGGTGCTAGACATGCAAATTCTTTATCTGGTCCTAGTGAGCCCATGTTAAAGGCACAAGTGTTGCTGCATGGAGACCCAATGAAATTCAGAGCAAAGTCAGTGCAATTGTTTGAATATAGTAGAATATGCTAACAAAGAATAACCTTTAGTATATTGAAGATCAAACACTACATTGCTGCTAGCAAGTGTGGATATGAAAGGTGGCTTTCAACAAAAAAAGTCATCGTATTTGAAATAGGCACAGTAGGTGAATAAAACCTGGTTTTGGGTGTTTGAACAGGAAAAGAGGTCAGGCTTATTCCTGTAAGTCAGTATCCACAGGAGGAATGTCAAAATGGATCTAACCATCTAACCTGTGCCCAAGTTTGGCCAGTCTATCCTGAGTTACACATTGGATCTAATACTGAGATTCTGGCAAATACCAATTGCATGACACTTCTTATTTTTGAAGACCACAGATGTTTTGGGTAACGTTGTCTGCTGGAAGTACTCTACCTAATCTTTTGGGATGCAGTTCTGGACATCAGCATGTTTAACAGAGTTGAAACCTGTGGATACGATCTTAAAGGAACAAAATAGGGACTGCACGTTCTTGAACAAGGGACAATAAAGCTTCATTCTCTGTTTTAGCATTCACAAAAAAGCACAGAAGAGGCTGGCAGTCATCAGCACTGTGTTTTCCAGAAGCCCTTTAAACCTGGGGAATAAGCAAGCCAGCATACTTGAATACCTCCCCACTCTTCGCAGTATCTGTAGGTCTGAGAAGCTTAAAGAGCAAGGGAAGACTAAAAGAAGGTAAGTTTTGGTTTTCTTAAATCTTGCTACATTTCAATTTACAAGATTAGTGAAGAATTTTTCTAAAGTATTTTGTCAAATATAAACAAGAAAGATGAATATTTGCCTCTGCCAATAATAAAAGTCTCATATTTAGAACTAACTGTCCCCTTGTAGTAACTTTTACTTTTCTTTTTATAGGTTCTTGCATTATCTTGAAGGGATTCATCTTGAAATACCTAGACAAATGATAAATGGTCTGTCTTTGGACTTTCCTTAGAGTTGCTGACAGCGGAAGTACTTTGTGCCTTTGTGGTATTTTCGCCGTAGTTTCATTTTTTTTACCATGTTATTTTATTGTATATTCAGAGTCATTTGTATATTAAATTTCTATAAGTATTTAAAAGAATGTATATATCTATTGTCATGATATTGCTCCCCACAGCTGAAATGTGGGGTTTTGGTGCTTGTCCAGTAAGTGCATTGATAATATTAAATGCACAAACTCATCCGTGGGGACTGGTTTACACTCTCTTTCTCTGTAATGTGTGTCGCATAACAAGACCTTTTGTAACAACCAACTGGCACAACTTCCACAGCAAAGTTGCTTTGATTTCTGAGGAGACCATTTAATTAAAATAAGCCTGTGTGTCTCTGAGTTTGCAGTTAAGGGATAAATCACTCGGGATGGGAGGGGGCAGGGAGAGGATGCAACAAGTCTTCCAAAGCACGAACGACTAAAAGCAACTGTTGACAATAACAACTGGGTATCAAAGTCTTTACAAAGCACTGTGCCTCAATGTACATATATTTGTGTAAATTAATTACATTTCATTATCTACAGCTGCAAGATCTGCATGTTCATCTCCTATAAAGGTAGAGAAATGATTGCTGTAGCTCAAGATGGTCTCAGAGATTAGGCAAGATTTTTGTACATAACAATTAAACCAGTGTGATTTTGGTTTCAGTAATATTTAACTACTGCTAGTCTTGTATATTGTGTTCTATTTTTATACATCATTTTGTATTTGACAAGACTTCAGCCTGATTTATTTGTAATTGAATCCCTTTTTATATGATAATAAATTTGTGAGACTTTGCTACAACTCTGAATGTTTATATGGTATGAAAAGGAAGACCCTGAACACTTAATGTTTTCAGTCCATAAAGATGATGTTTAAGGGTTATTTTTTTTTAACTGGACATATTTCAACCATGTCCTTTTCCACCTTTATATTGCAGTTGGACTGTTTCTCTTCCACAAACTGAGTCAGATTGGTGCCATGCAGTGGTATTCCACTTACCTCAATGTCTCTGCAATAATAAGGAAAGACAATTTCTAGTACATTCTGGTTTAATCTTATGTTTTTCATCTCTTAAAGACGTTCAGAAATGAGAACTATTTATGGAAACAGTAAATTATTTGACACTTTTGTACTGTAGATAATAATCTTTATAGTTTACTCTTTCTGTAGCCCAGAATTATCAAATATGAATGAAAGCAAGTGCTGGCTGTTAAAAGCTTAGTAGGCTCCATTGTTGTATCAATGGTCAAAGCAACTCCTGTACATTTCTGTAAAAATAAATACTTTTTAAAAATAAATACAGCTAGCTGTGTTCACTGCTTTCTAAGGACAACCTCAAGCTAACAGCGTTACCGAGGCAACCTCAATCAATTGGAAACAGGCCCTATGCTTCTAATAACTGCCTTAAGCATTAATTTGGACAGAATCTCCAGGCTGTGGTGTCCAAAAGGAAGGTTTAAAATATTTGTCTCCTTGGTAAGATACCCATGTGCACGTACCACATGAACACAACTCAGGCTAGCTTGAATGAAACCTGATAACTATCAACTTTACATCCTTATGCACCTAGTATGAGCATCTTCTGTAGGCTCTGAGACATGGGCGACAGGCTGGTCTTGAGAAAGATGTGGGGCTGCTTTTAATTAACTCACCTTCAATAGAAACGTTTCTCACGATCCCTCCCTGTACTGTGGAACCTTTGATGCAAAATGGTTTCCTGCAATAGTTTGGGCCCTGCTTAGTACTTCATCCTGCCCACCTGGCTGGGTTGTGGGTCTTGTGTACTAGGGGGAAAAAACCATTGATGTGGGAAAGTGTAATGTAAGAAAAAACAAGCTTCTCTTTGGAGCAGAGAACACTTCCACAGCTTCAGGCAGCTTGGGAATAACTGAAGATACCTGAACAGGAAAGAGACAAAACCCACGCTGTCCTCTACCTAAATTTAGAATTCAGTGAAACCAGAAGTAAAATAATCCTTGGAGTTTCACAATGATTGTGCTTTATTTCAACAGCAGTTATTATTAGGTTATTACTGGAATCTGCTCAGTTTCTGGTTTGTCTTTCTTTTTACTCTGCTTCCAGTATTGCTTTCTAGAATGTGAATGAAGGTGAAATTATCCTACAGCCCTGAGGAACACAGCAAAAAGCCACCGAGAACCCTCAGCCTTCTTGTTCCCTCAAGCATGTGCTGTGTTAACACCAAGGCAGAGTAGCAGTGTGGAGGGATCCCTTGACAAGCAGGACTATTACAGGCTGCGTAAAAGCCCTAAACAGGGTAAGATGTATCTTGGCAGCTGAGGGACACACACCTTGCACATTGCAGAAAGCCACTGAGGCTCAGCCAGCTGAGTATGACAAGAACAATCCCGGGGCTGTTGACCAATGCTGGGGGTTTGGTTTGGTGGTGACAAATGTTGCACAGATTCTCCATTTCGTTGCACAGGATTTGAAAGGACTGCACAAAATTTAGCAAAAGAGCTTCAGTGTACGGCCTGCAAGAAAAAATTATTCCTGGGGGAAAAAGAAATCGATGTTTACATTCTAATATAAGAGCATTTCTTAAAAGGGTAAGTGCTGAAAGAGCTTATGGAGGTAGTTGAACCACTTCAGATAATTCTGATGCTGTCAGCTATTTATGACTTCACAGTATTTTAAAAGTACCTAAAAGGATGGGAAAAAATGAGTATTATCAACTGATAACACGTCTCTAGTAAACAGAGTACTTTGTCATCTGCAAAATAAGTGTTTTTACAAGATAATACATAAACTTTTCTAAAGAGAAATTGCATGTTAGAGTGCACTGTAGTAATGCAGATTAATTAGGCAAATTAACCTGAAGCTAGTCAAATGAAAAATACCTGAATGCCTCTGAATCTATTTCTGATTCATTAACCTTCCTGAAAGTTTTTCCTTCATCTTACACATTTCTCTTTTTCTCATTTCTTAGCTATAATGAATATTGGTTGTAGACTTTTTGGCGTCGGCTCTATCTTGAAGGAGGGACACTTTCATTAGGATTCACAAACGCTGAAACGCTCCGTTTCCCCCGTGTTGAATTGTGCTGACAGGTTTGGGTTTGAATTGCAGCACTTGGGTGTCACACAGCTCCATCTCAGGTACTGTACCGAGCACCTACAGGCTGTCGGAGCTCTGCGGAGCCTGAGGTGTCAGGTCAAACGCGAGGTGGAGTTCAGGCAGAGCTGTGGGGGTGGCGATGAGCTCTCCGCCGGGACACGGGACCCTCGGCACTGGGTTCTCAGCGCGGAGACTCGGAACGCGTCGGGGGAGGCCGATCCTCGCCTGAGCCCCGGCTAAGGAAAGAGAACGTTTCGTGTCGGTACAGCGCGGTGCCCGACCATTGCTGACGGGGCCGGGGCCGGGGCAGCCGCCGCCAGGAGGCGGCCTGAGGAGCCGCCCGAGCCGAGCCGAGCCGAGCCGAGCCGGGCCGGCAGCGCGCCAGAGGCTCCGGGGAACGCGCGCCGGAGGCTCCGGGGGAGCGCGCGCCGGAGGCTCCGGGGGAACGCGCGCCAGTTCCTCATTTGCCCGGCGGCGCCGAACCTCCCGCAGAGCTCCGCGCCCAGCGACCATGATGGACCGAGACCGCAACAAGACGCTGCTGCTGGAGCTGCAGAAGGCCGCCGGCACCGGGAACGGCCGCTGCGCCGACTGCGGGGAGCCAGGTAACGGGGCTGCGCTCCGAGCGGCCAGCACGGTGCGGCTGAGCGCGGGCAGTGCCGCCGGCCGGGCACCCGCGCACCCGCCGCCAGCTGCCAGCGGGGCTGGCCACCACCTTTCACCCTGCGGACCGCAGCGGCAGGAACGGGCGCAGGGGGTTCCCCGGGGCTGCCAGGCTGGGCAGGAGCCCCACGGGGCCGGGAGAGGACAGCGTGGGACGGGAAGCGACCTCAGCACAGCGGCAGCATCCCCGCAGTTATTTAGTAGACAGGGCATGGGGGGGTTTGCTGGCACTGGCAGGAATGTCTTTACACGAGGGTTGGGGTCAAGAAAGGCACACAAGAGCCTGCTGGGAAGCCTGCACCAGGCTGGCACCCTGCACCCATCTGAAGTAGGAGTGAGCAGTCGGTAGCATCCAGCAGCTGGGAGACGATGACGAGTAGCTTCTGGCTGATGTGATAACGGAGGAACGGTGATAAGTGGTGGGCTAAGGAGATGGTCTTGGCAGAGCACTCAGAATGCCTCTAAGCAATGACCCATCAAAGCTGTTTCAGACAAGAGCTGGAGCTTTTATGAGCAGTGGGCGCGAGTCCTTGCTCTAGGTGATTCTACTCCATTGTAGTCTCAGTAGCGCTCACTGTCTGCAGCATCCTTCCTTTGGTAATTCAGCAACAGCAGCTTTTCATGCAGAACTAAGAATCAGTATCACCACTCATCTGCCTGCACAGTCACATTAATTTTTAACCAAATAGTTGGTGAAAGAGCCTACAGTGCAGTGGCCGCATTCTTCATTGGGAAAAGCAGGTGCTGCTCCTCTGAACTCAGCGAGGTGACAGCCATAAACAATGGGGTGGGATTGATGTATTACGTGTGGAGCCTGGGCTGTGCAGTAGGTGTGCTTTTTTTGTCCTTGCCAGTGGTTGTGCCTTTTCCTGTGTTAATTCTTTGTGCTTCTCTCTAGATCCAGAGTGGGCTTCTTACAAACTTGGAATATTCATTTGTCTGAACTGCTCTGGAATCCATCGCAATCTTCCTCAGATCAGTAGGGTCAAATCCCTTCGGCTTGACTTCTGGGAGAACGATCTCATAGAGGTACAGAGGAAAAAAAGCAATCATTCACTTACTTGTCTCCATATTTCATCATAATCTTCTCTGCCTCCTAATTCCTGTCGTCCACCATGGACAGAGGAACAAAGCCACACACAGCAGAGTTAACTATGTGGGTAACTTCAGGGAGGTTTTTGTGTCTTATTCAATCAAATTATGTTGATAGGTGACCATGTTTCTAACAGCCTACAGTGGTTTGGGGGTTTTTTTAATAGCACACAATAATTCCTAACTGTGGTTTGGAAGCCCACGGATATTTCCAGACAGTATATTCTCTTTGGAAATCAACATCCTCTTCTTAAATATTGGTTCAGCTTCTATCAACACAAGTGAATTGCCTTGATAATGTAATCAGAGGTAATAGCTGGGAGAAGATGAAAGTATAAGGAGATCATAAAGAAATATTGTTTCTCCTCATTTTATTTTGTTCTTTCAACCAGCAACTACAGTCCTGGTTCCTTCTCCTCTGGCTCAGAACTGTAAATACTGAAAAAGGCTCAGCCACCTAAAAAATGCAAACCATAGTGCCCAAAAGAATTTATAAATGCATGCAGGGATGGACTGGGAGTTGTGGTGAGACTAAGCAAAAAGTGCAGTGCTCCCTTTGATACAAGTTTCATTTCATGTTCATGATGTGGCATTGATTTTGTAGTTGAACACCTCTAACTGTAACTTCTTTTGTATTTCAGTTTATGAAGAAGCATGGGAATCTCTGTGCCAAAGCTAAATATGAGGCCAAAGTCCCTCCCTACTATTACGTGCCCCAGTCCTGTGATTGCTTGTAAGTTGGTGGTGTATTCACTGCTGGAGAACTTTTCAGCTATTGAACTACCACTCCCCTCTACAGGCCTTTGGTTGGTGAAAATAGAGGAGAGGCAGATCAACTTTATCCATGTTTTCCTCTTTCAGGGTTTTAAGAGAGCAATGGATTAGAGCTAAGTATGAGCGTGAGGAATTTGTTGCCACCCGAGTCCGCCAAGATCCTTGTTCTGCAGGTAAAAGTTAGGATGGTCAGGGAAAAGGTGTTAGCCTTAAGGCCAACAGCACATTGTTCTGTTTGTAACTTTGGCTTTAAAGTCGGTTTGTCATGTTTGAACTGGTGGATGTGCAGGTCTTGCTTTGAGTCTAACTTTGAGAAGAAGCTCCTGAGAAAATGCACTTGTTCAAGTGCAAGGGGTATATTCAGATCATACAATTCTCTAGCTCTCCGCTGAGTTGTTTTGTATGAGATGAAAATCCTCAAGTGGAGAAGAGATTTGAAATTCTGTGCCACATCACCATTTAGATCAACAGTCCTGCTGTTGTGCTGCCCTTCTCTGACTTGCCTTGGTCCCACCTGCAGGGAGCCGTGAAGGATTCCTCTGGAAGCGGGGCCGGGAAAGCAGACAGTTCCAGAAGAGACGCTTTATCCTGTCAGCCAGGGAAGGGGTGATGCAGTACTACACCAAAGAAGTGAGTTCCTCAGCCACAGGTGCCCATAGGTAGCTGGTCAACATCCACCCTGAGAGACTGCCCTTCACTGGCAAAAACCAGCATAAGTAGCTTTGTCTCTGGTTTTGCAGCCAGGCCAGGCTGTGTATGGAGGAGACCAGATGTTTCCCCATTAACATATGTGGTATCACAGGCAACTGCTTTGTTGGATTTAGCTCTTTTCCTCATCCCTTATCTTAACCCTGCAGCCTCCTTCTGCTTACTGAACAGAGGAAATGAATACTGGTAGTTGAAGAGTAAAATGAAGAAGCGCTCTCTTAGCCTCTGTTACCTCTTATATTACCAAATTATTCTGTCATCAGCTGCTGCAGCATCATTCTCAACATGTGTAGGTGAACCTGCCTCTGCAGAGGGGTTGGACTAGATGATCTCTGGAGGTCCCTTCCAACCCTACCATTCTATGATTCTATGTCTCTTGTGGGACAGCATAGCTAATTGCTCTCTAACTATGAGGCTGGAGATAGAACCCATCCCTTGCAATTCTGACACATCTCTCCCAAGTGGGGACCCAGCATTTGTCAAGGAAAGGGAGTCGCTCTTTCTAAGTGATTATATGTAGCATATAATTAAGGCTTTATATTTCAAGTATAGCCAATATTCATATGTTTTAGGATGTCTACTTTCTCTTCAGTAGAGATCTAGTTTCAGTACAGTTAATCTGCCCTTCATTACCTTCCCTGAGAAGCCTTTAATACAGTGATGCTTTTCATTCCACAGACCAGAGGTCCCAAAGCCATTATCAGCATTGGGAGTCTGAATGCAATGTTCCAGACAGAGAAAATCCAACATGCTCATGGGTTGCAGATCACATACAACACAGATGGTCAAACAAGGAACCTTTTTGTCTACCATGAAAGTGGAAAGGTGAATACCGCAGAGATTTTGGAATTAGCAAGATGCTTAAATGTTGGGTCTGTATTTTGGAAGAGATACCCTGTTTCTGCAGGATCTGGTTTTGTTTGAAGTCACTATGGGTTGTAGAATAGAGAAAGTTGCAGAATTGGACACTAATAACATCTTGCTCCTGCTCAGTTGAGGCATATATTCAGCTTCACACCCTGAGTAGTCTTAAGGCTTCAGCAGACCACGTATGTAAATCTCTGTAAGGTAACTGTCTCATGCTTTTATACAATTCTGTGGTTATATTTTTGAAGCCTCCTTGGCACACTTAGAAAGTATTGTTCTGCATTATTTCTAAGCAAACAACCATCATTTTAAGAAGTATTTCTGTTTTTTCCCTTGCCCTAGTTCCCATGTCAGGCCAGGTACAAAGGTTTTTAAACAATCCATAATTGAATTAACTGAAAAAGCCTGTGGACAGCCATGACAATGTCTGGGACCTCTCTGGAGAGGCACTGTGAAATTATTTTGGAGGCTCAGTGTTTTTTAGGTGTCTGGGACAAGTCACTGACTGTCTTTAACCCTTTCAGGAGAAAGTACATCTTTGCAAAGAGGCCACAAGGAAACAGAAAGGCAGCACTCTCACTTCTTGTTATCCTTGCCTTCATGTTTGTATTTGCTGTTTTCCTTAGGAGATTGTTGACTGGTTCAATGCCATTCGGGCAGCACGTTACCATTATCTCAGAACAGCCTTCCCAGCTGTCCCTGAGCCTGAGGTGAGAACTGAACAGGGCTTGAAGCAGTCTATGCAAACATAGCTTGGGAAAACGTTTTCTCACTACTTCTGCTAGAGTCAGGTGTTCAAACAGCAGCATGTGGGTCTTGGGAGTGAACAGAAGAGGCAGAAGGAAAGGCCACGTGCAGCAGTGTGGCAGTATTTAAGGCCTATAAGTATTTATAAAGTGTAATCTTTCAAAAAAATTATTTCAGACTTCTTACTTCAGACTTCCCTTTACTGAGCAACCAAAAAACCCAGACCCAAAAACCAAACCTGATGATTAGCTTTGACTGAAACAGAACAGAAAAGCAAGCTTGAATGAGACAGACATTTCTGTGTGTGCGTGTGTGTTTGTGTTCTTCTAGCTCATACCCAGGATCACAAGAACTTATGTCAAAGAAGGATATATGGAGAAAACAGGACCAAAAGTAAGTGCATACTTGGCAGTACAAGATTGTTCCAGATGGAGAATGTTTGATAACTCTCTGATGTTTACTAGTAACTGTCAGTTGAGTGACTGCATGTCCTGTGTTGATAAATGACATTATATTCAAGCCTATCGTGTTCTTTGGGGTCATGTATTATTTTATGTGGAAAATAACTGTGGCTTGCTGTAGCTGCTAACTGCTGCTCTAGAATTGCAGCTCCTGCTAGGACAGAACATCACATGCTGACTCCCTTCCTTCCCAGTTTCTCTTAAAGGCAAAAGCACATAAGTCACATTGGCTTATAACACCAGACTATGATTGAGCAAATACTCCACAGTGAAGCCTATGGTTTGATTTGGGTGTTGTGGGAAGGTATTTGGACCACTACTCCTTGTATCGGGAGTGGGAGAGTTCAGGCTCTGCTGAAGGAGGAGATAAAGATCTGAGGTTTGAACGTTTCCACTTGCCTTGCTGTCCTCCTGAGTGAACCAAGAGCCAAAGTCTCCTTTAAAAGTTCAGTGGTGAAATGCTGATATTGAAAGTGCTGAGTTTTGGCCTTGTCCAGTGCTAGTGTCCCAGTACATCTTCCTGTAGGTACTTTCACAGGGAATACTCACAGCTACCAGCAGGAAATAGTGTTTTTACTCTGGAGTCCCAAATTCTGCCCAAACTGAAGTGACCCCTAGGAGAGGACCCTGTAGTTCAGCACAGAACAATGAGTAGCTCAGAGAAAGGTCAGATGAATGTAGTTGATGAAATCAGCAGTGTTTTAAAACCACTGCCATTTGTCCCTGCTGTGGTGCATCCCACAGTGGCAGAGAAAACCCCCAGACCAAAATGCTGAAACTGATTGCACATTCTCTTCATTACTGCCACAGGCACTCTGCAGTGCCTTCAATTAATCCATTTGTTGCAACTTCCTTAATCCTGGTAATTTGATCCCTGGTAGAACCAAACTTTCCTGCCTTACCCAGTGCAAATCTGTAGTGTGAACCCGGGGAGAAGGGCTGAGGGCTGAGCAGCTGTGACTCACCAGTTACAGGTTACAGAAGTGAATGAAACTGAACTCAAGCTCTGAGTCATTTAATCAGTTCAGGGATCTGCCTTGAACAGGTTGAATTCCCTTTAGGACTGGGTCTCTAAAGAGCTTCTGCCATCTCCTTGCAGCAGAAGGAAGCCTTCAGGGTGCGCTGGTTCTGCCTGGATCCTCAGGAAAGGAACCTGATGTACTTTAAAAATCCACTGGTAAGAGGAGTGTTCTCTGCTGTTCCACAGGCTCCTCCATGAAGCTGGGAGGTGGCCGGGGGGAGGAGGGTCTGTTCTCCAGCTCTTCAGTGGCTGTGCAGGACTGAAGCAGACTTAGTCTCAAGAGCTCACCTCACTCATCAGTGGATCTCTTTGAAGCTGTTTGGGAACTTTGTCCCTTAGAGAGTCTGTGAGGAAGTAGCTTCTATTGCCTGAAGCATTTCTGCCCACTCTCCCCAGCCCTGTTGCCGTTGTGCCTGTAACCAGTAACAGAGGCTTGGGAGCCTCAATGTACTGCATCCTAGCTCTACTCTAGCCACAGAAATACCCTTCCTTGCTGCTGAACTCCCATCAACCAGCTCTGTAAGGGTGGGTCCCTGCTTCCTCCTTCTGAGAATGCTCATGAGCATTAAGAAAACCTTTTGTGTGTTTCCTGCTGCCTGTCACCAAATCAGTGTCCCCTTTATACATCCCCGAAAAGATAGAACAATATCTGCTGGAGCTGTGTGGTCCGCTGGCTAACGGCTGTCTTCTGCTACCTTCTTTCTAGGATGCATTTGCACAGGGCCAGGTTTTTATTGGAAGGATGGATGAGGGATATGAAGTACGAGCTGGCTTGCCCCAAGGAGTCCGGGTGAAGAAGAGGAAACCAGCCATCACTGTGGTCACACCAATGAGAGAGTTTGTGTTTGTATGTGAGAATGACAGGGAGCAGAGGGAGTGGATAGATGCCTTAAATGGAGTTATTTCCCAGCCTTTGACTGATTAAGACCAGCACCGAGTTGTGGTGAAGCCGAGTTCTGCACTTTTTGGGCTCTGTTCAGCATTGCTCTGTGGCCTCATTCCATTGGCAAGGATGATGCTCCAGGGCCTACAGGGACTTGGATAAAGAGCTTCTTCCTTCAACAGCCACAGGCACAGGAAGGGTGGAAACAGAGAAGTGAATAAGAGGGAGTGCAAATATTCAGAAACTATCTGTGCCCCTGCAGAACCTTCCTTGAAGTGCCTTCTCTCTTCCTCCCCTTCTCTGCTTTTGAGCAGAGGGGACCTTCCTTGCCTGCCATAGGGACAAACCATCCACTGATGTTTCATAGAAAAGAAAAATCAGTGGAGAAAGTCTGACCCTGGAAGGGCTGGTGTGTGTTTCCTTGAGACTGCTGCAGGTGTTGTTATATCAGTGCCTCCTTTTCTTGCCTTAGTCTGCTGTCAGGACTCCAAGGGATGAACCTGATGATCCAGCCAGCAACATATATCCTACCAGTGAGTGGGGACATTGTTACAGGAATAGTGTGGGACAATGACTGGGAGTCAAAGGTTCTGTCTCCCATCAGGGAGGTGCAGGGTACCAGTTCATGCTGGGGTCACTGGATGTCCTTCTCAGGGAGGAGCAGAGTTTGGCAGCTACATTCCACCTGGCTGTAGCTCCTGCCTGGATAGGCACGGGGTTGTTTTCAGTGTCTTTTTACAGTGTTACATTTCTGGCACGTTTAAAAATAAAAGTCATGTTTGAAAAGTGGAGGATCCTGTAATGGAATCACTCTAATGACAGCTACTCTAGCTCCTTGCTTTCAACTGTCTCTGCTCTTTGGCTTTTTCATGAGTGGCAAATCCAACGTGTGAAGACCAGTGCCCAGCAAATACATGAGTACAGGATGGACCCATCTGCCTCACCTCCTAAAAAACACCTGAAGCTTAATGAGCATCAAAAGGCAGAAACCAGCTTTAAAAGTGCCATCTTCAGTGACTTGCTTGAAGACACTCGAGGAATGAGGACCAGCCTGCAAGAGGAGAGTGAGTGCCTCCTGCTCGGGTACCACCGGTGTCCCTTCTGTGTGGGAGCTGATGGAGGTTGGCATTGCCTGATAGAGCACACTGAGTGTTTTCTTGCCTCGAGACCAAGTCTGAGATTTGGTTCTATCGAGCAGCCAGATATTTAATTCTTCTTTGCAGATAATCTTAGTTGGCAAATGAAGAGGAAGTCTTGCAGACTGAGTTTCTGGTAAGGCTTCCACCTTTTGCTGACGATCGCCAGCCAGCCTGATACCCGGAATAGTCGTGTTCTGCAGAAATGAGGAAGTGCCAGCACTTGCAGGGATTAGTGAGATTAATGCTTGCTTTCTTTTTTTTCTCCCTACCATAGTGCAGAAGAATTGTTTGAGTTGGATCATCATTCTACCAGTCTCAGACAGCTCATCGCCATCCAGCTCTGAGCAATCTGCAGCAGTTTCACTTGCTGATAACTCCCATGAACATCCTTGTGTTTCCACTTTCTTTCCCACACAAACTGATTCATTCCAGCCCACATCCTGCTTCAGCAAATCTTTTTTAGCAACCTAATCCTTGACATCAGTAGCAAAGCACCTTCTGACTTGTACGAGGAACAATGACTGTCTTCATTTGGTTTGACATACGTTAGTTGTGATTTTCAGATGAACTGAGTAACCAGGATGATCTCAGAAGAGCAGAGTCCATCCAGTAGCCTAAACGTCACATGCATGGCGCTCTGCAGGCCACACTGTGCAGTGTCACTTGCTCTCCCAGATGGGTCAGCAGACCAGCCATGTCAGCAGCTCTGCTGTGACTCGTTACAAAACCAGGAAATTCCCTGTGAAAATGCAATTGTGCAGAGAACAGCAACTTTTTTGAAGAATCAATAAAAGTCAGGGCGAGGTCACAGAGAGCTCTGCATCGTGGTCAGCCCCGACCCTCTCACCGAGTCTCCAGGGGAGGAGCAGCTGGGTCACTACCTGGCTTTCGGCTGGAGCGGGGAGCTCCAGGACACAGGCCTGGAGCTGGGGCACAGCCCTGCAGACGGCTCCGTCCAGCTCAGCCTCTCTAAGGCAGCAGGTCTTGGGGCAGAGCCTGGAAGGCAGCAGATGCAGGGCACAGCCGAGCAGCCCCATGTTGGCCCTCTCCTGACTCTCGGGCACACAGCAGGAGCCCGGGGAGAGGCGCCCGGGAGAAATGACCCTGTCCTGCCGCTGTCTGCCCCGGGCCGCGCTCGCTGCCTGCGGAGCCCCGCGGGCTGCGCACACAGCCTGTGCCGGCTCTGCCGGAGGGCTCCGAGCTCCGAGACGCTTTGGGGAGCTTCATCCCGCAGGAGGTGAAGGAAGAGAAGCTGGAAACACAGGATGAACAGAAACCATCGAGCTGTTGTCTGCAACGACCGGAGCTCGGCGGGGAGAAGGTACAGCCCGAGCCAGCCCGGGATTCCTCCCCACGCACCCCGCGACATCCCGAGCTGCTCCCCACGCACCCCGGGACATCCCGAGCTGCTCCCCGTGTACCCCGGGACAACTCAAGCTGCTCCCCGTGTACCCCGGGACATCCCGAGCTGCTCCCCACGTACCCCGCGACATCCCGAGCTGCTCCCCACGTACCCCGCGACATCCCGAGCTGCTCCCCACGGTCCCTCTCCTGGGATAACTATGACCACAGTTCTAAATATTTCACCAGGGTCATGAGCGTGGGGACGTGACTGGGATTGAGTAAACTCTCTCTTTTCGCTTCCCTCCCGCCGGATACTTTGCATTTCCCAGGCTAGTGTCAGTGTCGTTGGAACGCTGTTGTCTATGTCGAGCAGATCGGTTTAGCCAAAGCAGCATTTGGGGTTTATTGGTGGTGTTGGGTACACGGAGGACTGCATAGCTGGATTACAACCAAGAGCTGTATGTATCCAGCTGAGGTGCAACAGTAAGAACTCAAACTCTTCTTTGTGCTGGGAGTTATTTATTGCACCAACAGAGCATTGGAGGCTCCGGAAAGGACACAAAACGTTATACAGGGCTACAGCTCCACCCAGCTGAACAGCACAAAATGAGTCTGGTTCATTATCTAGAGCTGTGCTTAAAATAACTCCCAAACTTGGAGGCAATGAGAAAAATCTGTTGATTTTCATTATTTTAGCATGTATGTGTCTAAAAAGCTGTCTGCAGTCTCTGCAGCTGAGCAAAGAGCTGAAGCTCACAAGTATATTTGAAGGTGTAATTGATGACTGCTGCACCTTCACTGTGACTATTCACTCTCAGAAGTGTGTCTTCCAGACCCCTCCTCAACCAGTCCAGTGCTTCATTAATGTCAACGAGGCAGGGATTTTATTTTGTCCTTCTGCTTAGCCTAGTCATGTTCTCTTTAGGTGTTATACAGATCAATGAGTGACTGCAGAGACCATCCATCTCTCAAGGGAAGATCTCAAGTAAAATGAAGGTACTCATTTTACATTCATTCCTTGCACTTTGCTCCTGTTTCCATTGTCACCTCAAGATGTGGCTGACTCCAGCCAAGAGCAGGAATCTGCCTTATTTTTTTCCTCCTGTTGCTGTCACAGCTCTGTTTTATTGATGAGAACCAAGTGTGGCACCAGCTGTACTGACTCCTGTCTTAGCTGGCACAGAGTCCACTGAGTTGTGCATTGTTGCCTTTTGCTGCCTACCCTGGGAGCAGCCTGAGTGTTTCTGTTACTCTTACATGCAAAATGCAAACCATAAAGTGAATATTCATCTTTTGAAGTTGTCAAGTAAAGACTGCTAGCCATAAAGTGATCAAGATCCTCAACGTGCCCCAAATCTCATTGCATGTAATGCAGGGTAGTGTCAAAGGTGTTTTATTCCTTTGAATAAAGGAAGCTGTTTCTGGTCTGCAGGGGTCAGTCACAGAGCACGTTGGATGGAGCAGTAGCTTCTTATATTCCACACAGCTTTTCTAACAGGACAATGAACTCCATGTTTTCTGCTTTTCAGAAATATGCCCCCCCGCCACCCCAGATCAAAAGCCAGATTACTAAAGATTTGCATTGCATGAAGGAACATGTTGAAAGACAGGAGTGAAACACACTGATGTTCATTGAACAAGAGCAAAAAGCAGCTCAAAAGAAAATGGAAGAGGCTATTCACTTACTCGTGGTGAAGTGAACAAGTTCACAGACATCAAAGCCCAAGCAGTAAGTGATGAGATGAAGGATCACAATATGAGTAGCAACTCTTCAGCTAAAGGTCTTGGGTAGCTGAACATGCACAGAGCACTTGTTGGTCCCCACAGCACTATTCTCACCAGAGACAATGATACCAACTCAGACACTGCTGTTACCAGGGAAAGTCTGGAATGAGAAAAAGGGAAAAGGGATTTGAAAAGGCATAGGCTGGGGCTGCAAACCAGAACTAGATCTGTTCCAAGGACGTTGGTGAGCTGGAGCAAAGTGGGGACTGCATTGCTTCAATCCAGCCTTGAGTCAAATCTAAAGTTAAGAACCTTTATTATCTTTTTAATTTCCAGAATATGTATGCAATTCAAAGGGCTCACAGAGTGCTTCCTAAAAAACTTCTTGGAGAGAAGAGGCAGGTAAAGCACTTCCAGTTCTGCAGAGCTTGTTTTACTGTCAAAAACAACAATTTCAGTGATGCAAATTATTAGTACAACCTGCAGACTTAACCTCAGGAGACAAGTATCTACCCACTATCTCCAGAATCTGCAGCTAAAAATCCAGGACCGATGATTTCAAGCTTAAAACACAAACCAAATGGATTTGCAGATAAAATATACAACGGCATGTCCCAGGGAGCAGGTGACTATGTCAGTCAGTAAGAAACAAGGGGTTCTGTGAGTTTCCTTGCCAGTGTACAGACAACGTTTCTGCCTTTCTTTGTCGTATCTTTCCTGCTGTAGGGAGGTCCCTGTTGCCTGTGTGGGGTGCAGGGGCCAGAGATGAGATCCTGCAAAACATACTGACTGCTGAATTTCTGAGAGGACCTCGGTTTCATGCAGGAAAACTGAACAGTGAGTTCCCAGGAAGAAAAAGGTTTGTCAGGAAGAAAGTGGCATTCCTGAATGAAGAAAATAAGGTTAATGTGAATAAAGCATGTGGGATTCAACTAGCTCATTTAACCGAATGGAGCTCCATGGCTTTTAAAGTCAATGACAGAACCGCTGGTAAGGACAGAATCACAGAATGGTTTTGGGTTGGAAGAGACCTTAAATCTCATGTAGTTCCAAACCTCTGCCATGGGCAGGAACACCTTGCACTAGGACCAGGCAGCTCAGCACCCCATCCGACCTTCCCGTGAACACTGTCAGGGATGGGGCATCACCTTCGAGGTTAATTCTCCTTTGCTGTCCCTGCACACTCCGGAAGCACTTTGGACAAAATGCACTTTTGTAAGATCCCACAACTGCGTGTAGCAGCTCTACAGGCGCAGGAGTGGCTGTGCGTGTGCTGCCAGCGCTGTAACGCTCAGCTAACGCCACTCACCGCCTCTCCCCAGGTCCTGCTCCATCTGCACGGCGGCGGCTCGACCCACCTCCCCGGGCACCCGCGGTGTGCCGCATCACAGCCGCGCAGCGCTGCTGGCGGGGAGGGCATCACCCTGCTTACGGTTTGGATCACAAATTACCACACACGTGGTCAGGGAGCGCCGTGCCTCGCTCGAACCCGCATCACGGCTCCTTGGGGGCACAGCGCGGAGCCCCAAGGGCTCTCCCGCCCGCTCCCGCGCTGGCGGCCGCCGCCGCCGCCGCTTTTCCCGCCAGATCTCCGAGGCCCCGCGTGGCCACAACGGCCCGAGGGCGGCGCGCGGCCCCGAGCGCCCCGCGNAAGGGACGGTGGGGGGACCGGCGTGAGGGGAATCTCAGGCCGCAGCGGCCGCGCTTCCCCCGCCGAGCCCGATGTGAGCCGCCCCGCGCCGGGGCCGGGGAGCGGGGCCATGAAGAAGGACGTGAGGATCCTGCTGGTGGGAGAACGTGAGTGCGGGAGGGACCGGGGCGGGGCGGGAGCCGCCGGCTGTCAGAGCGCTGCGGGGCCGGCCAGTCCTCAGCCGTGCCCGGGGATCCCTCCGCCGTGCCCGGGGGTCCCTCAGCCCTGCCCGAGGGTCCCTCAGCCCTGCCCGGGGGTCCCTCAGCCCTGCCCGAGGGTCCCTCAGCCCTGCCCGGGGGTCCCTCAGCCCTGCCCGAGGGTCCCTCAGCCCTGCCCGGGGGTCCCTCAGCCCTGCCCGAGGGTCCCTCAGCCCTGCCCGGGGGTCCCTCAGCCCTGGCTGCGGGGCGGGTGCCGAGCTCGCTGCAGGGAAGTCAGTTGGCGGAGTTGCCGCGCCGCTTGGGCATCTCTGACGGCGAAACCGACATGAGATTCGCGACTCGTACCCGGCCACGGCCTGTTTAAACTTTTTTTGCTTTTTTTTTTTTTTTTTTTTGGCGGAAAGCGAACGCATCTTTCCCGCGTACTGAGTCTGGAAATCGGTGGCCGCGTGTGCTCCAGGTGTTTATCAGTCGGGTGTTGAGGAGCTGTGGTTAGGACAGGTCCAGGAAGTCCAGATGTCTGCTTCTGCCATTAACTTAGTAGATGACCTTGAATAATCAGCACGTGCAAAGTTACAGCGAGTCTGAGGTGGTTTTTTTTCACTTGTTCCTAAAATGCTGCCCTTCAGTTCACACTCAGCTACCGAAACGAGCGGCTTTCAGACACAGAGCTTCTGCCCGATGTAAACAGCAGCAACGAGCTTCTGTTCTGTTGGTTTGTAAAGTGCACTCAGGTTGCAAGAAAAGGATACAGACAATTACCAAGTGTTATTGGTAAAATTACTTAATTATTCTCAGAATGTGGTAACACTGACAAAGCTTTCCTGAGAATCGAATGCCTTACGTATTTATAGTACAGTATATGCAGGTATTGTATAGTGCAGGTTGTCTCTGTCTATACTGCTTGGAAAGACCCTCTGTGACTTCTTTAGAGAGGAATCTTGAGGGAGATGGTGCTATGCAGGAAGAGTTAACTGATGGTGCTTGTACGTGGCTAATTTTACAAGACCCAGTTGATGTGGAAATGCATCTGTGCATTTGAATATATCAGAATATATGCCTAGGTTACCTCGCTTTGGTAATGGTGCGTTCTGAGCTGGCTCTGTGCATGGTTTAAGTCCAGATGTGACGGGTACTTTGATTTGGCAGTTGCGTTCCTAAGGCGTTCAGCTGGAAATTTCTCTTCAGTATAGCAACATCCAGTACCTGGCACACATCAGAGATTGTGAGCATCTTTGTATTACATTTTGTTGGAATTGAAATGAAGGGAGAAATCTGTTTTACAAATGGATGAAACTTGTCACTTTTACTATTAGTACTGTTTTGTGTTCGTGTTTTTAATACAAGTTATCTAGGCCGTGTCATACGTGCTGGATGACAATAGCAGACCCTCATCTTCAGACTGTGAAATATCATGTGAAGACCCTTTGTTGTAAGCCTGTTCAAAACACAGCCTTTTTCATGCTCAGTGGCCTACATTTTAGGTTTATGGTTGTTTTAGTCTTACTATCCATGGTGCAAACATACATTTTTAATAGCCAATAATTTCCCAGATACATTCAGCATGTTATTTTATGCAGTATAACCTAAACAGCTTATTAAGGAGGAAAAAGACAAGTTAATTACCACAAAGTGTTGTGCTGTTTTCCTCATCCTAATCAGTGAATATTGCTTAGGCTGTTATTTCTAAGACTGTAACAGAATTGGAAAGGCAAATGGTTGACCTACATTCAAGTAAAATAAACAAAATCTCTACACTTAAAGCTACGGATTTTCATCAAAAAGCAACTCTAGAATACTTTGGAGCTTATCAGAAGCTTATAAATACTGAGTATCTTTATTAACCATCAGTCCATAATCTTCTGTTTTCAGTCATATAAAATTAATGAGTGTCTATATCTGCAAAGCCAACATATTTTGTCACCATTTCAAACTAAAGCTGACTTAGATGCAAAATACACCGCACTGTTTTCAGTAGTTACCTAATAAGGACTTTTCTGATAGGTAAATCAAGTTGTCTGTGGAAAGAGGAGAACTTTTAAAGCTCATTTGCTTCTGTCAGGTTGGAACTTAAGCTGTAATTTATGCAGGAGGACACTTGACAGTGTAAATTACAGTTTTAGCTCATATGAGTCTCTTTGAAAACACAACCACATTGCTGTTGAGAAACCTGCATCTTGCTGCTCTCCAGCTAATACCACTGGGCAAAAAACTTACAACTCTTCTCGTAAGGAAAACAAAAATCTTCCTTCCCAGGGTAACTTTTTCATAATTTTTTAATAACTATTCTTGAACTTACCGCAGTGAAGAGAAGCTTTTACTTCTGGATATCACAAGCCCCTTTGTTACTATACCACAAATAGACTTGAGTAAGTTGTATGTGTCTCGACTAGATCATGAGCTCAGTGATACCATTTTCTGCCCAAAACCAGTCAGCTGTACCATTTCCATCTCATTTTCCTCCTGTGTTCAGAGTTACATACACTAGGTGTGTAAGTGCAGTGATATCAACTGAACAACTTCTGTCTGTTGGTGACAATTTTATACTGTTTACAAGAGAAACAGTGATACAGACTCTGGCTGTTTGTGAGCAATGCCTTGGTTGATAAAACATGCATGCTAGTGAAGATTCTGTATGTCCAGGGTGAAACAGGATTTTGCTTGAATGGAGAGCTGTCAGAAATCCACAGTCCCGGACAACACTGGAATCAGAACATTTTCGTGTGTAAGAAATATCTGAAAACCAAATAAAGCAGTTACAGCCTTTCAGGGTTTTCCAAGGAACAAGAAGTTGATGGATGAAGGTTTTTAGAGGGAGGGGGAACCCTGAGAAAAAGTACCAACTCTTCATTTTAAATAACCACAGTAAAGATGCTCAGAACTAAGAAATCCAACTGTGGTATCAGAACTCTGAACGTTGTAGGTAAACTGAGACATTTATTTGATTGAATAGAGTTGAATATTGAAGCAGAGGTTATAGTCTTCTCTTTCTTGGATTAAGCCTTTAGAAAGGTTGGTAGTGTGGTGGCTTTTTGCACATTTTGTAGGGGACATCTTTTTTGTCTCAAGGAGATTATGCTCTTGCGTTTTCAAAATAGTCCAACTACTTTGTGGAGACTTTATCCATTGATGATAGAGCCGTGTTGTCTTGTCCAGCTCTTGTCCTTGTTAGTTTAGGACTGGAGCACAATCATTGTATCAGGAATACTATAAAAACAGTGTAATAGTTAATTGTTGTTGTGTGAATGCATTTCTATTTTGTTTGCTTAACTATTCTATATTAAGGTTAAAACCTGTTTGTGTAAAACAAAGCAGGATTTGATTCCCTTCTGGATGAAATGAGAAGTGTGAAATGGATCATAAGGTTTTCCAATAAAAGACAAGAGAATTGCTGTCACCTATTTTTCATATTTTTAAACCTTTAATGTGGTCAGTTGGAAAATGTTTTTAAACTACTTCCCATTTTAAGAAGAGATGAAACTATTGAGTGTCACAAAACTGAATTATCTAACTGCTGTTTTTGCTACTTTGCAGCCAGAGTTGGGAAGACATCACTCATTATGTCTCTTGTCAGTGAAGAATTTCCAGAAGAGGTAGAGCATCCTTATTTGGTTTTGAAGTTCTGTTTCTATCCTGTTGTATAATTTGTTTCAAAGAGTAAGTTGATAGACTCTGCTTCCAAATGAAGTGAAAAACTGCAGTGATGACTTCTGGAAGAGTGATGTAGGTTAGTTTAAATATCTCTGTGTGAAGATTAGGAATTTAAGTATTACCTAAATTCCTTTTCTTCGTTTTCACATTGCCAACTGAACTAATTTTTTGATGTCTGAGGAATGTTAGGTTTTTTAAGCAGTGGAAACTGGTTATAACTGGCAGCATGTTTCAATATTAGAGACTTACAGATAGGAAGGTGCTGAAAGAAGGGAGACCCTCAATTATTTTTCAATGGTTGTATTTAAAGAGCAAGTAGACTGTAAAATGAATGAGAATGAGGAACTAAAAGGTCCCATTGTATAACTTAGCCGTTTTATGTAACTGAGACATTGCCTTTACTTGTATTTTGAAGAATGTTTTACTGACTCTTTTGAAGTAAAAAATGCCAAAAACTCTTGCTGAGTTCTTCTGGAATAAAAGTAAATCGACTTCTATGTTTTATTCCTTTAAAAAAGTAGCACATAGTTCTCTATATACAATAGGAAGAACTGCAGCTGCTGCAAATAGTTAAGCTTTTTACATATAAACATGAATGTTTATTTCTTCTGATCACAAGTCTTAAAATAGACATCATGTGCTGCTCTTTGAAACTATGCTGTGCGGTGTTTAATGCAAATCAGTAGGTTACCACAGTTCATGAGTCAAGATTAGATTGTTGACATAAATGAATTTACTTCTCAATCTTGCAGGTAAAAAAGGAGCTCCAGTTCCTCTTTGTTCTTAAACTACTCAAGGACTCATTCCTATGGCAGGTTGCTTGTTGTAATTAAAGGGCCTCTGTTCACTTATTGGCTTCTTTCTGGTATAATCTAGAATCTTTATGTAAATCCGTGTTGAGAGAAAAAGCACCATTTACATATAACACAATCTGCTTGAAATCACAGAAATAACTTATAAACTACTGTATCCTGTATCAAGTGCTCAGAGACCTGCAGGAACAGTTCAGAGCCATATGGGGATGTGTGACAGACATTCAGATGTTAAAGCAGTGTTTGGTATACTGGGTATTATCAGTACTCATTCTTGGTTAAGATGTAAGGAAAGCCTGAAGCTTAACAAAGAGCCATTCTTCTGGTGATTGGTGTTTTCCTTTTTTCTTTGTTTTATTGAAAGAAAGAAAAGTATCATGAAAGTTCAGTCTCAGCAGGTAAAAGGCAATAAATATCTGTGCAGGAAGTTTTCACTGAAATAAGATTTAAGTTGAATCTTCCTGAGTATGGATTCACCAATTCTGGTGGGAAGAGTGGCCAGCACTCATAGCTACTTTGCAGTATTTTGCAGAACATGCTTTTTGTTAGTGTCATGTTTTACTTTGCAGGCTTTTCTGAACTTAGCATTTATCACTCTGTCAGAAGCAAGGAAGCTGTCAGGTTATGCTTGTGTAGATGTTCATTGTTTGCCATATCTTGAATATTTTTGTGGGTTTTTTTGGAACCATTTGTGCACTTTTTCCAGGGGTAGTTCTTGTAATGATTTCAGCAGGAGTGAGATCAGGATATCTTATGCAAAAATTAAATACTGTTTAATCTCTGATGAAACGTTTCCATTAGTCAGTAGTGGCACGCTGACTCTGCTGTCACTCTTTTTAAAGAATGTGTAGCCCTTTGAAGTATTTGGTTGAATTTAATAACCTCTCAAATTTTAAGACTATTATTTCTATGACATTTTTGTTTCAAATAGATTGCAGTCCAGGTTTTGTTTACAGTTTTCACTGTTGGAGTACTTCTGTATGGGTGGTTGGTTGTAGTGGCTTTGAGTTTGTAGAAGCATTCATGGAATCCCTTATCGACCTTGCTTTCTTGCAAAGCACACAGGAAGTTCCTTGTTCAGTAAGTGGAATAGTAAAGAATGGCAAAGTAGCACTGACTTTCAGTATATAGCAAAAAAACCTCCACCCTACCACAAGAATACTCGAACTATTAAGAAGCTGCTCTATTTAAAGCTAATTAATTGACAGATATGTTACAGCATGTGACTTTTTTTGACTGTCTGGATTTTCTGGATTATATTCAAAGGCTATTTCTTGCTGTTTCTCTGCAATCCAAGGTTCCACCACGAGCTGAAGAAATCACCATTCCAGCTGATGTCACCCCTGAAAGAGTGCCAACCCACATAGTGGATTATTCAGGTAGAGACTACTTGATACCGTTATCATGTGACTGATTTGATGTGGAATTGTTCATCTAACTCAGTAGCCTCTTTAACAGTCATACTGGAGCGGGACCAAAGCTGGAAGTAGGAAAAGACTAGATTAGAAACTCAGAGAATAAAAAGTCCTTCCACCTTTAACAATAGAAGCCAAGAATTGGGCCATGGTGGCAGATTTCTTCCTATCTCCTCTCTCTTAGCACTTCTGAGTGGTGTTTGTGGTGTTTGTCTCTTTGGAACAAAAAGAAATAATGCATAAAATTTAGCTTAAATTAGTGTAGAGTGAGTGTTACTTCCATTGGATGAAGTGTTTCATAGATTTAATTAACAGAAACCTAGTTAAAAAAAAAGTTTGTGTTATAGAAAAATGTTGCTACTTATTCACCCAGGAAGGGGCTGTTAATAAATGTAGAGAGATGCAAACTGTGACTCATTTCAGAGAGAACCTGTCTACTAATGTAATTATTCCTCTTCAAAATAGCTGCTAAAAAAAGTTGAGCGCTCCAGACTGTTTCTCTCTTGTGAGTTAATGGGCCAGTTTCACTGTTGTTACAGCAGAAATGGTCTTTAGTGAACTTTATGAAAAGATGTTTCAATAACAAGAGCTTTCACAAGGCTGTCTTATGAGGGCTGGGAAATACCTAGTACAGTTTCCTAAGTTTTTAGTTCTGTTTGCAGAGATGTTTAATATTAATGAATGGCTTATTCTATTGAATGCAGAAGCAGAGCAAAGTGATGAACAACTTTACCATGAAATATCACAGGTAAGTGTATTCTGGTGTTTACTTGAAAATAGTTTCTGCTTTTGGAGAAATCTTTCAAGTCCTCTGCATGAGATGGGCTTCAGTTTAAAACACTTCTCATGCTTGGTATTTCCTATTGGTTTGTTTTGAGCCCTCTGTTATAGTAAACTTTCCTCTATTTAAGAAGAGTAGATGCTGCCACTGTGTTGGTGAAATGAGCTTAAGCTTTGTCCTTGCACGTGAAAGGACAGAACCTAAGTACCTTTTAATCAGTAGACTGAGAGATTGATGGTTTTTGTAAAGAAATATTCCTACCATGGCAAGGTTTGCTTCTTGCTGTCATGTTGTACTAGTGCAGTTATGAATAGCATGGGATTTTATAATTCCTTCTGTTTGCTATTTGCAGTTCCTTCTGAGCACCTTTGCACATTTTCCATACAGTCTGTTGTGGTGTCATGTTCTATTCCTGACATTCAGTTTGGTGCTTGAGTGGGGATTGCAGATTATGATTCTTCAGTTTGGATTTCTTGGTAGTATAGGTCTGCTGGCATAAGCTGTGGATGTCACACTGCAAGACTGGTTTTTGGCACTCCTCAACATATGAATTATTTGATTTAAGCTGTTGTTGAGGATACAAATAGCTTGGCTGATGGTGGAACTGTTCTTACTCTGGATGTTGTTACGTTTGGTTCTTAATTGTCTCTGTTGCTCTAGAGACTCTAAAGAGTGAAATTCCATGCCTTTCCTTTCTTTTCATTTTAGGCAAATGTGATTTGTATAGTTTATGCTGTTAACAACAAGAATTCTATCGATAAGGTATGGTAACACGTTTTATCCATTTACTGCTTGAAATGTAACTTCTGCACAGTTAATTGTTGGCAAGCTGAAAACTATATTTGAACATGTGTTTGAGATCAAATTGTAAAGAGATCATTCAGATGTTTTATTGCTTCTGGCCCATTTCAACATCTGAGCTTTCCATCATTTCAGTCATTTGAGAAAATGACTCATTAATCAACTCCAATTTTTATTTGTTTCCTCCTTTGTGGGTAAATGTGTGCCTTCTTGGGAAAGAAGCAGGAGTAGTTGAACTTGTGCATAGTTTACTCACATTAAGCTTGAAAATATATTTTCTTCATGTTTGTTTTTAACCCCACTTTAGGTAACAAGTCGATGGATTCCTCTGATCAATGAAAGGACCGACAAAGATAGCAGGTGCGTAAGTAAAGATAAGAAGTGTGAATTAGGCTGCACATGGCTGGGTGTCAATGGACAGTGTTGAGGATGTTAATTGTTTAAGAAAATCAAATTCTAAACTTAAAGTTTATATAAGAAGTCCAAGCAACAACAGATTTAAAGTATGTAGATCTGTTACATATGCCAGCAATGCTATTTATTTTGAATTTCATGGGCAGCTTTTACCAGGTGTGTTTATATTTGTTATGGTACAACTGGTTTTGGTCTGTATAACTTTTGTACTGAGGCTGCTTTTGTATAATAACAATATGATTAGTTACTTTTGTGTTTAACTGTGTGGTTTTTGTGGTACCAACAAGAAGTACATTTTTGCCTGAGTATATATCAGAATAATTTACTTAAAACTGTTATCATTTGGTTTTGCCTATTGGCTGCTAATGATATTTAATTACATCATGAAAATAATATTAATATGGCTTCTGGTGGGTGGTAGAATGCTAAATTAAGAGAGATCTTTTTATCCCTCTGTCTTTAAAGCTCTCAACCTATTTTTGTTTTCAGACTGCCTCTTATATTGGTAGGAAACAAGTCTGATCTGGTGGAATATAGCAGTATGGAAACTATCCTACCCATTATGAATCAATACACAGAAATAGAAACGTGTGTAGAGGTATGCAAGACTTCCTGAAGTTAGAATGAGTAACAAAAAATACTTTCTTGTGTGTATTGCAACTTATTAATAGAAAAGCAATGTTTTGTTATTGTTGTTCAAAGTAGAATATTAAAACACAAGTCATTATCATGGTGAATTTATATGTTGTTTTCCTTTAGAGAACGTGACACTATTGTATATTCAAATGTTACTGTCTATTTTTCAGATATTTAGTGTGTTAAATTTCATGTGAAGCCCCAGAGGTGTCTGCAAAGGATTGAAGTGGAGAGGCCTCTCTCTTGTTTATTGTTTATTTTTTCAAAGTATATGCAATTTTTTGACTGTTATTGGTATGACAGCAAATTGTACTAAGGCCTTTTTTATTAATTGCCAGACAGGTACATGGGCTAGATGTCTTTTTTTCACAACAGCACAGTACCCACAAGAGGGGGCTAGATCTTTACAAGTTTGATGCTTGCTTAAATTTCAGAAGAAATCACCAAAGAGTCAAGAAATGACCTAATCAACAGAATTATTTCTCTTTCAGTGTTCAGCCAAAAACTTGAAGAATATATCTGAGCTATTTTACTATGCACAGAAAGCTGTTCTACATCCTACAGGTCCTCTTTATTGCCCAGAGGAGAAAGAGGTATTTATACATAGATTCTAAGAACAAATTATGTAGGAGGAAGAGGTTAATCGCTTTGTTCTTTCCTTTTCAGTGGATTTTGTGTTCCTTAGTGTGTTCTGTTGCCACTACCCTACCCCCACCTGTCAAGCATTGTATTCCAGATCCGTGGTGATTGTGTTGTTCTGTCTTTCCTCTTCGTGCAAAGCAATGAAGACAGTTTTTTGTTGCTCATGTGAATGAAGTAAAATGAGAAGCTTTAATAATGGCTTTGAGCCAAATATAATAAGAACAAAATAATGTGTTCAGTTCTGCTTTAGGTACACTTTTCACAGTAACTCCATTTATTTCAGGGCAAATACTCCAGGCTTGGCCTGATATCAGGGAAAGAAATCTTCTGAGCATCTTGAGAGACTCTGTCAAAAGGGATAAGGCAAACAAGTGATGTGGCAGCTTTTTAAGTATCACGAGTAGTTAGCTGGGGCTATTCTGAAGGACTATGTTTGCTTTTAAAAAAAAAATGTTAATTTCCCAGGCAAATAACAATCTTTACACATAACCACTGTGTAGTAGTGGGTAGTAGGAAAGTTGCTTCAGTCATAAATACTTTGTTAAACAGAGAACCAGAGAAAAACCCTGTTGATTTCTTCTGTCAGAATCATCCTTGTGAGTTAGTAATGTGATAAAACTGTTGTGCTAAAATCTTTTTGGTTTTCCAAAACCAATCTCTATGCATTCTTTGTGACCTCTGTGAAGCGAAGAGTCCATCATCACTGTAGTTGTTGGGAGAAAATTACCAGTGTGTCTCTTCCTTCACTTGGAAGGTATCTCAGCAATTCTTCTGTCATAGATAGTCCATATGATCAGTGCTTTGCCTGGTAGATGAATGAGCCCTGTGAAGGTTTTCAGTGCTTGATGTTTGAAGCCTTTTGAAGCTGTAGTTGCAATGGTGGATAGAGATAGTGCTTGTTTAGAAAGAGTTGTCTGTAGTTCTAGAGCCATTTATTCCTGCAAGGTAGTGGGATTGCAAGGCTTTTTTTTTTTTTTTTTTCTTTTCACCCACCAAAAATATTTGGGGAGAAAAAATGTTTTTGTTGCTTTTTAAAGCTGTCTGTAGCAAAAAAAAATCAGTCTCTAAAGTCAGTCTTGTTTTCCTAGTAACTGAGTAGTGCTACCTTCAGCTTGTGAAGAGCTTGAGACATTTCTAATTGAACAGAAAGCCACTCAATGTGGAATAATTGCTTTAAGGTGATGAATGTAAGCTTGCTACATCAGGATTTAGTTTCCTGTTTGTGTGTGTTAGTGTGTGAATGTTGCTGTTCTAAAAATGTAAAATGAAGGCTGGTGTTTGCTTTAATGTGATTGAACTGCCTGATGCAATTCAGTGCAATCTGTTTCTGTTCAAGCCTAGAAAGATACTGAACTTTCTTGTGTTCCTTAGATGAAACCTGCCTGTATTAAAGCACTCACTCGCATTTTTAGAATTTCTGACCAGGATAACGATGGGACTCTCAATGATGCAGAGCTCAACTTCTTTCAGGTAACTCTCTCGCCTGTCTCTTCACTGTGCTTAGTAGCTGAACTATTGAATTCTAGTAAAACAAGTGATTGTTTTTGAAGGAGCAGTAGAGGAAGGTCAATTGTAAGGGAACTGGGTCTAAATATTGAAGTGTCAAGTGTGGCATAAAAGAGGAGATCTGGAAAAAAGGGAAATGATACTTATTTCTAACCATTGCTGAAATCTTAGATCATGAGCAAAATAAAAAACTAATCTACACTATTTAAATACACAAGCTCAAATATTTTAAATTAAATAAAGTTAGTACACCTTTATTTTCACTGAGAAACTGGATTGTCCTTTACTGGCGTGTCAGAAGGTTTAAGGCAGCGTTTCATACTGGACATGCTGTTTGTCCAGCTTAGTAGCCTGTGATCCTGACATACTCTTTTTGGATTTTGTTAGAGAATTTGTTTTAATACACCACTGGCACCTCAAGCATTGGAAGATGTAAAGAATGTAGTCAGGAAAAACCTAAGTGATGGAGTTGCAGATAATGGATTAACATTAAAAGGTAAGCCTTGTTTAACTCTTACAAGATGTGTCTTTATATGGTTGATAATCATTCTTACATAAAAAAGCTAGTCTTTGAAATGTGATCTCTGTCTCAGTTCTTTTAGGCTACAGGAGCTGGGGGTAGTGGCAATATGATATCAAAGGATGATTAAAATGGAGAATAACAGGGTGAATAAAATGAAGTCTTTCTTACTTCTCATTAACAGAGCTTGGAATCCAAATAAGTATACTGATTGAAAAGAGATTGTCTCTTAGATCTGTATCTTTTTTTGAGGCTCGCTGTCTGCAGCACTTGTCAGCAAGGTGTGGTGCCTGTCAGCGTTTTAACAGCTACGTTCGGTGGATTTGTCAGAGCATATGGCAAATGTGAAAAAGAAAAAGCATTTTCTTTCAGAGCATCAGTGTAACTGCTTTGCCAGTGGAGCTTACATGTGTAATGAGACTCCTGAGAAATTGTAAAGGGGGACTCTTAAGGCATAACCTTACCAAACAGGGAAATGTCAGTGTTCAATTAAGCCCTAGAAAGTGATGAACAAAAACAGGGAAACTAAAGCAGTCTTCCATGAGAGCACCCTCTAGACTTCTGTTAAAGACTACTACTTAGAAGTGCTGAAAATATTGTTGTCTTTATTTTCATACAGCTAAGTTCTGCTGAAATGCTAGTACTGAAAGAAATGAACAATGACAGGAAGCCAAGTGCATTGTTTCAAGAAAACAGTTCTTTAAAGGACACTTTTAGAAACAACATGATTTCTGAGTTCTCAGTCGATGTAGATAATGCTGTAACGTCAGCCAGGAGGTTTAAAATCTGAATGTTTATTTCAGGCTTTTTCGTTTTCAGCCTGATTCTCATTCTATTGAAAACACTTGTAGCAGATGAAGCACTTCAAGGTCTTAAGATTTCATCATTTGATTTTCAGGTTTTCTTTTCCTACACACACTGTTCATTCAGCGAGGAAGGCATGAAACAACTTGGACTGTTCTGCGTCGATTTGGATATGATGATGACTTAGAGCTTACACCAGAGTACTTGTTTCCTCCGTATGTATCACTTATTTTAGCTTTCTTTAACTTGTATGTGCTTAACTTTATGCTGCAGGAGGAAAGTGTTACTGTAGTGTGTTTATTTAACACATTGTTATATCAAGTATGTCCCTTACTTTATGACTTACCAGCCAAAATCTTCATGTGTCTGAAAGTTATGGAGGAAGAACTATCTCTTGTGCCAAATCTTGTACTGCTGTCTCTATAAGAAAGATGACAGAAGATGCTGAATCATCTGGAATGTGAATCTGAGTAGTTGCTTATTGTTTGTGGCAGCAAATCAGAAAAGGCTTGTCAGTATTTTCATAACTGTGTAATCCTTTGAAAATCCCCCAATTAAAAAGAGATGAACTAACTCTGTGGCTTCTTTTAAAAAATGTAACTACATCATTTTGTTAAATAAACAAAACCAAACCCCTAGAAAACAACCAACCAGATAAAACCCCGATTCCTGTATAATTAGATATCACGTAATCTAAAGATACTCCTAATAAATGTGTGCTTTGATTACTTTAAAGGTAAATTATTAAAACTAAATGTAAAAATCCAATATGAAATGTTGTTGCTCAGAAAGTCTATATTTTGGGTTTTAATAGTCCATATTTCATGAATGCACTTAACACTTCTTGTATTTGTTTTGCTTTCAATAAACAGGCTAAAAATCCCCCCAGACTGCACAACAGAATTAAATCATCGTGCATACTTGTTTCTTCAAAGTATTTTTGATAAACATGATTTGGTAAGCTTTTAATGTGTGAGTGTGTGTGTGTGTGTGTGTGTGTCCATATACTTAAGAGCTTTAGTCTGTTACCAATTCTGCTAGCAAAAAGTGTGGTATTGGCATCATGTCATGTCATTCAGAAACTTAAGCTATGCAGTCAAAACTAGCCTACTGTTTATGTAACTGTCTACAAGGAGAGTTGGCAGTTAGAATTGTGCTACCATGTTTTTAACTAGCTCATATATTTAGTCTTACTTAAAAACAAAAAAAACCCCAATGATTAAAAAGAAAGCAACTCAGTTTCTTACAGCCAGTTTCATGACTCTAGCAAGAATACAGCAAGAAAGTCCCAGTTTAGAATAGATATGAATGAAGTGATTTGTGTCTGATACCATGTTCTTGTTTTCAGGATAGAGATTGTGCTTTGTCTCCAGACGAATTGAAAGATTTGTTCAAAGTCTTCCCTTACATGCCATGGGGACCTGACGTTAACAACACTGTCTGTACTAATGAAAGGGGGTGGATCACATACCAAGGGTTTCTCTCTCAGTGGACGTAAGTGATACGTTACATTTTAGTAGCTGAGAACTTTGGCTGTGGCAGTGCATTTGCACATTCTTCTTAAAAATCTGGTAGGAAGAAAGGAAGTTTAACAGTTGAGCATTGGCCTAAGCAATCATGTTTTTTTGTAGCATCCAGTGGTCTAGTCTTCAGGCAGTTGTCGCTTCAAATTGGGGAAATCTCCCTGAAATTTGTCAAACTGTAGCTCTGCTCTTCAGAGACAGTATGGATAATGATGCTCAATATTTGGGGAGTGGGGGTTACTGTTAAAAATTCAGACGAGGAAAACGTTATTTTGCTGTGGGGAAAAAAAGTGTGGCTTAGGTTGATAGGCCCCAGCAAGTGCTGCCTTCAGAGTGTTTTGCTGACTACTAACACTCATCAAGTTGCCACTGTTTCCTTTTGTCCTTAAGTACTACGTAGTGCCAGGAATACTTCTGTCACATCAGTCTGGAGATAGGAGGAAAAAAATGTCTCAGTTCTGCAAAGATTTGGCATCACAGATGCCAACAATTTAGAATCCCTTTTTTTTGTCCCCTCTGCTAGACTAACCACATACTTAGATGTGCAGCGTTGCCTGGAGTACCTTGGTTATTTGGGTTACTCGATACTTGCAGAACAAGAGTCCCAAGCATCAGCAATTACAGGTAATTGTATCACATTACTTTTTCTTTTTAATCTAGAAGCTGAAAATAAGAAATATGCTCAAGAGGAAATTGTTTAAAGCCATGGTCTGTCTTTTTTCACTAATATTCTTTTTTACTTTCTGCTCGAGGCAAACCTTTGCTTTAATATTTCTGAGTTTTTGTTGGGCATTTGAATGCAAATGGACAGTTATATCCACATACATACTTGCATGTACAACTTGTGAAAAACATTTGTCTTATCTCAAAAGTAACAAGGGATAAAAAGATAGACCTCCAGAAGAAACAGACTCAGAGAAATGTTTTCCGATGCAACGTTGTTGGAATGAAAGGCTGTGGGAAAAGTGGAGTTCTTCAGGCTCTTCTTGGAAGAAATCTGATGGTAAGAAGCCTTTTTGTGTGTGTTCACCCATCAATGCTTTTGAGTTAAGGTTAAACAGCAAAAACAAGTGATCTTAGAGCTTTTTATTACTGAGTTTGAAGGGTTCTTTGAGGGGATGTAGAGTTAGTGGGGAGGGGGTTATTTTTTTAACAGACAACTGGCTGTCACGCAATAACTACTTGTACCTTGTGGATTATAGCTACACATGTACTTGCCAAATAAACCACATAAAATAACTGTAATTTTAATTCATTAGTAAATGGAGTAAAACAGCTGTTCAAATCTAATTTAAAGGGGCAAGTTGCTGTGGTCTGACATGAAATTCTACATTTTCAGAGGCAGAGGCAAATACGGGCAGAACACAAATCTTACTACGCCATTAATACAGTCTATGTATATGGACTGGAAAAATACTTGCTGGTAAGGTTGCCTCAGTATTGTTTGCATTTGACTGGTTAATCTTAAAATTCAGTGAATAACTCAGAGCATTCTTCCAACAAATTTCTGTTTTAATTGTCTCGTCATAAATGTGGATTCCCCACCACCACCTTTTCCAGCTTAGATAACTTCTGGGTTTCCACGTTGCAAACACTTTAGACTGAACCTGTTCAGGACCTGTTAAATTTGAAACCTTGACCTAAGTTACACAGAACACTGTCCATTATGTTAATGCTGCAGGGCATCAAATTATAACATGATGAATTATCAGCAAACAATCTACCTATTCAGTAAAGAAGCATCACAGGGTTATTAGGATGGCTAAAGTTCTTCCTCAGCAAGTGAAATACTTTCTTTAAGGCTCATTCTGCTGTAGTTTCTCTTTATGATAATGTGATATCTTTGTTTTCCAAGATCTGGTTCTCTGCTCTGTAGTTGTTCTCTGTAGGATGAATTCCAGTTTCCATGGGAATCTAAGACTTTGTGTTAAATGTAACTGTTAATGCTGAGGTTATGGTTGCTGCAGATGTGATGTTAACAGTTCACATCTGTTGGCTATATGGTGAATTCCTACTGTTTCTTTTTCATTATTTCTGCCTGTTGTCGGTACATTAGTTCTAAGGATACATAAAAATGAGCCATAAAAATTATGAGAAGTTGTAAAGTTCCTTGAACTGCATAATGCCAAAGCTTTTCTCCTTCTGACCATCTTTGTTTCCAGTTACATGATGTCAGTGACTCTGAATTTTTAACCGACTCTGAGACGGTGTGCGACGCTGTCTGCCTGGTATATGATGTCAGTAACCCTAAGTCCTTTGAGTACTGTGCCAGGATTTTTAAGGTTTGTATGACTTGTTTATACAAACCTTTACATTTATACATCTTTGCACTGTCAAAATATTCAGTGTTGGTTACTGGTCCCATACACAAGTTCTAGTGTTTAAAAGACACTTAAACACCATGTGCTGGTGCATTAAAAATGCAACTTTGTTGTTCATACAATTGTATATATAAAATATTCTGCTTGTAGAAATGCCTGGATTCAGTGCAATGTATCTGCTGTAAATGGTTCCAGGTTGAATGGATCCTCCACTGTGTTTCTTTGACATTTTTTTCCTTTAAATTTGCAGCAGCACTTCATGGATAGCAGAATACCATGCTTAGTGGTAGCTGCAAAGTCTGACTTGCATGAAGTTAGACAAGAATATAGTATTTCTCCTGCCGAATTCTGCAAAAAACACAAAATGCCTCCACCTCAAGCCTTTACTTGCAATACGGTTGATGTGCCCAGCAAGGATATCTTCGTTAAACTCACAACTATGGCCATGTATCCGTAAGTACTTGAACCACGAGATCTTTCATATTGCATGGGTCACTCACAATACCACTGCATGTCATTGTTAGCCACGAGGATGGAATTGCCTCGCTGAGATTTAGCAACAGAGAGACATTAAGTGACTTGAGTAGAATCTTCAAACTGAGGAGATTGATACGTATCCAACATACAAGTCAGTGTCAGCTATTGTTGCTGCAGTGCTTTTAAAGAATACAGGGCTTCATCCAGCTCCTGTTGCAAATTGTAAGGAATATGTAGGGTTTTCTTCTGTCCTTGCTGTGAATGCATAACTCAAAGTCAGTATTCGTATCTTGGTATTTTTTGAGATACATGGGAATAAGTTATGATGTAATCTTTGATAACAGTTAAACTTTTCAGTTGATTACAAGTAATGACACTCTTTAGTGAACACCAGCTCCCCCAATGTGCTACTTGAAACTTTCTTTCTATTTACAGGGTGTTTATTACTGTGTGCTTCAGTTCATTAATAGATCTTATATTTTTAAATAGAATTTCTGTATAAACACCATTTGGGTTTCAGATAGAAGATACTTAAGCTCATGTTCTTCTTCACTACACATCTCACTGTTGCTAAGCTCACTTTGCATCTCTTTTTTTGGTGGATGGAGCTTTTAATATGGTGTTGAACTACATAAATATTACAGCAGATGGAGTCTAGTATGACAGCTGACATTTGCTTTAAATTAAATAGAACTAATGTTACTTTCATCCATAATAATAGGATGGTTTGGGGGTTATTTTGTATTTGAATTGGTTGAATTAGATTTGTAAAGCTTTTGCTTTGGTTTGTTTGGTTTTTTTTTTTTTGCTCTCTTGTATTTATTTTATAGTGCTGAAATACTGGGAAACCACTAAAATGTATCACTGACCAAATGTGACTGACCAAATGTCTTGTCATATCGATATTCCTGCTTCTCCCTTACTTTTCCAGCATGTGTTCGTTAGGGTGGGAAAGGTAAAGGTACCTGTCCCTTTGTAAAGTGTGCATTCAAAGTGGTAGAAAATGTGGCTTACTTTCCTTTGAAAAAGGGGTGTTATCTATTGCTGTGCAGACATATTCAGAAGCCTTGAGCTGCTTTCCTTACAAACTGAAATAAATTCAGCAAACGTGTTTTCACTCACGTTTGTACTTTGCTGCTCAGATACGTGTGTGGTGGGATCACCAAAACATCCCAGACGTAGAACATCTGACCCTTACAATTCTGCACAGCTGTAGTTGGACCCTTGCTTCCCAAGTGTATTTTTTTTTTTCTCCTCTCCTTACTCATTCAAATGTACCTTTTATTCCTAAATCTCTCTTGGTTGTGGCACAGTCCTAATGTGCACCTGATTTTATGAGCAAGATTTCAACTGCTGTCCTTCTGTGTGTTTTCGCAGCCATGCCCGGTTACGCTGTATGTGCACCTGCAACAGGTGTACATTTTGCATCTGTCAGAACTTCCTCATCTCAGACTTGCTGCAATCTCTAAAGAACAAACTCTTCACTGCAGTTCTTAACAGGTCCTTAACTTTATTTACTAGGTACCAGGTGTGCTTTTTAAAATAAAGGGTTTTTTGAAAAGGCAATTGGTAACCTTATATACAGCAGATTTTCCACTCCGTAGCCACTGAGTGGGCAGATGCTTTAGTAATTGTCATAAAATTGTCAAACTTTGTTGAACTTGAGGGTACTTTTGGTCTTTTGAGTTAGTCCAATAATTTGTTTGAAACATTACCTGTTTGGTAGTTGATTTGGACACTTAGTGATTGCAAAAATACTGTGGAGGAATTAGGACTGTGTTTTTAGGGAACTGGTAATGGGACATTAAGTGATGTCTATAAATCTGTGTCTCACTTGAGACATTGTAGGTTTATTCAGAGTTGATTAGAGGTACTGCCTCTTAGATATCAGTTAACCAGTATTTTCATAAAGGCACAGCTTAGTTATAGCAGCACTACATAACATGTAACTTGTAGCATGTTTATATTTGCTAGCTGTTTGATATTTGAGAATTCATAGTTTGTGTGTGTGTGTGTGTGTGTTACGCTTGGTTTGCACAAAGAGTGGGTATTTGTGTAAAAAATCCAGAGCTTCTAACATCCAATTCCTCTCTGAATAAAATGCAGCCTGTAAGAAGTGGTAAATGGTTAAACATTTGCAGATGTTTTGGTAAAAGCAATTGTTAAAGACAGAGAACTGGTTTTCAGCATTGAAAACAGTGCTATACCTTGTCTTGTGTACTGCAGGCAGTTTTTCACACCCATGATTTACTAACATCTCAGCACTTGTCATCTCACCCCAGCAAATGGGAGTTCAAACCGAACAATGTTTGTAGTATAGTGGTTCCACCCTTTTTTGCCTTCTTGCAGGCAGGAACCTGTGATTGATTCTTAGAGGCAGCTATCATAAATGTGTCTATTTGAAGGCCGTGGTTAGAATAGCCTGACATGCTGCTGGGCAGTGTATGTTACTACTGTTTACTCTCTTCAGATGTAGCTGCTCCAAATAAGAGTGGCTGTCTTCTTTCAATGCAAGTTACACACATGTAGGAGACCTACAGTACTGAATATCTTTGGGAAGTACCACTTTAATCCAAGATAAAAATATTAAGCACAGAAAGTTCAGAGAAGGTGAAAAACTCAGTAGTTTAGAAAAAGACTGAATGTGAGCAAGACTGTTGATGTTACATCTCTTCTACAGCACTTATCTCTGAGACAAAAATCCCTTGAAGCAGCAATCTCTTTGCATATTGTTGCTCTAAAACATCATTCAGCAGTCTCTACTAGCAAACCCAGTTCTTTATTATCGAGGCTGAAATCACCTCTGTTAATGCATCCTCACTTTTTTGGAATGGTTTTAGATTGCTACATTAGATTTTTTATGGCTTGTTTTTCTCTTATATGGGCTTGTGGGTTTTTTTGAGTCCTGCATTAGATATTGCACTTTGTTCCTCTGAAATAACCACCAAAGGCTCAAGGTACTGAAATATTTTAATGAGAAGCCTCAGGATGCTGTCATTCCACTTCTTGTCACTAGGTAGTGTGAAATAAGCGTAGGAATCTACAACTGCCTAAAAAGGTCTGTAATTCAAGGTAAGGAGAATCCCTCTTAGACTTTTCTACTGACCTTACAGAAAGGAAAATTTATTTGCTAGAATCACTTTGTCTATAGTCATTCAGTTAGTCCCTAGGGCTTAACTGCAGGTTTCCAGCATGCTCCCTTCACCTCACCAGCTCTCTTCCTAGTCAGCTCTTTCCCTATCACAAGCGTTGCTGCACCATCCAGTACACGGAGTACTGTGTGTATAGTGGAGCAGAGAGATCTGTAAACAAGAGGGAATAGCTCTGAACTGTAGACTTAGGATAGTAGAGGTGGTTTTCTTGTTTAAAAATGTTAGCTCCTGAGATGCATTTTTAATGAAATGATTTGGGACCAGACCAGAGAAAGCATTTGAATCAAGGGATTTTTGGGATGTAATTAGTTTATATAACTTATTTTGCCTTAGCAAGTGTTTACCATTTTATCAAGTAGTTGGGCAAAAGTTAGGTAACTGATGGGTAAAGGAGGTTTCTCAAGAGTACTTTTATTCTTCTGGTATTGTTTGTTGCTAAGTAATGCTAAACACTGCTACCAAGGCAAAACATGATACCATGTTTGAACATTCCCACCATAGTCGTTAAAGGAAGAACGTTGCCTCAATGCAATGAGAAACCTATTCATGCCCACCTTCAGTTTCTGTTCTACAGACAAACTTCAGAGACTCTCCCAAGGGTTTGTAGGCTTATAAAGGCCAGGTCACCAAACTGGGAAGTTCAGTTTGGAGATGTTTATTGTGCAGGAATGGGATTGTTGGTTTGAACTACCCAGGATCACGCTTTATTGGTTCTTTGAGGAAGAAGGCACTGCATTCAAAGCACTACACATGCATGTATGAGACTTGTTACTCTCCTGTGGTATTTCTATATTTTTAATTTGTTCTTTCCTTTAGGTGTTCATTTGTATTTGTCTGGCTGGCACTTTATCTCTTTTTACTACATTGTTTTACCTCTTTTTGAAAGCAAGGTTTTTTGCTTATGTCATTCTAACCCTTTCTTTGATAATGAGCTTGGATTTTTAACACTTTTTTTACTCCAGAACATCAATTTTAAGTGTGTTTTCTTCTGCTTTTTTGATTGTGAATCATTCACTTGTTGCCTTTTGCTTGCACAGTAGGGACATTTTTCTATCAGCTAGCGTCATTTCAAAACAAAATCATTCTAATGCATTAATTGTGTTGTTCAGTGAGGGAGACTCTTCAGAGCATGGTTTTCACCCTTCTAAAATTTTAAAATACTGGGGAATAGAAGTGAAGTTCTATTTGCATTTACCACATGGTTGTTTCAGATATTATTTGGAGTTCTTTTTCTACAAAAACTTTCCTTCTCTGAAATTAAAGTTAAGACAATTGTTTTATTTTCCTGCAACAATGGGAAGGTTTTAAGAGTACAACACAGGATTTACTTTTCACCACGTGCAGTGTATGCAGGTTGTTTTTCAAAACTCTAGTATTAATTGCCATTAAATCCAGTTGCAGAAATCTGTCCCTGTGCTTGGGTGTCCCCCACATTAGGACAGTATAACAATATTTTACTTACCTATTTTCTTCCTTCTCTAAACTTTTTAATGCCTCATTAGGCAATAAAAAAGTAGAAATTTGCAAAGTTGTGTCCCCCAATTTCTTTCCAAACAGAATATGTTGAAATGGCATTTTACATTTGCTTCAGATTTTGTAGATAATGAGATGCACTTGGAGCTTTTCCCATTTTAGATGACTAATGCATGGGGGAAAATTCTAACCACTGGAGTTGTTTTGCTGGAAAATCTGTGCCTGAAGGGAAGCTGCAGCAGCTTGTGCATGTTTCATGATGTTTTTAGAACTCAGTTGCTTACATTTTATTGTTAGAACCTGTTGTCTGTCAGGGCAGGCTGCTGCTGCTTGCTGGCTGCATCAACTGGCTTATAATTTGGATGTGAATAGCCATGTGGCTAGCCTGTTGGCCTCACCACCATGCTTTTACAATGCCTTTGTAGTTAATACAGGAATGGTTTTCAACTTCTATAATTAAAGTTAAACCTTCCCAGACCTGGGGTTCTTCTGCTGCTGACGTGAGGAAAAGCATCAGTATTGGCCCCTAACTCAGCAGTTTGATGTGTGTAACCATGACAGGCATGCTCAGTTAACTTCTTGGGAAGTGCATGTTGCAAACTTCTTGTGAGTTGTTAAAGCCTATTAAAAGAAAGACTGTACAGATTTCAAAGATCTTACTCAGCAAGGGACAAGTTGCCTGACTCACTGTTAAGGATAGGTTGAATAAAAATGTCTTTTCCTTTTTTTTTCCCCAAACATGCATTAAAATCTGATTTTTTTCACTAAAGGCAAAAATTTTTGGCTTTTTTATGTATGTGGAACTAATTATACAATGAAATGCACACAGCAATCTATTTGAAGTTTGAAAGTGAGTTATTACTAATAAGCAAGAGTTTCAAATACAGCTTTATAGAGACTAACTACTACTCTGTGTGTGTATGTTCACATCCAGAGATATGGTTTACCCTTGGAGAGAATAATTTTTCAGACTCAGAGTTATTCTCTTAAGTAGCAAGGCAGTAATAATTTCTACCACTGATGAAAATTAGTGTCATAAACAAACTACACAAATAAAACTGGAACATTATTTATTCAAGTAGTAGGATTTTCCAGATTGTTTTTCTGCATTACAGCCACTCTCATGGTGCTGAAAACACTCATTTATTTTTTATAATTATTATTTCAGACAGATTTTTTTTTTTCCCCCCCTTTAGTAGTAGCTAAACAATATTAGGGATCAAAGTTGCAAAAATTGAATTCATGACAACTTAAGGAACATTGGAAAAAAAAAATGTAATTTTTCTTCCCAAAGACATGTGAAGCAATTTGACATCCACAGTGTTCTGGATTTCACTGAGTTGTTTTTGGACCTTGGATTTTTTTGGTCTGAGATGTTCAGAGGTCTGTAATCATTAGAAGTCAGTAGGCTTCCTAGAGCTTACAGGACAAATCCCTGCCTTGATTTAGTTCCTTTATTTAAATTAAAGAGTCTGTTACTTAGTTAAGGGATCAGAATCAATTTACTCTCCCTTTAGACATGAAAAGAGGATTTTATCATGACTGAAAATGTATTAATTGTTTTTAAAAGGATGAAGCATGCTCAGCTAGTTCCTTGCTTACCATTAAATGGGGACATAGGCAAAAGTCAAAACAAGGCAAATTATAGATAGGAATCAGAGAATCTAAATGTGAGAGAGAGTGCTATATGAGGCAATGCAAAAGCATTCATTTGCAATTTAAGCAGTGATTTGCACATTTAAAGGAGTGGTTTTTAAATTACACTAATAGTTGGGTATTTGAATTAAACAAATTAAACTTGAGAGTTGTCAGTTATACAAATACCCAACAGTTTGTCACATAATCTGTTTGTCATGTTGCATACAAGTGACTTATTTATTTTACATACACAGAAAAGTGTTAGAATTTACAGATCTGAAGACAAAGGGGTTTACAGTCTTTTCTAAAAAATCCACAAGTAGTGATAAAATACAATCTCTAATTGAATTATCAACAGTAATGAGATCACGTCAGGCCGAGGGCTGCAGAGCTGGAGTCATTCCAGTGTGTTTAGCACAGGTAGCTCATGCGTATGCTGCAGGATTGTTGCAGTGTCCTGTGGACACAAGCAAGTTGAGGCTTTGGGAGTGGGGTGGGAAAAGATTAACTTTCTTGGACAGTTTTCTTTGTCCTCAGAGCAATGGCATTTAGTTACATATAATGATGTGTTTCACTTATAAAAAACACAAACTCCATTTATTTCTGGTTTTCCCCAAGCACTACGTTTTTAACAACTGCACAAGAATCAGGAGCTAGATGTCTTAAAATGATAAATTCTCTGGGCTTTGTTATTTGAGCATATTTGAGACACTTGCTGTTGTTGAGCCATGCTATGAACCGCAAACTGTGCATGTGTGTAAAAAGGTTAAGAGCCTACCTAGCTGAGTTGGGGGCCATGCTGTTAGCAGACGAGGAGAGCAGTATTATGCAGCAGGTGCACGCCGTCAACTTTGTAGAAGATTCCATCTTCATGGAGTCATCTCTTGGTCCACGTTTACTTGAAGACAGGTAACAACAGCCAAACTAAGGTGACCTTGCCATTGCCTTTCCCTTTCTTCCCCTCAGCAAACCACTTGACATCTAGTTTGCCGAGAGTTTGTCAAAACTAGCTGTTGAAGAACTAATGCTTGTAGGAACTCATGAATTTGATCTGTTCCCTAACCCAGCAAGAGAGTCTTCAATAAGATTAGGATTTTTTTAAGAGACTGTGTTTCGCTGTTTGTGCACCAAAGAGCCTGTTCTTCAGCGTGTGGTATGACAGTACACTGATTATCTATATGGCTTACATTGCTCCTGCAAATGTCTACTAAAGAACATCCTGAACTGGTTTTGTCTATTTGGATAGCAAGTAACAATTCCTGCTTTATTAAACAGCTTGTGTGCTGTAGCTCACACCGTACGAACTCTTGTGCACTGCTTAGGATATGTGTGTGCTCCTTGTACTTAATACTCCTGCAGCTTCCACTGAGTGACCTGTGACATCAGTACAGGCTGAAATATGTAGGCTAGTGAAGTTCTAAGTTCTACTTTAAAGAAAGCAAGCAAACAAAACCCCCTTTACTACTGTTTAGGAACTTCTTGTGCTTGGAATTATGACATTTATGATAACTTGTTTTAAACGGTAGCTCCTGCTTTATGGTAAGCTGTCATACTTGAGACTACTTTTGAGGATGGCTAGCCATGTTTAACTGAGCATGCTCACAGACTTTCTGCAGTATCTGGGAGACTTGGGTCATTGGCTGTCTCTACTGTCATGCAAGATGTGGCTTTTTATGTCATACAGTCACTTCATACTGTCGTTACGTCTTGTCTTTTTCTGTTGATGCCATTGTCACTGCTTGTTTCACTAGCATCTTCTCTTAGCTTTCAGCTTGGTATTGGATGACTGTTTCTATTGCTGTTCTAATGACTGTCGTGGGAAGAAAGTGATTTACAAATGGTCCTTCTTTTGATTCTGGCTTTTGGAAAAATATTACTTGCTACTTGTCAGTAAACATTTTTGGGGGAAGAAATATAAGTTGATACTCAACAGAACTGGAAAGTTTTTCCTGGAAAAGTAGAAATATGTAAACTCATTTTAAAAAAACCCAAAAACCAACACTCAGGATTTTGCTGGACAGAGTTGTTCTTGCCATGGATTATTAATGACTTGCTAGCTATTTTTGTTTTCCTTTTCTGAGTGCTTGCTGGTATTCTCAAAGAAGACACACTGCCCTTTCCACATTCATGACTAATGATCTGCTCCTGCATTTCTCTTCAGTTGTGTGAGCTCTTGAACTTGAGTGAGATCTACTAGTGTCATCAAGGCTGCAGATCAAATCCTAAGCTTTTAAGAAAAGTAAAATGACTGTATAAGTACTCGTAAGGCTGAATTGTAAGCTGCTTGCCTGTGACAAGTGTAGTGATGAATTTCCAAAAGCAGAGTAGTTTAGTACAAGTTGTCTGATATTCCTGTCATGGAATTAACCTGGTTTTGTATGTGTGTTGAATTTCAGGCACGTGACACAAGCAGACCTCAAGAGCTCTACATTTTGGCTCCGAGCAAGTTTTGGTGCTACTGTCTTTGCAGTTTTGGGTTTTGCCATGTACAAAGCATTATTAAAGCAACGATGATCTGAGAAGAAGCACATCTGGCCCTACCAAATAAATTTAAAAAATCCTTTTATGTACATTCTGAATGCTTTAAATTCTGCTAGAAATATTTATATATGCAGAGTTACTTTATTAATATTTGTAATTCATGCATAATATTATTTTAAATTATAGCTCTAACTACAGTATTGTGTAACGTGTGGAAAAAAGGATTGCATCTTAACAGCCAGCTACAATGGCTTAACTTGTGAGGCCAAAAGGGAATTTGTTGTAAATACCCTGTATATATTAAAGCAGTAAAACATTGCTTCCCAAAAAGCTATTCAAAATACTGTTCTTAGATGTTTCTCCATGGTGACATACTAGCGTATAGTTGAAATTCATTTTCAGTGGAGTAGGTTCAACTCTCAAGGATCATATTTCCTCAGAGATTGCTTATTTATTTCACATTCATCTGAAGTGAGTTTATCTTTTTGGACTTTTAAACTATACCAGGCAGAATGGGTGATTTCCATTCTTATCTGTTCTTTTTAACTGGTAAACAAATTTCCCACTATGTAACTATTGCACTGTTGCCGTCCTGACGTATGGTTTTGTATGTTACATGACCAGTGACAGATTTAGCAATCTGAGTCTTCTTTTAAAAGGGAAAACGTAAACTTCAAGAACTGCCAGATCAACTTCATATGCTGTAATTTGTGTTTCTCATTTCCCACTCTGTTTTGTTTTATGACCCTCATGATTCGGATTTAAAAGTCTGTACGTTATATATGTTTATAATTTGACAAGTGTTGCTGTTTTGATTTCTCACATCTGTCAATCACACCTGTTGAAAACTGTGTATAAGATAAAACTGAACTAGGACACAGTGCTGATTCTACTGTAGCCTATTAGTTGCATGAATCACAGAGTGTTCTCTAACTGGCTAGAATTACCTATAGACACAGCTTTTTTAATGATCAGGTAAATCAAACGTTAATTCCTCATGACAAAGCTATTTTTCCATTGCTGGCCTTTTCAAGTATTTCAATAAAATAACTGTGTACTGTGTGTGTTTATTTTTTACTTTCTCTTTTTCTTTTGTTTTTTTTTTTAATCCCCCTTCCTCTGCCCTGAAAGGTGGTTGTTATAAAACTGTCCTGTATCAGAGACAGTACTAGCACTGCCTTCAGTTGGAGCTTAAATCTCTTGGCTGTGGAGTTTCTTTGATTTGCCTTAGGACTGTGCTGTCTCCATTAGAGTTTTATTTATGATTTCTATCAGAAGATGAAATTGATTTCTATTATATTTTAAAGCAGAAACACAAATGCATAGTCAACCGTGGCAGTTATATTTATTGTCAAAGACAAAATAGAGTGGGAGAAGAAAGCAAATGGTTGCGTGGGTTGTTGGGGGAAGCTGGTGGCTGTCTGTTATTGACCTTCCACCAAAGTGAAGCGAGGGGAACAAGAAAGTTTTATCAACAGAAGGTTAGAAAACTCCCACTCAAGCTAGAAAACTAATCATTTTCTAAAAGTTTTCAAAGCAAAGTGGGCTAATGCTGTTCTGGTGAGGGGTGTATGCCGTTAGACAAGATCTTGTCATTTTCTGTGGGAAAGTGAGCAGGAGAGACAGAGGCTTCTCTGTGTCCTCCCAGTCGGCGCCTGGGAACCACGGACTTCCACCTCCTGGCTGAAAGGTTGTCACTTGAGGATCAGCTGTAAGCGTGACTTTAGAAGTTAATTTTCCTTCACTTATTGATCTCCATTTCAAAGATTCCGACACGTGCAGCAGTTTATTAAAGATGCTGCGTACTCCTCACGCAACAAGCGTGGGCAGAGACGCGTTGCCATGGAACGGGTGAAATGGCACCTGGCACGGCGGCCCTGAGGGCGCGTGAGGCGGGAACCGCCGCCGAGCCCAGTGCCGGGGCGGAGCAGCGCGGAGCGGGACGGCGGGCACCGGCCCCACCGAGTGAAACAGCCCGGTCGGTGCTCGGAGACCGGCGGGGAGAGCCGGGGTGGGCTGCCTGGGCCCTCCTGCTCTGACTGCCCGCGAGGGAAAGGCCCGGCCGGCCGGCAGCTCTGAGCGCTGCCCCTCAGGGCCAGGTCTCGTGCGCCTGAAGGACGAGGGAGAACGCGAGGTGCTTCTGTGAAACCTCTGTTGGTTTAGGGAGAGAACTTTGGACTGAAAGCTGGGAAGAGAGCACAAGTGCTGGTATTGCCCTGCTGCAGCTCTGTTCGGGCAGGTGCAGAGCCGGTGTGGCTGTGACACCCGCGTACGGGTGACACGCTCCTGGATCCTGTGAGGATTACAGTCACTGTGAGAGGAACATATTCTACTTGTGGAGCACGTAAAGAAGAAACGTCCAAAAGGAGGAAGAGCGGCCCAGTCAACTCTACTCGCTTGTGCCCTCCTAACTGTTACTGGTTTTATTTCCTCTGGTCCTGTCAAGTTTCCTGCCAATGTCTTCCATTGTGTTTTCCAAAACCAAACTCTATCTCCTCTTCCCGTCCGTTCTGCTGTGTGAATTGCCTGACTGCTGTAAAGTCACTGAGAGGACAAAGATCTTGATTCACCTTCCTTGGAGACATCCTTCACCCTTCAGCTTTGACCTCCTGTCTGAAAGGTTGTCAGTTCAGGACCAAGTGTAAGCATGACTTGATTTTAGTTAAGGAATTAATTTTTATTTACTTCTTGATCTCCATTTCAAAGAGTTATTTTGATTTGGAATGCACCTACCAATGCATGCTGTGATGCCATCAGGTGACGGTTTAAAAGAAGCAGATACATCTAGTATCTGTAGTACCAATAACAGCTGTAGAGGATCCTGTGACTACTGGTGTCATCTAGATACAGTAGCGCTAACCTGATACGAGATCTCCTTCTTAAGACAACCACACACACACACACAAAAAGGATTAGTAGTGAATTTAATTATTTCCTCAAATGTAACTAAACAGAATTAGAACCAGCTGCAAGCACTCACAGCTACTGAGGTGGAAAAGAGCAGCAGGTGGAAAGAGGGGGAAGAAACTTTTCGGTGCTGGACTTCAAAAAGTCTTAATTCATATTGATCCTGAAATCATGGAACTTGTGTTGTTCCAGCCATGAGGAGCATTGCCAATACTGAATGAATTACAGTTTAAACTGTAATCACCATCTGTGGTCCTTAGAGATTTGTTGCCATTTTCATGGGCTGACTGGTCAGATCAAAGATTTGTTGGCTAAACCAGCAACAGAGATTTGTTGCTGTTTTCAAGATCTGACTGGTCCGATCCAGTCTCAGCCTCGCATGTGCCATACGACTTCTTTCTAGGGTCGTGTTTAGACGTAGTATTTTTGGCTTCTGATCGAAAATACTGCAGTTTGCTTCACAAGATGCCTTCCAGGGCTACCTGAGCTCCGGTTCAGCGATCAAGCTGGGTAGGTTGCTCCATTTGCTTCTAATTGAGAGAACTAGGCAGTTTTGTAAAAGCCCTTTGGGGTTACTTTGGGTGGAAAAAGTACCCATGAACACACTGTTTTGATTTGCTTCATGAGGTTTAGCTAACAGATGTTAGCTGGGTCCCTACTTTGAGGGCTTCTCATTGCATATTAGGAATATAGAAGGCTGCCTACATGACTGAATGTGAAAATGGATTGTGGTTTATTACTGCAAGTTCTTTCTGTCTGCATTGCTTCTGAAGCCCTTGTATGTTCTGTCTGCCTCTGCTCTGTGGTGGCCTACAACTCCCTAGTTTCTCTAGCAATTACTGTTTTCCAGGGCAGAATCACCAGGGTATGCAGTGGGGAGAAATGACAGTCTAAATTAAGAGGCTCTCACAGACTTGGAAGATGATAATTTGTCTGTAACAAAACTCCTCATTAGAATACTGTTAATTTCTTTTCTGTGACAATTATAGCACAGCACTAGCTCATATGTGCAATGTGCAGAGATATTTAAACCTTATCATTACCACTAGTGAAAAGCAATACTTGGAGGAGAAAAAGGAACTCGTAATTTTGCAGCAGTTTTCCAGTTTAGTGGGAGTTAGGTGTTAAGGTAAGATTTGGAAGTTCTCCCTGTTGTTTGTTTTGCTGATGTTAGACTTCATGGTGAGCATTTTCCTGCTGGCATCTGGAATCAGAGGCGACACAGAGCTCTTGACATGGCAGTCACCAACTGTGTGGAACCTGTTATCCTTGAAATTCAGCTCATTTATTCTCTCTTCGCTTTAAAAACTTGCCTCCCTCCTCCCTACAGACATCTTTAAATGATTGCTGTTTCTTTCTGTTGGCATAGCATATTTTTGCTTATCCATCTGTTTTGAAGTTTTGATGAGGTTTAGTTTTTTAATCAAAAAGAAATTGTTTTTATAATAGCTGTTTAGTGCCTGGAATATTTTGGCAGGGGTGGTGGTGTATGAGTAAAGTGGGTTGGTGCTTTTCTAAAGTGCCGGATCTGGTAGCCTGTTCTTGTGCTGTGCAGGCTGGACAGGCTCTAGACAAGTGAAGAACTGGATGCTCTGCTGAAGGAATCACCTTCAAACCTGAAGAAGGTCTGCTCTGTTTAACCGATGATGACAGTTTGGGACATTAAGGGGAGAGAAGCCTTCTTGTTCATCAGTTGCACTGGAGACCTCCCCTCCCCCTTTTATTTTGTTGTCATTTTCCCACCCGAATCCCAAGGTAGAAGAATTCTGCACTTCCCTTAAAAATTCAGCTGAATTTTTTCAAATAGTGGAAAGCACATTTCTTTAAAAAGTATCTTTTGGTTAGGATTGGGATCTGCTGGGCTCAGAACCATGAACAGAGGGGGGTTTTTAACCTTAGCACTCCTTGAAGGTAACAGATTCCTTTCTAACGTTTGTTCAGGATGGGGCAGTTGGGCAGTGCTAGAGGAGGAGAGTATCATCATAAACTCATTTGCTCCCAAAATATGGATCACTTGCAGGATTGAGGTCTCTTGCTGGTTTTGCTAAGGGACAGATCAGGTGATAGAGGAGAGCATTTCCTTTACTTGACGTTGCTCAGCTCTGTGGGCTGGTACTTTAGCCTTTGTCCATCAAAATAGTGACAGCTGTAGAGGATCTTGTGATGGGGAAATCTTCTGTTCCCTGGTGACTGTAGCTCATGTGGTCTTCTGGGAAGAACTTGGCCCCATTCCCCCCTTTCTGCAGAAAAATCTGTTCCTAACTAGGAGGTTAGGATCCAGCAGCAAAGAGCTTGGGCCTGTGTAGTTTCCCATCACTATGATCCAGACGAAAAGTAACATGTAGTATGGAGGTTGTGACAGCTGTGGATGGGAGAGACAATCTCTGCTGAAGGCTCTGCTACTGCTGGATGGAAGATCCCATTCCTGTTCCCAAAGGTATTCTGTCTGCATTATTTTTCTCTTTGTTGTTGTTGTTTGGTTTTTATACAAATTTGAAGAGACAGGAGGGACTTGGCTTGGCTTTGACCTTGCAGCAGAGGTATGTCTCACCTGGTATCAGACCCCTTATGTTAAGAAAACGTGGCCTGTGGTGCTGGACCTTCTCTGCCGAGCTTTGGCTGTAGGTGCAGCAGGGAGCACTGGTACCCTGTGAGCTGCCTGGCTCGGCTTGCCCTTCCCTTTGCCAACCTGCTATTTCTGCACTTGACTGGAAGAAGCTAAAACTGCTGGATTTTTGCCTTCCGTCGAGGCATTCCTCAACCTCCCAACGCGGGCTCCGAATCCTTGAGATACCCGTCTCGACATATAGAAACAAATCATTCTGGTTTGAAAAAAAATGGAAAACCCCTCAGCAGCCCCTAATCGTGAGATTCTCCGGGAGGGAGAAGTTAGCTTCGGAAAGCCCAAATTACGGGCACGTCTTGCAACCTGCCCGCGCTCCTTCGAGGGCGCTGGGACCGCAACAGCAGGTACCCGAGAGCCGCCCCGAGAACGTGCCGCAGGGGCTGCCCGGTGCCGGGGAGGCGGTGCCCGGGCGGCCGGGGGCTACCTGGGGCTCCCCCCCGCCGATCACCGCCCGTTCGCATCTCCGGGGCGCGCTGCAGCTCCGGGAGCCCCCCGGGGGACGTGCAGCCCCCCGCTCCCCGCGGGGGAGGCGCCGGCCGTGCCCCGGGCGGGGGGCGGGAGGAGGCGAGCGGTCCGAGCCGGCGCGGGGAGGGGTCAGCGGCCCCGGCCGGAGCCGGCCGCCGGGATGCTGCCCGCGCTAATTGGATGTTCCCTGGATGGAGGATTTCCTCCCCTCCTGGCTGCGGGAGTCATGACGGCAGGCTCGGCTGCTCTTGAAAGTTTGCCAGGCAGCAGCTAGGTTTAATTTCTTTAAGGATCTGGGGAGAAAGGAAGGGGGGGGGGGGGGGGGCTGGAAGGGGACCGGTTCCAAGCATGGGAGACGGGCTGCCGGAGCCTCACGCCAGCTCTTCTCCCGCTGTGGCTGCCAGCTCAGAGGCGGAAGAAATCGAGGTGCTGGACTCCGAGGATGTCCTACCTATGGCCGCAGAGGATGTAAGTTTCCTTTGCTCGGTGTCTTCCCCCCTTTCCTTCGGGCTGGGTTAATCGGCTCAAGCTATTTATAGATGAAGCTCGGAATGGGGGGGAAGGAATGGGGCTGGTGACCCTGAGGGGCGAGGGACGGCCGCCGTCCCCGCTGCCCTCCGTATCCCTCAGCGCCGGCTCTCTGCAGGCTCCGGCAGCCGCCGGGCTGCCTCCGTCCTCGGGGCCGCAGTTCCCTTCTCCTCCCTGCCCCGGCTCGGAAAGCGCCCGAGGCGCTCGGTGTCCCCGCGCGGAGCCGCGCCAGGGAGATGCTGCGGCTGGGCGAGCAGAGGCAGCGTCTCCGGGGGCTAGAAGGGAGCTGACACCTTGGCTAGCGGAGCATCCTGGGGACATAGAGCTCTTCCCGAGTCCTAGCCACTCGGAGGGTGACGGATGCGAAAAGCTTTCGGGAGCCTGTTCCCTCTTCCAGCATCCGAGCAACAAACAGCCGAGGAAGTTTTTGCTTTGCCGTCTCGGCAGGGCCGGTAAGCTCGTCTCTACCCTCAGAGCTCTGATTGCACCTGAAGGTGGGATAACCTGGCACCGAGTCTGTGCCGCTGCTCAGCCAGCCTCGAAGGACACCAAGTGGTCCTGCGCGCTTTGAACGGGCAGCTGCCGGGCTGAGCCCGCAGAGCCGAGCGGCGATTCCGCAGCTCCCGCCGTGCCCCTGTCCTGGAGGGCGCTAAGGGGAGCGGATCCTGCGTTCCGGGGGTATCCCAGGACTGCTCGCAGCTCTCCTTCACAGCAAAGTCTGCTGGGATGAGGACTGTGCAAAGTATCTGCTCAGTCTGCAGAGGTAAGCGCAGGGTCTGCTCCCGCCTGCGGAGGCATGAGGCAGTGTTAATGTATCTCTGGGCTCTGTCTTGGATTCTGCACCGCTATGAATGGGACACTTGGGAACGAAGCTCCCAGCAATGGCGCATCCCCTTTCCCCTCTGATTTTATGACGCTGCTGGAGAAACCCGTCTGGAGCTGCTTTGGGGCAGTGCCTGCTCCTCGTCCCCTAGCCTTTCCTTCTGAATCGCCTAGAATTCGGATGCTTGCTGGATTTTCCTCCCAGAGGGAAGCGGAGGAAGTGCAGGTAGAGCTGCATTCCCCAGGCTGTATTCCTGAGCGCTGTGCAGCCAGGAGAGTGATGTAGTCAGGAGTGCGATGCAGTTTGACCCCTGCTATGACACTGCCAGACAGTCCTAAGAGGAGCATGTGTAGTTTTCACTCGGACAGCGTGGCTTGCCAGGAGCTTTCACAGGCCAGGTTTCCAAATTCCAGTCCTTGCTTACCTCAGACTGTGACCTTTTCTTCCCTGACAAATTTTGTGCTTGTCTGCAAGACAGGTTTCCTGTTGTGGTATACATGGGCCCCCTGGAGTTGCTCCAGTCTCTGCATCAGTGCAGCCATTAGCAATTCAATCCTGCCAGGGGCCCAGGAGATGCTGAAGTGCTGAGTGCCTGGCAGGATTGGGCTCCTGAGACACGAGAGAGACCATGAGCTTTCCTTGGTGGAAACTAGATTCTCATCCTAGTTCTGCTACTGCCTTGCTGCTTGACCTTGAGGTAGAACAGCTTGAGTCTGATCCAGCTCGCAGTGTCTCGCCGTTACTTACACTGGGATCTGCATTGTTATTTGACTCTGGCACCTTGTTTTCTGCAACCAACAAAACAGAGCAGGAGCCTGTAGTTGCATTGGTTGTGGGAAGCTGCTGAGACCTGGCAATAGATGATGTGACAGAAGTCTGAGGTCCGGTTTATCATCTGCAAGTCAGAAGAGCAGGAAGTGGTGTAAATGCCCTCCTCCTGCTTGGCCAAGATTTCCTGCTGAAACAAGCAGGCTACAGAGCATCATCTCTGGAAATTCAAACTGCTCTGTGCTAGAGCTGTGCCCCTGTGAGACCTACCTGGGGGTAGACTTTCTGCTTTCATTTCAAAGCTTGATGTAAGTTCTCTGGCTCTGCCAGCAAGAACTGACACAAGGTCAGTTTTTATGTGTTATTAATCACAAAAATATTACGTAGTGGAGCTTTGGCTGTCGCAGCCTTGACAGTGTGTAACAGCTCAGCTGTGATGTCATTACAGCTCTGAGCAGCATTCCAGAAAGCCAGGATTCAGGCAGTCTCAAAATGTTCAGTTTAAAGTGCTGGGCTGATTTATGATGATAAATGGGAGTTTATAAATGGAGAGAGGCATGGGGAGGAGGAGAGCCAACAACCCATCTGATGAAATGGTTTGTGTATAGCACAGTGAGGAGATTTGCTTTCCTGAGTATGATGTTTGTTATTTTACTTATTTTGCTTTTCTGGGAAGGTGAATGAGGCAGAAACTAAGTGATATGCTGAACAGCACTTCAGTCAGGAGAGCTGGAAATGCACCAGTTCTTTCCTGGGGATCCCAAACTGGTGGTTACCCCAATGCCGCCCCATGGAAGTTGGTCTCAGCTGGCCCCCATATCCAGGACAGATAAAGGAGAGCCTGAAACCATTCATTAGCAATTTCTTCTGTTCCATGGGACAGTGAGGCAGCAAGCCTGGGGCAGGGAGGGAACCTCATCTTGGTCCTTCTACAAAGCATAAATGGGAGTCAATTACTTCCTCCTACACGGAGCTTTCAAGGCACATCTGCCAGAACAAAAGTTGTGGGGTAAATCTCTGTAATGGGCTCTCTTCAACCTTCCACCCCTTGCTCCTTGTGTGAGAGGAATTACCTGTTTCTCAGAGGTGGACAGGTGAAGCTTAAAGAACTGGGGTTATCACAGATCTTGCAGAGGTGTCCTGCCAGAGTTAAGGGCAGGCAGCAGACAAGGCTCTGTCAAGGCAAGATGGTCCATGGGCCAGTGTTGGGCCACAGGATCTCCAAGTGATCTGAAAAAGCATTGCTAATTCCTCCTTCCCCTCAATATACAGCAAACTTTCTTGATCTCTGTGAGTAGAAAAGCCTTTTATTTCTTGCTTGCCTGCAAGTAGGCAAAGCGGAAGAAAACAGAATTAACACATGAATGTTCTGAGTTCATCCTAATTTGGATTTGCAAATGACAACTGTCTTCCCTGTGGTTGGTTGATTCTCTTGCCTCCTCCCAGGAAGGGTAGGTGATGCTGGGATGAAGAAGGATGTTGGAAATGGCACTAAATCATTTTGTTATTTTTTGGTTAGATATACTTCAACAGTTTGCTGCATACTAATGTCGTTGCTCTTATACCTTCTTTTTCTTCTTTTTCTTCCCTTATGCATTGCCTCTCAGCACTGGAAAGCCCTATTTGATCAGGTATGTGAACAACTGATGTATTGTCTCTGTCTTGTGAGCAAAGAGTCTAACCTTCAGTTAGTTTCTTCTGTAACAGAATTCCCCTGCATTTAAAAGGCAGCCTAGGAGTAACGTGCTCCCAGTCCCCAGGATGCTGGTGTGCAGGTCATAATTATCAATACTGCTTTGGGCCTTTCTCTCAATTCCTCTTCAGAGCATCTGGGACCAGAAGCAGGTCCAGCCTGGTCATCCCTGCTAGCACGTGGAACGAGTCCTGCTGCTCTGTTTGCTGCCAGCTGTGCTGTCCTTGTTCTGTGAGTTAAAGGAGCTTCTGCTCCTTGAGGCAGGCAAACTAAGACCTATCAAACCAGCACTGTATTCTTTGAAATGGTTCCCCAGCTGCTAAACTGCCTTCTGTGGGGTTACCTCCTCGAGATAGAGCTTGCTGCTTTAAACTTGCACAGAATTAGCAAAGTATCTGCTGCTGTACCAAAGACCCTGGTTGTATGGGGTAAACAGCCTGGATCTTATCTGTAGCTGGCTGAAATCCGCACAGCCCTGTAGAGCTTTAAGTTATAGCTGCTGAGAATCTGGGTTGTGGATTCCTGTTTGTAAATGATACTTTTAGCTGCTTTAACTGACACGTTTGCTTTGTGGTGTTCCTTCCATCTGCCAGGTTGAAATGCGAAGCAGCTATAAACTGAACGGATTTTTCTAGGGTTCACTTGCTTCTAAACTGCAGCAATGCCATAAACTTTTGTGCTCTTGTGTGTGAATGTAAATGTCACCTTCTGTAAGGGAGCTTACTCTGATGCTGGCATCAGCCTGGCAATACTAAAGTTCAGCTGGGATTTTGTCCCTGCTTTATGAGGCGATAATCTTGCTTCTGTGTCTGGCTGAACAGCAAAGCCAAAAACTGTAGTACAGTCTCAGCAAAAGGATGTCCTTGGTACCCTGCGAGTCCCATTATCATTCAGCTAATAACTGCCCTGCCTGTTCTGATGAGTGCTCATTTATACCCGTGACTGTGGCTGTGACTGACTGCTAATCCACGTGTCTGGACTGCACTACATTTGTTGTTGTACAGTCAAGCAAGCTGGCAGCTGGGAATTAGAGTACTGTGATTGTTGATCACACCTAAATTGTGTGTGTACTTAAATTTGCTGAGGCTCATAAGGCATGCTGCCACTCAAAAGGTGGATGCAAGATGAATTGCTTGTGGTCGGGGCTGAATGTTTGTTTCAGCCACTTTGAATTCTCCCCTGACTCAAGTGTTGGCCTTAATTTGGAGTCTGATTCTATAAGCATCCTTTGAAGTCACTGAGTCCTTGTGGGATGGGGCTCTTGGCTGGCAGCTACCTCAAGCTCAAAGAGAGGAATCTGTAATTTCCCACTGGACTTGCCTCAGTAGTATATGGGGGGGGTTTTCCTTCCTTTTTTTTTTTTTTCTTTCAAGGGAGGGGAGAGTTTGACTGTTGGATTTACAGAACATTACCCCAGTAATGAGGGAACGGGCTCTACAGGCAGACCTTCAATAATTAGCTATGTTTCAATTAGGGCTGCAGTTGAAATGTAAGCCTTGTCTGCAAGGCTTTATTATCAAAGAGAACGCAACCTGTGACAACTAGTTGTAAGTCCTGAATAAATCAATAAGGTCCTTGTTGCCTGTGGGCAAAGCCGTGGAGCTGATGTCTTTCTTGAGCATTATATGGGCAATGCAATTAGCGCTGCAGTGAATTGCAAGATGCTATTTGTCATGGAGCAAGGTTGCTATTCCCAGCGGCTCTGTGCTGGTGGGAGAGGGGAGAGTTTTGTTTAGCTCTGATTGGCATCCATGTGAAACACCAGGACAGGCTTGATAACTAGAGAAATCCCGTGTGTTGAAACGCACAACAGTTGCAGCCCTCCCTGGGAGACAGGACCTGCGCCTGTGTGTACTTTATGTGGAAATGGGTGGCCAAAGGTTCACGTGCCGTGTGCGACTGTGACTCACAAGCTGGGACTGAAGTTTGATAGCCATGCTCTCAGCTGCAGGCCTCCGCCTTCGCCTCTCAGCAGACCAAGAGAAGGCTCTGGAGCAAGCATTACAGCTGTTGGGAATTCCCAGGCTGGGAGCTTCTCGTTTCCGAGGTGGTGCAGTATGACAGCAAACTGTGAGGGGAGGGGTCAGCACACCCCTCTTGCCTTTCAGGGAGAAAATAAATCAATATTAATTTAAATAAATTAAAGGATCTCGTTTCTTTTGACGCCTCCCAGCATCTTAAACATTTAAAAATTCTTGATGAAAATTGCTGTTGAGCCAAAAGCAGTGCTTTTTGCTTGTTTATTTTGGGGAGAGGAGTGACTGACAATGCTTTCTGGAGGAATTTTTTTATTTGTTTTGATCCAGCTCTAAGCTGTCACACTGGGAACTATCAGTGACTCAAGCTGTTATCTCCAGACACTTGCAAGATTGTTTCTTTTTAAGAAGTAAAAGAACTTAAATTTGGCAAAAGGGCAGATCCAATATTGCTTCCTAGACTTTGAGGTTCAAAGAAGCCCCTCCTAAGCCAAAATCCGAACTACAGTGAAGCAAGTGCCGGAATTCCTCCTGCATTTGGAGGAGCCAGCCCTTCACCCAAGAGTTTGGGAGCTGGCAGACTCGTGGTTTTTCAGTGCTGCAGCCAGGCAGTTACAGTACAGCTGCTGCTTCGTACTGTGCTTACGAGATGTGAATTTTATTATGAGGCCATGGCCCTCAGGCAGCTCTAACTCACTTTTATATGGGAACTTTCACAGGATTCATACATTTGTTTATTGTGCTCATAAACACCCTCCACCCCCACACAGGCATTAACTCTGCATCTGCTGCCTTCTGCAGAGCCTGTGCTGTCACTGAGCACTCCACACTGACTCCGTGTGGGATACAAGCTCTGAGCAGAGCAAGGCATTGCCTCTCTCCATCCCTTCGCAATCACTTGGGGTTTTCTTCTTCACTGTCCAGAACACCTTTTTTTTTTTTTTGCTAATCTTCTGGTAAAGTTAAAAATGTGACAATCCCAGGAGCAGGTTCTAACCGTTTCACACTTCTCTACGCTAGTAAGATCCCCTGTTAGTTGCCTTGCAGACAGACTTGAGAACATCTTGCTGACCTTATTGAAGCCAAGTTGTCTGATGGTTGGAGAGTGAGAGGCATTTCTGCTTTGCTATGTCCTTTCTAGAGCCTTGTGTGCCCTTCTTTGCCCCTGTGTCCCCAGTGTCCCTGCTTTAGAGATGACTGCAGCTAATCAGTATTATCCAGCCCTTGGCTCTGCTGGGTTGAAAGGGGCTATCTAGGAGACTCTGTTCATTATGAGGACATGCCTGCCTTCTGAAGGTGCTTGATGTCTTGCTAGATGCCAAGAGCTTGATCTTCTTTGTCTCCTCATTCCTGTGGCTGTTGCGATTCCAAGAGTGAATTATTAGCCCTCATCTCTTGAGTTCTCACTTCCTCTCACCCATACCCTGGTTTGTAGTCATGACAACAAACTTATTTTAAACAGACACACACAAAACTCTCCAAAAAGACCCTCTTCACTGGCTCAGCACCTTGATCCTATTGCTTATCAATCCAGGCTGTGTTTTTGTTGCAGCTGCTTTAGAAATCCTGGATTCCTTCCTGAGACTTATATGTGGGTGTGATGGCAGCAGATGAACAGAGTTTATGGGGAATGCAGAGAGATGCCAAGTTACCCAGCCTGTGTAGGCAGCTAATGGAAAACTTGAGCTCAGAAACAAGGCTGTAGACATACCCTGGACTAGACGTGCACTTGCCAGGAAGAGTTCAGTTGCTGACACTACCAGCAGCGGGTGCAGCTGAACCTGCTCTGCCATGGTCTCATGAAACATTAAAATATGCTGTAAAATATGCTGACTTTGCAGCCTTCTTAAATCCAGGGCTGGCTCCTGCACAACTGAAATTGCAAAGCAATCCATAAAATCAGGCCAGCTATTATCATGGTTAGTGGTAACTAAGAAAATTATGTTAAACTCAATGGTCTTTCATGTTAGCTATGTCCCTTTTCTCTGGATAGCTTTTAACCCAGGCAGGACGAACTGTTTCCCACACTGTAAAGGAAAATCTGGTTTGTGTATTGGGGCAGTGTTGAGCTAAACATCACACTTCGCCTGGAAAAGTTTCCCTGACTTGTTGCTGGCTAACCCCTGCCAACTGGGGCTGAAAGACCTCACCAGACAGGTCTCTCTGAGCTCCAGGCAGTGGTTTGTGCCTGCAGATTTTGCCACTTTTTTACAAATTGCTTGTGTCTTATGACTGGTTTGTGCAGGTCACTGTAAGCAGGAGGAACAGAAACTGCAAGATGAGGAACAGGGAACTATGGCAGTGAGAGCAGCAGTGTGGGCAGAGGGAGTGAACGGGAAGGTTGTATAACCCTAAGTCCTTGCCTGAATTTTGGACCAATTTTTGACTTTTTAAAATAGTATTTGTCTAAACAAATGTCTGTATTTAAGTGGAGTGATGCTGCAAAGAGGGTGTTACAGGAACTGCAATTGGGAAATTGTCATAGACTTGTTACTTCATCCCAAATGTGAACTGAAGAATCAGAGATGTTGGTGGGAAGACTGTCCACGGTGAAAACAGATGAGCATCCTGGCCCTACAACCAGAGTCTGCCTCATCTGCTGTATCAGATGCTTCTGTGAGCATGACAAGAAGTTTGCTCTCTTCTCCCCCTCCACCAAGCTGTGCATTGTAAAGGGGAAAGACTTTAAAAGCTACAAGGGTCTCTTGGCAATGCACAGAGGGGGTTCTGCATCTGCCCCACGCCTTGAAGTCTAATCTCATTTACAGTTGTCAGCGTGGGCTGCTGCAGGGGATGAAAGGCTGAGGCCAAGGAGGGAGAATAGATTAGTCTCGAGCAGAGGGCACTGGGAGTGCACCTGCCTCTGCCCCGCTACCTTGCGCAGGGTGGAACAGCAGCTGGGCATGTGTCTGCTGGCCATGGAGCACACGATTAATGACTCGGGGCTGGGCTTTTGTGAGCAGTAAAGCCCAGGGATTTACACAGGCCTCTCGGGCCTTGTTGGTTGGGTTTTTTTTTTTTGAGTAACGCCATCACTTTGCATTTCTCAAGTGGCTTTTGGTTGCAGGGAGCTGCTGTCTGTGGCCACAATGCTTCCTTTTCTCCTCCCTCCCCAAACTGAGCTGACCTTTGTCATGCAGCATTAACCCTTTGACTCTTCCACTTTGGGTTATGGGGTTGGGAAAAAAAAAGAGTCCCTTCAAATTCATTGCCCTGTGGACAGACTTTAAAGGGAAGAATGGACTGGTAAGGGAGGATCTGATTTTGCTGAAAGAGATTGGTTTGCTGGTGCTGTCTGGATTATCATCCCCTTGCTGCCTTCTGCCAGAGGTACTTCTGAATATGACAACCCCCAGGAAAGAGAGGAGAATTTATCCTTCCTTGAGTCAAAGAAGGAAACTGAGGCATTGAGTGTTGAATAGATGTCTGAGAGACTATTCCATTTGCAGTGTAGTGCCTTGTATTCTGCCTTGCCTGGATTAGCCTGTGTCCATTACCAGTGTTGTTACAGTGATGGCAATCTCCCAGCACTTCAAGGCTTATACTCAGATTTGGCTTTTAGCCACGATGCCCTGGAGTGATGGCTCAGCATGAAAAAGCTACCTGGAGGTCAGTAATGATCTTCCTGCCTCTTTCAGGATGAAGAGTAAAAATTCCCCAAGTTCCTCCTTAATCTTCTAATACCTATATACACTGAACACCAGTCAGTCCTTAAGCTAGGCTCTCTGGAATTGTCTGTGTTTGATACCTTCCCTGCAGCATGAAAGGTTTGTGATCAACTACCCCATTTCTCCTTTTCCTGGGTATTCGGACACTGCTCTCTCCAACCCCACCAGCCTGTATGTGGACTTCTGGCTTTGCCTAGCGCAAAAAAAGTTGGGCATAGAAGCCAACCCTAAGAACAAGCTAGCAGCAGAGTAGCAAGCACAGCACTATCAAGCTTGTGCTGGTAGAAGTAAGCATCTCCTGAAACGTTTCAAGGAGTCATAACAAACACACCAAAAAGCACATGGAGGCTGAGTCAGTTTTACACAGCTTGTGAGTTACTGGCAGCTTGATGTCTGTAGATTTGTAAAAACCTCTGGAGGCTTCCCACTCATAACACATTTGTGTACCTTCCACCTCTGAGCTGCCTGGAAATCTGCATATGAGTGTGGCATCTGAGAGGGATGTCCGGACACAGGCAGAGTGGTGGCTTTGCTGCTCCCCCAACACTGGCAGAAGGCTCTGGGGCCCGATCCTGAATGTGGCAGGAGGCTATGGGGATTGGGACCCGATCCCAGCTGTGATGGGAGGCTGTGGGCCTGATCCCAGCTGCAGCAGGAGGCTTTGAGAGCAGACACTCTGTTGTTCCAGCTGAACACGCAGGATAGCATTTAGGCACATAGATCCTTACTAATGCATTGTGCTCAAATCCTGTCTTGTGCATAGAAAATCACTGAAGCAATAAAAAACATTTAAGCCTGCGTGTTTAAAAAGAAAGGGGAGAAAAAGCTGTAAACACAGCGGATTGATGCTGTTCTGCAAATCAGCTGGTGTATTGTGCTCTGTGGCTGTGTGCTCTGTTCTGACAGAGAAGGGGAAGAGATCATCCAGTCTCCAGAGGAACAAGCCATCTGCTTAGCGAGTGGAATGAGTTTGGAGGTGCTTTTCTTACACCATCATCACTTCTGCTTTTAACATTTATAGAGCTTTTAAAGTTACTCTCAGCCAGACCTGGAAAGCAAGTGTTTTTCCTCTGCAGTAGGAAGTATGATGTTCCCATTGCCTTCCAGTATTTACAGTCAGGGCAAGTGTACCAGGGCACGTTTGCAAATTCAATGCAGCCGTGGCTGTGTTTGAGTTTGACAGCAGCTGAGGAAGCTGTGATCTCTGTCTCCTCATTAGGCATTGGGCGATGTGTTGGTCTGAAATCAACTTGGTACCAACACACCATGAGACAAAGTTGATGAGGTGCAGAGGAAGGGCTGTTTTCCTGCCTGTTTGTATATATAGGCTGCTGAGGGAAGCTAAATACTCTGGATTTTTATGTGATTCCAACCTTTCCGTGTTTGCCAGTTCAAGCTGTAGCACCTGGGACAGTCCTTCTTTCTCCTCTCCCAGTCTCCTGAGCGTTGGCATCGCCACTGCTTGTGGTGATGCTGGAGATGTTTTATCACCAGAGATGATACACCTTAACAAAAGTCCTGAATGCTTGTAATCACATCAAGATTCACAAAGATCTTGAATTCTTTCAACTCTAAATCTCCATCACTAGCAAGACACAGAGAATGTGTATATTCTTAGTATACATCCCTGTTGCTTAGGAACAGCTGTCTGCAATGACCCTGTGTTGATGATGAGAAGAGTAGAAATGTATGAAACTGGTGTTAAACAAGCAAGATCAATCTTACCCCTAGGAACTGTTCAAGTTCTTTGATACTTGACATACTCTGTAAGTAGCGTATACTCTGGAGTTTCCTGAGTTGCATGAGGAAAAAATAAATGAGGCTGCTGGAGGCAAAGCTGTGTGTGACTATCATCAAAACTCTGGTCTCAGGCATTTCTTCAGGGCAATGTTCTCCAAGGAAACGTCCCTTTGCCTCTCTGATCCTTCGTGATTAGGTACCAGTGGTGATGGACACCCTGCTTTGTGCAGTGTACTTGTTTGTGATTGCACAACTGTAGCAGAAGTGCCTGTTGAGGACAGTCTACAGCCAGTGAGACATAGCTGTGCTTACCTCTTGCAGAGAAAGGATCAATATTATCACAGGAACTACTGGAGGACTCGATCCGGTGTGCTCTGACTTGGTCTAGCAAAGCACTTGGAAAATGTGTGACAATTGTCCTGTACCCATTCTGTGTATAAATTCAAGTCTGTGTTTTGCTGGCGCAGGTACCAGAATGGTGTGTGCCCTCGGGGATTTCGAGAGCAAAGTGGGATTTTATTTTTGCCCCTTGGCAAATCACCTCTTGCCTGCATTCACTGCTTTCCATAGCATTTGGAGAGGTCAAAAGCATAGCTTTTTGTGAATGAGCACAAGGTCAGTTTATCTACCAGTCAGGCATGAGAGGGAACAGCTTTTGAGGTGGAGAAAGCAGCAGTGTAGCTTCACAGTTATACGTGAGAGCTGAAGCTGGCTGAGATATAAATGCTGCACGGTTCCCTTCAACAAGACAGATGCATCAGGTGACTTCTCCCAGGGTGGTGAGAGCCAACATGTGTCCCAAAGAATTGTCAAATGTATCTGAAACAGCATCTTCCAGCCTTATTCCTTCTGTGGTCCCTGAGCTGGGAACTGCCATTACTGCATCGATTAATGGGATCTTTTGTGGTTGGTACTGGTGGCCAAGAAGAGATGGGGCAGAAAGTAATTTGCCAGCTGCTGATTTATGGCCCTAGCAAACAGTCCTGAAAAGCACTCTGAGAATTGTCTGGACCTTGCATGGTTCCAGCTGACTGGAATCTCCAGGCTGTTATTTGACCACGTGGAGTAATAAAACTGTGAAAACTAATTAACTTTTGGGACTACTGCAAAACAAACTAGTTCATGCAAAAAATCACTCCATGCTTGCCAGCAACAGTGACTATATTGCCTTCTAAGCCTGTATTTAATGACCAAGCATGCAGTATGATGCATGAGGTATGTTCCTTTTGCTGACTTCTAAGGCCAAACAGAGCACCACAAGTTCTGCCGATTGCTGAGGATCTGAATATCAGCTTGGGATGATGTTCTCTTTCATTCTTATTAATTATGTAGCTGATCTGTGGGTGGAGCTTTGACACAAAGCTGCATTGAATGGTTTCTTGTAGCCTAAACCACCCTGAATTATGCACACCTAACCTGAGTCAGAGGAGTTCATTCAAGGAAAGATGCTCTCTGCAGCATGAATGCTGTTGTCTCTCTGCAGTCATTCTCTGCTGCTTGTTCTCCATGAGGGGTAGCTGAATGACTTCTCTCCCAGTGGGAACACCAGAGTGTTTTGCTGATGCTAGACAGCAAACAGGCCTGCTCAGGACCTGCCTCCTCTGATAGTGATGTTCTGTGGGCCAGTTGTAATGGTGACACCAGAGAATGGATGTTTCCAAGTGTCTCAGTATTGTGTTCCTTGCCAATGACAGGTGCTTATTGAGAATGTATAGATGATCCAGCCTCTGTCACCCTACACCGACTTGGAGGAAGAGAATGACTGGCCATTCTCCTTGCTTAATGAGATTAGTAAGGTAACTCTCCTTCTGTCCCATCATTCCTTATTACTCAGTAGCCCTTAATTCTGGGTGTTAAACTGCCTGTAGTAGAGTCAAAGCTGTACCTGCTGATTTTTACTCTCCTTTGCTAGGGTCTATCAATTTAGCTGGTGGCAGGGCTTTGTGTAGAGCCTTTGCTCTCTGACACAGGATGCTGCTTTGCTGTTCTTTTCTGATCAATAACTCAATCACCCCAAAGAGCAGAGCTGGCCCTTTTGCAGAACATAAGGTGCTCTACAGTAAACTCTGCAGTTTGCAATATTTGAGCTGCACTGACTTGAGCTACAGTAGGCAGAGCATGGCCTGTCCTCTTGCCCTGTTGAGAAGGAAGGAGAAGGACTAGTATCGTATCAGGACTCTTTGCCACTACTACTACATGACTGTGGAATGAGGGAGCCTGATCTGGAGCTACCAACTCTGGGAAGAAGGTCGTGTGCTGGTCAGGTCAGTGCCCACACCCACATAGATGGACTGTCACATAGACAATTTTATACCTTGGCAAGATACTTGTGATTGCTGACACAGGAGCAGGTTATTTAGGATCTGAAAAAAAAATCCACCTTAAAAGCAGGAAAACTGTGATGCGATGACATTTTAAAAATAGGCTTAAAATTTATTTTAAAGTTTTCTCCACTCTCTTTCTGATAGGTGCATTAGAATTGTCACGGTACTCAGTACCAGAGTACTGCCTGGCATGGGTCTGTCCTGAGCTTTGGTTTTCTCTGCTGAGTATGATTGCAGAGCCATTATTTGACCTAAAATAAACGTGCGTGCATGCTCTGCTGTATAATTCTGCTTTTTCATGCATCAAATCCAGTCCCTGTGGATTTTCACCTCCCTCCCAGACCTGGCAGACAGTGTAAAAGGAAGCTATTTTTAATCTGAAATTTTCTGTTTCAAGTTTAGAGGTTTTTTTTTCTCCTGACAACTTTCATGGCTGATTTCTATAAAACTCCTTCTCTTTAAAGAAAGGATGAAACTTCCCATAGGAAGGGCAAAAGTTCTGATTTCTGGGGGGCAATTGATCTTGGTTCCTTTGAGAACCAAGTTGGGGAAAGCAGCGTGCTTGGTTTGGCAATGTGGGCTTAGATCAGGGCTTCAGGGTAGGCATTAGCTGGATGCCTTGGATGTGACAGGAGCAATGTTCCCTAGTCAGCACTGAACCTTGTCCCTCTGGCGCTGATGGAGCTGCTTCAGTGCAAACCGCAGCTTGGCTTTCGTCCTGCTCCCGGTGCTAGAGAGGTTATTCCTGACAGTTCAGGTGGTCTCTGTGCTGGTGGCTCAACAAGCTGGGACAGCCCTCACCCACCCTGCTGCAGCCTTGGTAAGCACAGAGCTGCAGCTGGTGAAACACAAGGTAAAAGGAGCTCCCTGCAATTGTATGGGCAGACTTTTTTCCTTGCTAAGTAAACTTCTGCCTTGGTTACCAGCCTGGCAGCCCCCTGCAGATGTGGCCATGGCCTTTGCTGTAAGGACTGTCTGATGCAGCACATTGGTCATAGCATCCTGGCATCTAATGAGGCTTAATGGGACAGATGAGCTCTGAGCCCAGCAGACCACCCACAGAACTCCCTGCAGTGTGCTCCTCTCTTCTGCCTGTAGCAGCAGGGAAGCAGCGTTTGCCTCCTGAGGCTGACTGGATCATTGGTGCTTCTGCATTGCCTTCGTCTCATTGATGCTACTCACCAGATATGTCACTAAGCAGCAGCAGAGACCCAATGGCTCAGATCTGATTAACCTCTACAACTTTATCCGGTGTCTTAATTGGATTAGCTGCAGGGGGTTGGTTTTGCTGTTCCTGTTTTTTTCTTACACAGGTACTTGTCACTGACATCTGATGCAAGCAACAAGTTAGAGCAGCAAGACCTGTGGATAAACAAATGGTATTTGCTTCTTCCTCACTGTTCAGCTAACAGCTCCTGCTCTTCCTTTCTATAAAATTCTTGTAGCTGATGCCTGTGAGCTGGGTCTGAGTAAGCAGTTAGATCTCTTGGGAGGTGTGGGTATTGCCTAACAGCTCAGTCCCTGATTACTAACTGCAGTTCTGTCACTTCTGGGAAGGATTTCTGCTCGGTAAATGTTCAAAGCAGTATTAACTTTCCATGTTGAGTTCCTTTCATCTTTTCTCTGAGCTTTTTAGTTTCCTTCAGGGCCTGATTCTTCTGCACCATAGGGTTTTTGCTTGTATCACTGCAGTGGCTGTAGGCTGTAGGGAATTAGCCTTATTCAGCCCTGCACTAGCCTTTCTCCTTTAAGGACTTCAAAGCTCATTCTCCAGTACCAATTCATTTAGTTTTGCAGGTGGGAATGTGGAATAAGGAGATCAGTGATCATATCCTGTTACAATGGGGGACAGGCTGCCACAGATCTGAAGAAGGAATGGTATCCATTTGATTGTAGGATTGCCTCTCATTCCTCAAGCTGCTGTCCAACATTGTGCCCAGTTGAGAAAAAGGAGAACCAACTTACAGGAGACTGTAAACTGTCCATCCTTCTGCCTGTAGCACCCAGTAACCTCTTCAACAAGCTTAAAATAGCAGCTTTTCTCCTTGGTATAGCTGTAATTGGTCCTGGATTGTGCAGTGGAGAGGGTCATTCACCTCCCTGGGATGACAGGAGGGGTACATGCTGCTGAGAAGCTCTCTCTTATATCTGTTTCTAGCTATCTATGTGCAGAAAGACTGAATTGTAGGTGTGATGTCAGAGCACAGCTCTTTTCCAGGAGGAATAATAGATGTACCAGCACCACTCTAGGTGTTGCAAGATCAAAAGTGCTGTTACATTAAAGCTGGTAATACTGTCTGGCTTGGCAAAAGGGCTGAAAACTTGTTCCAGGGTTTTAATATATGTTCAGATAAACTGCCTTGCAGTGAGGATCAGGTCTTTGAGTTTAGTCTATGTACAATAGTATGAGTTTTACTGACTTAGTGAAAATGTAACTCCAAGGAATTCCCTCTTTGCATGGGGCTGGAATGTGATTCATTTGTGAACACTCTGTGCATCACAGTTATAGTCCCTAAGTAGAGGAGTCAGTGCTTCCTTGCATCTGGGGTGCCTCGATGGTGTGTGTGGTTGTCAGGCATGGCCTCTGCTGCTGCTCAGAAGGAAAATGTGATCATGAGATTGAATTAGGATAGGCACTAGTTTCCTTTTTCAGATTTAATGTATTCATGTATTTTGTGTCCCTCACATCCCTGGCCCCGCAGCAGCTTGCAGGCTGGATATGTAAATTGATAGCTGCAGAGGGTGACTTATGTGTTAATAGGTGGAATTTGATGCTCATGAAAATGAATGCATTTAATGTTGCATGGCAATAGTTTGCTTGATTTTTTAAGTTGCCTGAAGATCTCTTACTTGGTGTTCTGTGGCTCTGGCTGTATTTGTTACAAAAGCAATACAAATAGAGAGGCCCTGTGGTTTCAGAGGGTTGGCTATATTTTGTCTGTGGGTATCCCTTACACTTCCTCTGTATCAAATGTTATTCCAGGCAGTGAAAATGTGAAACGCAACGACGCCTGAAAACAAACCATTGCTGTCCAAATTCACTGTAGCCACGGAAATACGTCTTTGGAGATCTATTCACATACCATTTTTCAGGAAAAGCCAAGTTTCAGTATGTAATTTTTCATTATTAGGCTTTCATGGAGGGATGTAGAGGAATCAAAGGATTTGGTGGATCATGAAAATCTGCCACTGTGGGGTTTTAAACACAAGTTGAAATTCTGGCCCCTTTGAGGGGCTCCCTTTACTTCCTTTGGCCCCCCATGCTAATTTCATTAATGATTTCAGAAGGGTAAGGACTTCCCTTGATTTTAATTTTGTGATGTTTCTTTAGGCAGACATAGGAATATGTAATTTCTGTTGCTGAGGGTTTTATTAAAGGAAGCTCCCACAGTGTGTGCCCCATCCTTGGCAGAGCGTTCGTGTGATAAATTCCATTGTTCAAGCACATGAGATTGTGATGATCCCACAGATATTGAGAGGCTGTACTCTGGAAACACTGGTGCTTCTCACTTTAGTGCTGCGAGACAAACACTTCAGCTCTTTCTCATTATGCAAGTCTGGGCTGAAGGAGCAGTAGCAAATATGCAGGGAGAATATTATGATATGCACCATGAAGTTGTGCCAAGGAAAAAGGAATATCTAGGCTCATATGATCTTTTTTCCCTGAGGCTTTTATGTTTGGGGTTTTTTCCTGAGGTAAAGTACTGGCTCCAAGCCTTGCTGACAACCAGCATCATTCACGTCAGGGAAAAATCCTTTGCTAGTGTCTATCTTGGCTACAGCTGGTGATTCCAACGGGGTGGAGTTTGGCTGTGGAAAGTCTGTCACTACCGTAATAATATCCATCTCTGTGAGTACTGCATCCATCTCTGATCTGTTCTCATGGGAATGTATGCCAGGGTCAGACTGAACAGTGCCTCCAGCAGCTTGAGGAAATCACCATGGTTTGGTTTGTATCTGATGCAGCAATGGGAAGAGCCAGATGTGCTGTGTGGGCAGCAGGAATAGAACCAGGGTGAAGTACCAGAGTGGGGTGCAGGTGGCACCTTGTGGTGCTTCTTCCTCACGCTATGATGTTTGAAAAAAATATCCCGTAGAGGTGCTTGGCCATGATGTCTTGCCTCTGAAGCTAGCTTTTTCTCTTAAATAGTGCCCAGGGTTCTTGGGAGTCTTATCTCAAGTGGGTGAATTTGGTGACAGCTGAAGGTATTTGGTGCCTGTGGGTATTAATTGCTCTTTGGAGCTGCAGGCAGCAGCCTTGTGCTGATGTTTTTGGTTGAGGTCCCCCCTTGTTAGCTCCTTGTCAGGAGCTCTGGCTTGTGTGGCTTGGCTGGTCTGCAGTACACAGCAGCCAGATCCTGTGGCTCAGGGGTGAAGGAATGGTAAAAATGGCTGAAGAAGACCTCAAGAAATTTCCCCTCTTCCCCATCAGCCCCCTGCCACAGACCAAAGTTATTTAGACTGTCATTATTTCCTTGGTGTAGGAGAGATTCACATTTCAGCTCACCTGAGACCAGGTCCACAGGGATTGGGAAGAGTAGAGTGAATGGAGAAGCAGTTCACCAGGACCTGCTGCTTCTGGTCGCACCAGCTGGCAGTTCCTGAAATAATTTTTATTTAGCTGTCTCCAAACTCTGTAGAGGATTGGAGCAAGCAACTGGAGCAAGCAGGTCAATTAAAATGGCCGTAGAATTTTTATTACCACAATAAAAACTAATGTAAAGTAGAATTAATTATTTTATGCAACAGGACAGGAATTAATGTCAGCTGAGCAACCTGGTACTTCCATACTTGCTACAACAAATGTTTAGCTATCCAGTGAGATTTTCTAGCATAGAAATTCTAAGGAAGAGTGTGACAGCCATGGGAGGTGGCTTGGCTTGCTTTCTAGCTCTGTTCCCTTCCTTGGTTGATAGGTGAAGATGCTGACAGCCAGCTTCCAGTTAACACAATGGTTTTGCAACACAGTAACTGTGCTGAAGATCCTGCTATTGCTCGAGTAGTCTTATTTCTGAAGAGAGATTCTGCTGAAATCTTTGTCTGTGGAAGACAAAGACAAATAAAAACTCAAGTTTCCCGTCCATCAGACAGAAATACTGCAGAGCCTCAAGCAGCTTCATAGCTGGGCCACCAGTACCTCCTTTCTAGTGAGAACAAGCAGAAGGACCGGCTCTGTCACTGGCTTATATCAGTCTCTGGGAGTGCAATAGTTTTGCTGTCATGCTTATGTGTAGTACTTTATTGCAGGGCTGAACAAGCCCCATGTATCTCCTGTCCAGCTCCTCCAGGTCACTCCGTGTGATGAGCAGAACCTGGTTCTATCTATCCTCCATCTGTCCCTTCCTTCATCTTTGCTATTGTTAACTGTTAGCATCTGCCTTGAAAGATTGTCTCTTAGTACAGTGCTGATGTGATCTTTCCACAGAGGATTAGGGTTGGGCTGGATTGACAGGAGACAGTATCCTTGTTGTGGAACGTTCACCAATTGTGTGTGGGCTCAGTGCTGCTGCTCTTCCAGTTACTCCAGTTCGTGTCAGGACATAGGCAGGAGTCAGTTGTGGCTCTGTGCCCCTTCACCAGGGCCAGCTGTGGCCTGGTGCTCTGAGTGCTGGGTTTGGGAGAGGCCTCCTGCACCCAGCTATTGCATGTGGCTTTTCTCAAGACTTTCTCACTCTTCACATCAGCTGCACCATCCCATGGAGCTAATTCCATACCTGGCTTATGGGGTGGTTTCCAGCATGTGGTCTCAGTGTGTTCATCGAGGATGTGGACCACAATGAGCATTGTGGGGAGTGGTGCAGTAGGAGCTGAGATGTCATTTCTTACTGCATCAAGCTCCCTAGGTGGCTCATGTGTCTGTAAATCACACAAGTGCTTTCCTGTAGCTTGGCTTTCTGTTACTGCCTCAGCTGCCAGGATTTCATGGGACACGAATCTTCTCTTTCAGCAAAAGGCTGGAATCCTTTCCTGGGGAAGGTACTTAGTGTGTATTTCAAGTGCCCTGAAGCATAGCCAAAGGCCCTGCTGAGCTCACTGAATCCAGGCCCTGAGAGATGATGTTTCTTTTTGCATTGTTTTGCTTTCCTCTAGAGTCAGTATTTCTTCATGTACATGCATGAGGAGCAAGGAAGAATCCTTTGGCATTTCAGAAGGTAGGAGTTTCCCCTTACCTTGTCGGTCTCCTGCTTTGCTCCTAACAAGTCCTTGGAGACTGTTATTGATCTCTCCCAATGGTGATATGTGTCCTGCAGTAACCAAAGGGTATCTGTTACCTTGCAAGGACAATCTAAGACCTGGAGGCATACATACTCTGTCAGCACAGGTGATGACTCTTTCCATAGTTAGGACAGATTGGCAGAAACTTTGTGCTTTCAAGCTACCATGCTGGTGAGGGGGTTCCATGTATGTCGATGCTGTCTACAGCTACAGCTGTTGAAAAAAGCCTTCTCTGAGTCTAAAGGAACGGAAAACTTTTACATCTAATCTGTCTCAGACTTTAAATTTCAAAGATAGACAGTAAAACCGGTGGAGTTTGCACCAAAGCGCTCCATTTCGTGGGCTTCTGGGAGGAATGTTAAAAGGCATTCACGGGCTCTAGAAGCATTGTTGGATTCTAATTCTTTTTGCATGAAAATCCCACTGGCTGGTGTTCCCATCTCCCTTCAAGCCATTTGAGATAACATTTCCTTTATTTCTTTCATTAAAACTATTTTTATCCTGGCTTGTGGGACTGTACGAGTAGAAATTAAAACACAGCTTGGTATTTCCTTGCCCGTCTGATCTGTTCTTCATCCCCAGATCCTTTCAGCCCTCCCCAGCTCTCCCCCCTTTCCTCCCCAGCTTGCCTTGAAGGGCTGGGAAAGCCAGCACTGATGCATTATGTTGCCTGTCTGATTGTTATGGGGTTGTGTTTGTGTGGGGAAGGTCACAAGACAAAAAGACCACCAGGCAGGGGTGGGCGGGGGATGTTCAATCCCTCTCCATTCAGTCCTTGTGGCAATGGGTGGGAAGAGTCTTGTTTGCATGACAGGATTTCAGAGAGCGGTTGCTTTTTGTTTGGGCTTTTTCCACGGCTGCTGTATGGGCCCTGAAGGGCTACAACAAAAGTGAGGCATATATATGAGATTCATAGGGCTGAACCAAGAGGCAAACTGTCAGTGCAGGAGCAACTGAGCAACCAAGCACAGTGTGCTTTCAGCTCGGAGACTGACAGCAGTGGCTCTAGCTGGCGTGTTTGTGATATGTCCAGTCTTGGCTCTGGTGGGAGCTCTTCTTGGGTGTCAATCCTTTTGGCTGAGATCCTTAGCTGGATGGGTGCTGTGGAATTTTTCTGCCCATGGAATGAAGGTTGTGATGTGAGGGCACAGCTCCAGGGACCTGCCACAGTGGCTGTGCTTCCCAGAACAGCTCTGGGACTTTTCAGCCGTTACTTCTATTTGCAGCATCTGCATCCTTGCTCATCAGCTCCACACTGCTGACAGCATCCTTGCATTCAAACAGTATTTACTTCCTTGTCACCCCTCTGAGAAGCTGAGATGCTGTGCCTTGGTGCAGCTCTCCTTCACCTCCATCCTTAGAAAGCAGCTCAGTCTATATTTACCACTGGTATGCACAAAGGCAAACATTGTTAGGAACTCATTGTAACTGTCCCAGTTACCCGGAGTTCATCTGCATAAGAAGACTGATTAGCCTGTGGTAATGGCTTTGCCTTGGTTGTCTGATAGGGCACACTTAGATATGGGGAGCAGAAAAGAGTTCCCGAACTGGGTGTGGGATGGGGAGGGGGTGATAGTTTTGGTCTGTAACAGTATGGGTGCTACAGCAGGCCCTTCTTGGAAGAAACTTCTTGTCAGCTGCCAGGCCCTGGCAGCACAAGTCTGATTCAGTTGTAATGACTGCCAGTTTCCCAGAGATGCAGACTTTAGGAACCCTAAGCATGCCTGAACTCCTGACTGTCTTATCTGAGTCCATCATGCTGTATAGTGTGCATTTAAGCGTGTATTTTTAGTAGGTGTTGGCCCTGCTTGAATGCTTTTAGACTAAGCAGTGACCTGCCTTGTGTTGTCACTTCCCTTAGGCACACGTGTAACCTCTCCCTGTGTTTGGATTTCTTCCAGAGAGCTAGCTGTTCCTGCAGGCAGGCACTAAAGGGAGAGGAAAGCAGCTGGGATGAAGCAGGCTGAAATGGTGTGATCTCTTGACCCAAAGCAATAGCTAATGCTGTTAGGGCTCACTCACGCTGCAGCAGCTGCACAGCTCACACTCCTGTCTCTGAATTGAGAATTATTCATATTCTCTTTCCCTTCCCCCCAGTGCCATATGTAACATGATCTGCCTGTGCCCAGGCTGGCAGATGGAAAAGCAAGACGCTTGTTGATTTGCAGTAATGGTTCTTCAAGGGGCTCCAGCCTGTGAAGTTTCCATGTTCAAGTTTGTCAGCTGTAGCAGAGCAGCCTTTCTGGAGACCCTCACAGTCCCTCTGCCACTGCTGGGGTGTGGATGCTTGTACAAGCCCACATGCAGCTCTCACCTCCCTGCTGCTTCCAGGAGACACTCACACTTGGACACCTTTTCCTCTTGTTGTGGATATCACCAAGTTTAATGTACTTCCTGGAGGTGCTCTGACCTTTACTCTTAACCCCTCCTTAATAATCCTCCCACTAGTATTTGGTAATTTCCAGTTTTCACTAGTCAGCTATTAGATGTCAATATAGGAGTATTTCATGGAAGTGGCTGGAGCACAGGCAGTTCATCTCAACAACAGTAATGTTTTCAGCTTCTTATATCTTTGAGTGATTTACTTCACCTCTCTGTCTGGGGTTCCCAGTTCATAAAGTGGAACTTTTCATGAGGTAGTAGCACTGTGAATCGAAAATAGAACAAATCATCTTTTCAAAATCCACTATGTGCTAGAGACCTGGCTGCTAGCAGCCAGATCCCAAATCTGTCCTAAATTTTTGGACTTCTCTGAGAGGGATTGATGATTCAGCCCAGATTTCTCAGGAATTCCTTTGCAGTTTCTTTAGAGAGGTGGGAAGGTGGAGGGGAGAAATCCTCATGTCTTTCCTTAGATAAGTTACTACGTGTGCTCTGACTCTGGGATGGTCATATTTTTTTCCTGAAATACACTGCATTGCTGTTGTTGTGTTTGCTTGATGCAAGGAACATCAAAAAAGGAAGGGGCAGAGGCAGGGTCTTGAGGCACAGATGAGCTTCTCATGGTTCCTCTAGCAACACCTTAAAAGCCAGTTTGTATGTTTGACTTCCCTGATGTGTTGAAAAGGCAAAGTAGGGTCAAGCCTTAGAGTTAAATTTGTTTTCCTTTCCACTGTGTTTGTTTTTAAGGGCTTTGTCCTACATTCTACTGGGTTTCTATGACCTCTCATTTTAGCTTGTGTGACACAGGAATCTGTTTATGAGCAAACAAAATATGAGCTCCAGACATTGAATTATCTTTTAAATGGTTGTTCCTGACAAACACAAAAGACATTCAGAGCATGACATAAAGTGCTATGATTTAAGGCATTATGCTGTTCATTTTAGAGTGAATCACTGTAGATTTTGCTCTGCAGTTGGGAAAATTAGATTTGGCACAGGATCATGTAGGAGGTGGCTGATACACCTAGGAGAATAACTAATAGCTGGGCCTACCTAAACCTGCATGCCCAAAAGTGATGGATGTGCATACAGTTTTCAGCTCTACTAGTGAGGTTCCAGTAGTAAGATATGTCCTTTCTAAATGCTTTATCTTCCCCAGCTGTGAAAAGCCTGGAGAGTGGGTAAATAACTAAATGTAGAGTTTTGTTTGCAACTCTGTGAAAGCGGGGAACAAGACTTTTTTGTTCCCTTTTGAGCAAAACATTCAATTTGACTTGAGTCAAACCATCTGGCCTCTCTGAACATAAACACAAATGGCAATTTTCTAATAAAATATTTTTTGCATGATGATGTCCAGTGTTTTGGCCTTGAAGAATCTGAGAGAACTTCTTCCGAACAGTCACCGTTCAAAGCTAAGGCAAATTCACAGCAAGTCTTGGCATGGCTGAAATCTCCAAGTTTTACTTGGAAAACTTTTGTTTGTGTTACCCTGGCTTTAGAAATGAGAGGAAAGCCCTGAAAAAATACTGGTGATAAACTATGTTTCTGTCATACATATAAACTGCATCTTGCCTCCCCTTTGGGGTAGTGTTCCACTTGCATCTCTTGGGCTGCTGCTTATATTTGCCTTGGGGCTTTTTCCCCTCAGCAGTTCCATGTTGCTGGCTTGGTTTTGTTACAGTTTCCTTTGATGGGGGCTCTCTGGCCTTTGGTAGCTGCTGTTTGAGTTGCTTTGGGTTCATGAGAATTTGGCTGGGAGCAAAAAAGGTCCCCACTGTTGGAGGGATAATACAGCGACAGACGATGGTAGCCTGTCTGCTCCAGGCAGCTTTTCTGCTCCCGGATTAAAGTCTATGCTGTGTTATGTATGTGTGTCTCTAAGGTCTTGTCAAGTCCATGTGGGAAGCTATTCTGCCTGCACTTTGTGCTGCTCAGCTCGCTCTCTGCCTCATTTCTCCTCCCTCTTTCCCCTTCCATTCAAGCGGCATCTTTCAGTCTTCCCCATTCAGGTCTGCCTGTGCTCTCTGCCCTGTGTAAAACTTCCATGGCCTCCCTACTATTCATCATCTCTTGCTCATTCACCTCCCTGCTTGCCTTTCTCCATTCATCCGGGCTTCCTCTCAGACAGTCTGGGCTGCCTTCTCCTCCTGCCCCTTCCGCAGTTCTCCTTTTGTGTCTTTGCACTCCCTTCTCTGTGACCATCCCAAGCACAGCAGTCTGCAGTGTGCTCTGTGAGGATGCTCTGCTAGAAGCTGGCCCCACTTGATGGATAATTAATCCCCAGTGGAAGCCTGGAGGGATTGTTTTGTGTGGATTTGTTGCACTAGGTTACCCTGCAGGTGAGAAGATTTTCATCTCTGCCCTCCGCCCCCCCCTGCCCCCCCTTCCCACTTCTCAGAGATACAGTGTGATGTGTGACTAGGAAGAGTACTGCTATTTTCTAACCTTCTTTTTCAGTCTGATGTTTCTGCCTGTCCTTCCTGGCTTGCTTCTCCTTTGTTAGCAGTGGGTACAGCTCTCAGGTGACTCTTTGGGAGGTTGTTTCGATTTCCTCATTCCTGAGGAGCATAACATGCATTCTGTTAATTATGCTGACTCTCTAATTATAGTTGTTGCTTGTGTCTTCTTTGCTTCCTTCTTGTAATTAACTGCATTGAGGTTGTATAGTTTTGGAAAGCCATCTCTGCACTTAAATGTGTGGTTTAAGTGTTACTGAGCTTTGTGAATTGCAGCAGCCAGGGCTTGTTGTTTCTAAGTCTCAGTGCAGCCGTGAGCCTGTGCTGGTGATGCAGAGATGGCAAATACAGACCACAAACCTCTGCTGTACACCTGGTCCCCTACAGCTCTCACCCATGCTGACAGAGAGCAGACATCACCCCATCCTATTGAAGGGGCAGGTCTCTTTGCTGCAGTGTGGTGGGAAAACTAAGTGGGAGGTCTGTGGATTCCTCTGGGCGGGCTTCAGCTTTGAATGGTTCAACTGCATTCAAGCCAGGCTGGTCAAGTAAAAGGGGAATATTAGAGCTCGGGAAGAGCACACGGGCTTGTCAGAGGAAGCAGGTGCTCTGTAAAGCATGTGTGAGCCCTGTACACACAAGAAATCTGATTAGCTCAGTAAAGGAGGCAGGAACGAGGTGGAGGCAGGCAAGGAGAAGGGCTCTGTGAGTGAGTGCAGGTTTGACTGACAGGACAAGCACTCTGTTGTGTGGGAGGCTGTGAAAGGAGTATCTGCTGCTGTCTCCTGAGGCAGTAAGGAGCCCTTGATATGGCTCAGGCAGGGAGAGGCAGTTTTGGGAGCAGTGTGGGTGCGTGTCACTATGTTTGCACAGGAGTTTTTGAGCCATGGTTGGAAGGGCTGCATTGCTGATTCAAAGCTGGAAGAAAGGTAAGAGGAGCTCTTGATGTTCCTTCAGTGTTTCCAGACTTGTAGAAAATCAGTATTAGTACTGGCTTTTCAAATCTTTTGGTTTAAAGTTGCCTTGACCTGCTAATTCCAGACTATCTAACTAGCAGCTACTGTGTAGCATTCTCCAGAGTTACTGCTGGGACAGAAAGTGCATTGTCATCATGTGCTAGAGAGAAAGCATTGGGCTTTTGTCCATATACAGAACAGAAACAGTTCAACTACTCCTGACTTTCTTGTGCTGGTATCACCTATTGCCATTTTTTGCAGATGATATCAGGCCAAAGCCCTGTTTTGAATGAGAAGACTTGTCTGCCTCATCTGTGCCAGCAGAGACGCTGCTGTGACAGGAGATGTTGTCAATAGCAGTGACTTTTCCAGAAATGCCTGTGTATGTTCAGTTAACCTGAGGGTAAGCAGGGATCTGTGAGGGCTTGTCAGTGCTGTGAGAAGGAGCCTTTCCCCTGATAACTGTCTATAAGAGGAATTTCTAACCATGCTATGGTAGTTTGTTGTCAGAGTGGTGTGTGTAAAAAGGATTTCCTATTCACTGTGTTTGTGCCCCACAGAGACATTATACCTTGCAGGGCACAGCTAGCCCCAGGCCAGCTCTGCACTTTGTCACCTGCAGGGAGAACTGCTCTGCTCCAGCTGCAGAGTTTGGGCTGGGAACCTGCATGGACAACACTTCTTATGGAGTTAGTTACATTCCTGTTGTGGAGTCTTTATAAAGTCATGATTTGCTTTTACAACTCAGCTTTCTATTTGAAAGCTATGGCAAAGACAACTCTAACCTACAAAACACAGTGCCTTGCCTTGCCTTTGTCTCTTGTATTCCAGTGAAGGGCATGTAAGAAAGCAAAAGTTCAATTTAATCTTTCTGATTTGTGGTTTTGCAGCTTCTCTTTTACCTTTAAACCAAGGTATATTTGACGTAGCTTACACTGGGTAAGTGCAAATGCTGCAGACCTTGCCCTTGCAGTCCTCTGTGCAGGGAACCTGCAGTCTGGGTGTTACCCAGAATTGATTTGGATGTATCTCTGAAAAGACAATGTGAACTTCCACAGCTTCCAGTAGTCTGCCTCCTTACTGTAGATGCAACCCCTGTGATCACCCTGGAAAAATTCAAGCCAGGATTGCTTGCTCTCAAGTGTTTAAATGACAGAGGTTAAACTATTAATTAATACTCCCAGCTCCAGGCTGTGTTTGGAACCAGTCTGTCTGGAGTACTTTTGAGATGATGATGCCAATGCAGGGTAAGGCCAGGTGCCTACAAGGCACCACAGGTAATCATGCAATGCCACTGTCTGCTCTTCACAAGGCTCATGTTGTCTCCTGTTCTAGTTTAGCTCAGAAAGCAAAGAGTTTCTTTGGTAGCTTCTGGTCTCCATGATTGAGCAAAGCCAGATGTAAAACTAGTATGAGTTAAATATGTTTTCCAGTCTATGTAATAGGAGTTTTGCTCTGTGTTGTTCTAACCAGAAGCATGGTTTGAATGCCAGTATAGCAGGGTCATTCTGGTTATATACATGTAATGACAGTTGTTAGGGCTTTAAATGCATCTGTTGACTTAAGTTTTTCTGAGCCCTAATAACGTGCAGTCAGATGAGAACTGTTGAGATCATCTAGTCTTCCATAATGAAGGGCAGAAGGTTTTCTGAGTGGTGTTCTGCTTGATCTTCGCCATACCTCATCTCCTGAGAAAACTTGCAATTCAATTGTAGAAGTTCTGGGGAAGTTAGTGAGCCATTTCACTTGTTAATAGTAAAACTAATCAATTTATTCTATGCTAAATCTGCTGAGCTGTGACCTTTAACTCCTATATGTGATTATGCCTTTGTCATAGTGGAGAATCCTCTCCTGACAAATTTCTGTTCCCTTTGTGGTTTGTCTGGAGAGTGATAAAGTAATTGCTTAGCCTTCCCTTTCATAAACTAATGGATTGAGCCTATGGTCAGACTATACCAGTAACAGAGTGCCAAATGCAGAGGTCATGTCACCTTATTTACAAACCTGCAGGTCACATTTCCCCTTCTGAAGGCAGTGTTACCTTGAGAGCACTCCCTGTAATGAAAAGGGATTTTTTCCCCAGAGTGGTGCTTCTGAAGATGGCATTCCTCATCCTGTCAGCTGGCTGGCATTCTTGGCTCTTGGCCATATGGCTTTCTATTTGCTTTTGTTGTAATATGTATTGTTTGCAAACATGCAGCTTCTCCAAAGACCCAGCTCGTGTTTAGTAACTTGCTCCTTTAGCCCATCTGTGACATGATGCAGATTTATGCTTTCTCCTAAGTCGCTAATGATACTTTTGTGGGGGCAAGAACAAATTCTCGTGGGACCCTATTAGTGGCACCTCTGTGTGATGGTACCTCTTCAGCATAGTTTTATTTTTGAGACCTGTCAAAAAGCCAGACTTTAGCATGCTGAATGGGTGACAGCCTGAGTTTGTGTCACAGCAAATCTTCAAACATAGGGTTGTCTGGTGATGTCAGATGCCATGCAGAAATCAGTGATACCAGCCATCTTGTCTTACAGTCTGCACCAGGTTTGTATTCTCATGCAGATAACATCAGCTGAACACCACATATTTTTGTAGCCTAATCTGACTGATATTAGACCAGTCTTCCTTCAATTATGCCTTAATCAGCGTCAGTCATCTGTTCACTTGCTGTGAGTTGCTGTTAGGCCAACAGACCTGCTTTGTCCCTTTAAATTCTTGTTGTAGCCCTGCAAGGCTGGGCAGTTTTGGGAGCAGTGACTGTTCTGACTGTTATGTGTTGGGTTTTGGTTTTTGTTTTAAATTTATTTTCCTTGTAGCAATAGTGATTAGAGCATGTCTGTCTCCCAGCTGTGAGGGTGCCTGCACATGCTATGCACTCTATTGAGTTATGTAGTCCAAATAAGTGCAGCATTTCAGCTATGAACAAAGTGGCTTATGCATTATGTCCCCTCACAATCCACAAGCCCTGAGATGTACTTAATATTGATACAGGATTTTGAGATTCTCCAGTAAGACATGACTAAAGACATAAACAATAATTATGTGGTCATAAATAAATGAGAATATAGTGTGTCATGATAGTATGGATATTGCTATTTTCAGCTTTTCAGATTTATTGCCTTACATCATCCAGATGAAAAGTGAGTTTTATTTTAGTTAGGCTGCAGAACTCATTGCCTCAGGAGACTGTGGAGCATTAAAACCTAGATGAATTCAAAAGGGAAGGCAAGAAACTGGGCATTTGCAGCTATAACAATAGCTGGGCCAGTGCTGTCAAGCAGATCTGGAAAGACTGTAAGGATTTCAGAAAAGGATTTAACTGTTAGGGTGGCTTTGGTCATGGCTGTCACTAGGTGATCTCTTGTAGGCTTCATCTTGTCCACAGTCTCAGAAATATGCTGACAGTCAGCACCAAAGCAGGGCTGGTGATGGAAGGTACATGACCTGGCAGGCTGGGCTGAGGACGTCTGTCCAGCGAAGGGTGGAAGGTGCCCAGTGCTGGATCAAGATTAAAAATTGTATTTCCACCTAAAAAAAAAGCCAACCCATCACTGTTTCAGAGTGCCTCAGCTTCTTTCCATTAGTCTTAATGCACTTTTATAAATAATAAAACAGGAAGAAGCAGAGCTGCAGAAATCTCAGTCTATAAACATGTCTCTCTGCATTAAGCCGTGTGGCATAACGGAGGGCATCTCCTGCCAGCCATGCACGCTCATTAATCATGTCATTATCTCCCTCACTTTCAGTGCTGTGTCTCTTTCCTTGTCAGTGCTGCTGATAATGGAGCTTCTATTTACCCTGGCTTCTTTCTGGGGAGTGGCTTTGGTTTCAAAGCCAGCACAGTGGCATATTTTGAATAATTTAGTTCCGGGTGGCTTGAACACTGTGTAATTTCCCAACTGAGACTGGAGGCTGATCCTGCGAGTGTTCTGCCCGGAGGCTGTTCCAGAGAGAGGCAGTGGGATCACTCAGTGGTGGTCAGTGAGATGGCAGAGGAATGAAAGCTAGCTCAACAGGTCCTGTGAATGCATCTCAGTTCTAGCCTCTCTTTAGTGTCTTAGCAAGGACTTGCAGCAAGGAATTCATGAGCAGAGGAAGGATAGAGGAGAGAGCAGCATTAAAAATATGTATGGAGACAGAAGCATGGATTTGAGTACCTGGCTGAGCATCACAGGCTTCCTCAGCAAGCTGTGGGTCAGAAATTCCTGGGATCTTGAAATGCAGGATTTATGTGACCTATGGTGGCTTGGACCAGGAGTCCAAACCATTGTGAAGGAGTTCAGGGTGCTGTCCAGATGTCAGCAGCTTTGGAAAGTTTGATGTGTTTGCATACGTGAGACCTTTGCAGAAAGACAGCTCTGTTCATATTCTCCCTGCTTGGCCCTGTGGTTTGCTAATTGCCCTCTGCTATTGCAGCCAGCATCCAGTCATGCTCTGTAAACACTTCACAGCCCTTGCTGTGCTGGATCACACAGGCACAAGGCACTGGGGCTCACTCCAGAAATCTTGGCAATACCAAGGATCAAATCTGGTCCCAAAGCCTTCTTTCCTATCTGCCTAACAGCTGAGCAGTGGTGTACTCCTGAAGCTTTTTATTCTCTCATTCATGTTGAATCTGTGCTTCCAGTGTTTGTTTAGATGAAGAGCTTTTGCAGAAGGTAACAACAGATGGTAGTAGGGCAAGTCCTTTGCTTTTCTTTGCACCTAAGACAGTAGGAGAAACAAATTAAAGCAGAAATTGCTCTACAGCTAGCTGATGAACCTGGTTACTCTTCCCTTCAAGAAAAAGGGAATCTTATACCATCTCCACTTTGCCATGTACTGCATCCAGACTCTTACCTGAATTCAGGTGATGGACCCTCTGCCCTGCAAATGCTTCCCTGTCCAGGTGAACACTGAGCTGGGTAGCTCTGTGCTCTCTCACTGCAGCTTTGAGGGGAGCAGGTCTGTCTAGGGTCCTTGCTTAGTGAGTCAGTGAGGGTATCTCCTCCTTTCTTAAATGCAATCTGGCTTTTGAGAGCTGGATGATGTTTTCAGCCCTTGGGTTCACCTCAGGTCAAAGCAACCCAACATTCAGTAACAGAACTGCTGGACAGCACTTAATCGCTTTATATTGTCTGGGCAGTCAGGGGTAAGTCCTCTCTTCTGGAGCAGGGTTTCTCCTCTCACATGCACCTTCCACTATTGCAAGAAAGAGCAGGATCATCAAACTGCTCAGAAGATCATCCCAACAAGGCAGTGATGAAACTCCTGATAAAACAGTCCCTACTTTTTTTCCTCTCATTTGGATTAGAAGGCAGACTTTCATCTTCTGCCTTGTCATTCCTTTAATCTTCATCAAAGCAGAAAATGCTGCATATACTGTTGCCAGAGTCAGGGTTTTTTGTTTTGTTTTTTAAATAAACAAAACCCCCACCTCTCACCAACTCACAGGATGACCTCAGAGACTGGAAAGGTCGACAATGGGCTCAGGTAAAGTGTGTGACTATCTTGAGGAGAGTTTCAATGCCTGTCTGAAATGTCTTCTCACAGCTTCAACTTGGAGTCTGTCCATGTATTGACTTGGAGACTCTTGATTTAACTGCAGCATAGCCCTTGGCGCTCGCGGTGGTCTGGTTGCTTACAGAGCTTGTTAGCATCCCTGGATTGTGGAGACTGTACCATCTCATGGTCTGAGTTCAAATCCAGCAAAGCTCAGTTTTTTCTGAAACCCTTAGAAATGAACAGATTTTGCACACTATTGACTCCCCCTTCCCATTAGGAAAGGGCTTACATGTGAACAAGAAACAGGCCTGCTATTGATATCTGCTTTCTGGTGGGCAATAAGGCAGGGCTTGTCATTTCCATGTAATAGGAAGGGAAGATAAAGCTTAGGGCCATTTATTTCTAGTCTGCTTCCTAGTCTAGAGCAGAGCTGGGGTCGGTGCCAGGAGGCCTGTCCTCCAGTGCCAGGCCAGTCTTTCCCAGAAGTGAAGATACCACTAGACCACAGAATGATTCAGATTTTAAGGGACTGATCCAACTCAAAGCCAGCTTCCAAATTAGATGAAGTTGCTTGGAGCCTGGCCCATTGCAAAGGCAACTTATGGCTTGGGTGATGCCAAGATAAAGCCTCTCAATGAAGAAACCATAGACGGCAGCAAGTTCTCTGTTCCTGCTATAGATCTGCAATCCTAAAATCAAGCAGAGATTCTTATGTTGATTCTCCAGCTGCTCTGATGTCCCAGGGGGCTGTTTGCCATGGGGGAGAGGAGCAGCTGGCTGCACTCTGCGAAATGTCTGCATTTTCCCAAGATACCCATTGTCTGTCTGCAGCACCAGCCTCCACCCTACTTGCTCACTCAGCCGTGGCTGATGTGTCTTTAATTAAAGAGGAGGAACAATCTGAGATTTCCTTTTCTTTCCTCAACTATATTTCCCATTGCCATCAGAGTTTACAAGGCCCTCTCCCCGTTTTTTTTGTCTTGTAGTTTTGCTGCTAGGCCTTCAGTTTATGGTGTGTCTGCTCTAAAATCACAAAGAAATGGGAAAAAAAAAGCTTGGTTTGGGCCAGAGAATTAAGATCCTGGGTCAGATGGCTGCTATGGTCATTAACATATTTACATTTTTGCTTAAGAGCCTGAGTGAGGATCAAGGGAGTTAAGAGTGATTGTCATTGAAATGTGGAGGAAACCTTGCATGAAATTGGCGTTAGTGTCCTATTGTTAAAGGGGGTGTATGGGGGGGGGAGCAAACGGCTCATCCCTGCACCCAGTTGTGCTGTGCTTGTCTTCTCAAGTACATGGGCAGAGGCAGAAGTACCTACACTGAAGGAAGCCACTGTGCTGCCCTCGGTGCTGGGAAGCTTTGCCTGGGGAGCACTCCCTGTGGGGCTGGACCGGAGGCTCAGCACAACCATGCTGCTGCCTGCCAGTCATCCTCTGTCCTCTTACTGAGACAAAGGTGCTCTGCTGGGCCTGTGGGACAAGAAGATCATCATGGATAAATACATGAAGTGCCTAGCAAAGGTCAGTTGCCTCTTTTATAACTGAAGCACCTCAACATTTTGACTCTGCTACTACGTGTTGATTTTGCCAGGTATGGGGATGTATTCTGCAGGACTGGCTTAGCCCCTCGATTTTTGTAGCAAGTTGTGATATCAGAAACAGAGTCTGAGGCAATTGGAAGTGTTGGGGAGATTTTTGAGTGCTGTGGTAACAGATGAGGTTTTTATAAGCTCAAAAAAAGTTGCTTAAATATAAATATTTAAATATAAAAGTTGTTTAAATATAAGGAGCAAATGGTTTTGTCCTAGACAAGATAGGTGCTGTCATCTTAAATGCCAAGATATAGTTAAAATAGTGCAGTTAGGTAAGATGGTGGTTAGGTCAAATGTTTTCAGGAAACAAGGATGAACACAGGAGTATCGGTAGGATTGCAGGTGTTAGATCCATTCACTGAATGGCTCATCTCCCAGCTTCTGCAAATTCCCCTTGAGAAAGGTCATCTCAGGTATTATGCTAATAATACTTTATTTCCTGGGTATCTCTGCCTCTGAGCACTGCAAACCTAAGCTGGCTTGGGAGTCCTAGCGAGAGCCAAAAAACATCAGAGCTGAGCCTGAGTTCAGGAGCCCTAGTTTGGCAGTTGCTTTTAGAATCTCATCTATGAACGCAAAGCATCAGTGCAGGTTGCAGTAGGAGAGCTAAACTTTGCCAGGGATTAATATTAAACCCTTGTTTAACAGTAAACAGCAGATGAAATCCATCTTTGTATTGCCAGCTGTCAGGAACGTACATGCAGGCCACCTCTCAAGGACAGAACAACTCTTGGTAGAGGTCAGGGGAGAACGCTCAGCTCTGGCCGTCTGCAGCTCACTTGGGTTGCCTTGTTTTGTGTAATCTGCTTGCTCCAGTGGCTTCTACTCACAGAGAAGTTGCTGCTTTGATGAAATAGCAGATCAGCCCTGCTCCAGCAAGGGGCTGTGATCTCCCCTCCTTAGGTTAGGCAGCTCCTCCTCAACACAGCCAGTGGTAGCAGAGCCCCTAGGGGCAGTAGGGCAAATGTGCTGGGGCTGAAAGGAAACTGAGCCAAATCCTTGCACGTGGGCACTGTATCCTCTAAACAAGCTGCCTGTGCTTGAGGCTGGTGTGTTTTATAGCACTCTGCAGCAAGCAGAGCAGTGCCAGCTCTGCCAGTTCCCCCTTCTCACCTCCTCCCTTGCCAAGGCAGCCTTTACTCTGCTGTGTCTGATCAAAGGCCCGACGCCTGTTCAGCTTTTGTTCTCCATTAAGAAAGAATGAGGATTGTCAGGACCTTTTTGGCTCTGCCAAGGCCTTTTATGTCCCAAATGTTTCCATGAAAAGACTCCCTCCTGACCACCCTGCCCCCTGACAGCCATTCAGTCCAAGCAACAAGCTTGATATCATTATCTACAAAAGGAGGCCAGCGAGCACCAGGGTCCTCACAGCCAAGTTTGGGAAACCAAAGGCAATCTCCCAGCAACAGAGAGCTGGCGGAGCTCAGACTGCACCACAGCTACTGTGGGCTGGCCTGGCAGCTTGTGTCCCCTCATTTTCAAAGCACAAAAGAAATATGCTCGGCATGGTGCCAGCACTGGCTCTGTCAGGGCTGGGGCTGTGCCTGCCTGGGACCTGGCAGCCCCTCGCAGAGTGCCCTGGGGAGCTCAGCGGGAGCTGGAGGTCACTGAAAGCCACTGAAAGCAGTCCAAAGTTTGAACAGCCTTGCAAAGCTGTCTCTTTTTAGTCTGTGGCATTTTTAGGAGATTAATCACTTAGTCTGAGGAAAAAGAATGATGTTTTTGGTCAGAATGGGATTCATTCCAAATCTCACCTGGGATTTTCCCTCTAATGACTCTGGTTTACATTCTGAAAGAGGCAAGTAGCTGCCTTGTCACTTTTAGTTTGACATAATGTTCATCTGCTTTGCTCCCTATCCAAATGCTTTCGTTCCAAACCATTTTAGAGATGGAGAGATACTTTACAGAGAGCTCTTCGGCAGCAAAAGCACTTACTGTTTTGAGGTATCTGTAGACGTGATCTGGAAAGGAGACTGTCAGAAACACTGAGCACAGAAGGGGCTTGAGGAGGGTTGACATTTTGCTGTGTTGCAATTGTGTTGGGAAATACAGGAATAAAACTGTTTTCAGTACATTTTATCTCACAGACTGCATCTCTGGTTTGCTTGATAGCCCAGATAAAGAGGGATATAAAAAATAACCAATGAAGTGATTATGTAAAGGGAAGGAAGGTGAAGGAGGAGCTGACTTAGCTGAATCTTGGGTGGAAAAAGAGTGATGGTGTGGATGATACCTGGGCTCACCCTCTCTGCAGCAAGGTGCTTTGAAGTCCCGGGGCAGTGAAAGGCAGCTGGCAATGCACCACCAAAGCCTAGAGCAGCCCTTGGGGTCCCTGAGGGTCTGCTGCAGGTGATGGATGCAGAGGAGGGCAGTTGTGTGTGACATCGAATGGTTAATTCTAGCACTTTCCTCTCCTCTCCCAGTTCGATCCTGACAACACGGGCTACATCAGCACTGAGAAGTTCCGCTCCCTTCTCCAGAGACACGGCTCGGAGCTGGACCCCCACAAGCTGGAGGTCCTGCTGGCCCTGGCAGACAGCAACTCTGAGGGGAGGATCTGCTACCAGGACTTTGTCAACCTGGTGAGTGCTCTGGCTGGCAGAACCTGTGTGAGTCCTTGTTTCTGCTTAGAACACTGGCTGTTGAGGGACAATCTCGCTCCTTCTATCAACACCAGTGTTTGCTATGTCACTTCATCACACTCTGCATGGGTTTGCTGAAGCAGTCAATGGTGACTGAACTCTCAAGCCAAGAGTCAAGTTGCTGCCAGCTTTTCCAAGCAAATGAGTTTGTATGGGAAGAAACGGTGGAAGCTGTTGTAAGAGAAGCATGGAGTAGTGCCTGCTGCTAGTTTTGTTCTCTATCAGCTCTTCAAAGGAGCCATTTGTTTGCAAACAGAGGTCTGTCAATCTGAATGTCTCCTGTTTTATCTAGAGATTTCACTACTTCCAGACAAAATATACAGATAAGGTTGTGTCAACTTGCTGGGAGGAGTCACATTGCACTGCTGTAGGCATCAACAGCAACAGGGATAAACTGTTCTAGATTGTGTTCATTTTATACCAGATGAGATGTCTCGGACTGCATGAGTCATGATCTGGATGCCTCTGTGTCTCTAATGAGTCAATTAGTGAATGGATCTCTCTGTTTCTTGTCGAGACAGTTGGGCAAACCAACAGAGATGTAGGTAGGCTGGTGTTGTTAGATGCCCAGGATGGCCCAGAAATCTTCTTTGCAAGATATCTTGAGCAGTGGCTATTCCAGGAACTTTTCCCTGTTCTTGCTCTGTCATTCCTCACCTGAGTCCCAGTAGATTTACTGCAGCAGTAAGAGAAACCTGTGTGACTAGTGGAAGTCAGTGATGTCTCTGAGGTTTTGCTGGAAAGTGTTCTTGATGCGGAGTATAATAATTTACATTTCTGAGTGTTCTTGCAGTCACTATGAGGAGTTCACCTCTCCATTTGTTATGGGCACTCATACATGTGTTCCTGGTTTAGAAAGAAAGTGTCTTCCCTGTGTCCTGTCTTCACAGTAATCAGAAAAGTATGGCAACATGGCACAGCTCTAAAGGACCACCTCACCACCTCAGGCCACGGGCAGTGTGAAGGTGAAATTGCTGTGTTGCAATGACATAGATCTGCTGTATCTAATTGAGCTATCTCATTAACCCCATGCATGTATTTAGGTATGCAGTAAAATAAATGTAGCAGCTATTAAGTATGTCACAGTGAGTGTGAGGTTTTCCTCAACTCCAGCTTAATCAACAGTGTGGTCAGTGGTACTCTGTGATCAGCAGTGTACTTATAGTAAATAGTTGCTTGTTCTACAGTTTGATATATTCAAAGTACCATGCAAGCATTCACTAATTGAGCTGCACAACACTTAGGTAGCAGGAAGAGGTGTCATCCAATTTCTTTCACAGAAATAATGGCCTTGGGCCAGCCAATACATTGGCAACAGGCTCAGGAACAGAGCTGGGCTTTTTCCTCTCTCCTCACTCCACTGAGCTCCAGAGCAGCACGAGCTAATGAGGCAGGTGGGAGGTGAAAGGCTTGCACATCCTTCTTTGGGGAGCAGGAGGTTGTGTCAGCTCACATCCACCTGATGTGATTTCTACAAATGGCAAATTTCCTTCACTGCTGTTGTATGACTCTTGTAAAGAAGCCATTGATTTTTCTGTCCTCAGTCCCTCTATCCTCCTCTGCGTTTTTTTGCATTTTCTAATCAATAGGCAATGCAAATTCCAGAACATTAAACTACTTGCACATGGCATTTCTCTCCTTACTCCTCAAGTAGTTGCTATTGATTTCCAACATCCAAACTTTTTAGGGCTCCTTGTCTTTTCCTGTAGTTTCCTGCTTTCAAAACTGCCTTGTGAACTGAACTCCTGGAGAGACAGCACAGTTGACAGAGAATCACTGTGAAATTAGTGATTTCCTTCACTTACACCTGTCAGCCCTGGAAACTATGTGTGGTGATGTTTAAGTACATGCTTGTGCTTGGTCATCATCAGCCATCTCTGCTGTTTGCTCAGGTCAATTTGTCTGGTTTAGTAGCGCTCCGCAAGAATTGGATCTGCTGCCAAAAATGATAGTGCTGGCTGTGGGGAGGGGAAGGCTGACCTTTTACTAGATCCACAGAGCTTTTACAGGATGGCTCTGTGCATGTGGTTTTCCTTTTCTTCATCAAGATTTATGAACAAGTACCCTGACATGATCAGAGAATCTTTGACCTCCCAAATGTGTCCAAGGTACTGAAACTTTGAGCAAGAGGCAAAATTGCATTATTAAAGCTCTGGCCACTGGAGAGGCCTGGAGGGGGGAGGAGTGGGGCTGGGTATCAGAAAGGCATTACAGTGCAGTTGTCAAAGCAGAGGTGTGGAAGGAAGGAGGCTCTTTTGTGTGTGTGTCTCACAAGCAGCTCTTTTGGTTTCTTTCCAAGCATGGGGATGAAATGAGCTGATGAGCAGCATGCTTAAGCTATTATGAAAAAAATTAACTCGACCCTAGCAAAAACCAATCCAAACCTGTGTTATCTCTCAGATCCCAATGGAAGTAGGATTTAACCCCTGTGCACCAAGAGAACTCTGTCTTCAGTGGTCAGTTCCTAGGGTATGATCTGTCCTGTTTTTTCTCTCAGCTTTGCTAATTTTGATTAAAACTGAGAAGGGAAGGTCTTCCCTTTTTCAGCTTTGTAGACCCTTTGCTGAGTTCCCAGGAAGTGTGACAATGTAATGCTGGTTATTCTGTAGGATTCTTGGCTATGTACTTGAGAGTTTAGTGCTGAGAGATGCCGTTTGTGTCCATAGAAGCAGCTGTAACTCCATGAAGTGATTTTTTTTCCAGAAGGCACTACAGGCCATAAACCTCACAGAGCAATAGTGCTGGCATTTTTCCTCCAGAGTACTGCATGTCCCTGACTGGGCAGTTAAAAAAAGACCATACCAGTATGGTCCAGCATCACTATGAGCATCAAGAACTCTGCCTACTCTCTCAAACACTGTGATCCTCAGCTAAAGGACTACTCTTGAGCCAAGCTCTATTGTCCTATGATGCCCCAAGTGTGGTGTGAACTTCTAGAGGCACCAGAACTGTAATTCTAGGGCTTCTCACCTTAATAAGGAGAGCCACACAAAACATATGCCTGTTTTCAACTCAGCAAAGCAAGGTACATTTTTGAAATTTACAGGATGAGAATAGACCTTAGAAATCACTCAGTAAATAATCTGAGTAATGATTAAATTCAGGGAAGCTGAAAACTCCTGGTGTGATCTGCAAATAGAAAAGGCTGAAAAAAACTCAGATAGGCAACTCATTGGGAATTATTTCTCTTTTGTATGTATGAGATTCATCTGGTGTAGTTGTAAAATAGAATGCTGCAATTGTATCCATTTCTGTTTCTACACTAGGGCTTGCAAGAATGGTAGAAAGCAGTATCAGATGGGATTTCTTGTCCTGTATCTGAAACAGTGCAGAATAACAAGTGGAGATGTCTTGTTCATTTCTGTTATCTGGTTGCTTTTCTGCATTGTGATGAGTAGTGATACTAAAAAAGCATCGTAAAAATTTTGGCTATCAACAGCATAGGCCACAGGAGGAGATAATGAACAAAGCTGTTTAACCAACTTTGCTAATTCTGGAGAGGAGACAAGCCAAGAGGTAATTATAGCTGAGATATTTGCTGGCATCCTTGCTGAACAACAGTTGCTGCTGCAGTTGTGGACTACTTCATATAATATCCTGGGAACTGTAACAGAGCTAAAGAGCAGACCAGTGATGTCCTAGAAAGACTCAGTCTCTTTATTCTCTGGCTAAACCTTCCTTGCATTCTCTGCCTGAGAACATGGATTATTGCTTTGCACAGGCTGGTTCGTAGCTTTACCATCTCCTCACCGTCTCAGTGTGTTCCACTTCAGACATGTGAGCAGAGGCAAGCGGGTGCAATGCTGCTTCTGAGACCTTGTTTTGCTTGACAGAGGGGCACTGTAGAGCCAGTTCAGGCACTGGTGATAACTTATATTCTTGTGTTATGAAAACTGGGTAAGTAGCTCCTAGTCTTGCTCTGGACAAGGAAAAGTTTTTTTACAGAACCGTATGGTTAATAAAGCAGCTTTTGCTAGAAAAGGAAATCACAGCTTAAATAGAGACTAAAGCAAAATCCATTCTGCAACCCAAGAGATTTCTCTGCCAGTGCAGCTCTGCAGATCACTTCTGACCCAAATGTGTTGTAAAAGCTGACCTCAGTGCATTCACTGGGGTCCAGGCTGGATCTGCCAGCATGGGCAGGATTTCTTGAGGGGAAAGGGAATGTGTCTGTCCCCCACGCTGGCACTACCCTGGGAGGTGTCCCAATGCACACGGAACTGTCCCTGCTATGGATCTCGTGTTCAGAGGGCAGGACTAGAAGTCAGGTGAACTGAACTTTTGTTCCTGGCTCTGCAAAAGTCTTGCTGTGAAACTTGTGGAAGCCTGTCTGTGTCTCATGAGTGTTTCTCCAGCAGATGGAAGGAGGTTAAGAGTTGCATCTGTTTTGGTATTCACAGTTCTGGCAAAGCCGATGGCAGTTCTCCAGTGAAAGAAGAGCCAGGTGTTGAGGAACCAGCTCTCTGATGAGCGTTTGCTTGAGGAACTGTGTTGGGTCTTGAAGAGTTGAGGGCAAATGTTGTTCCCTGAAGGCAGTGGTATTTCAGCATGTTTGGGAGGAATTAGTAAGCTCTGAGACACAGTTCATGTGACTTGGGAAAAACAAAACACTGCTGCTTCCAACAGAAGCGTTTAGCTGTAGCTTTGTAGTAACTTGAAGCTGTTGTAGCATCTCAGTAGTGAGCAAAAGATATTGGCTAATTAAATGCACATCTTTTGTTTTCCAGATCAAGAGATAACACTTGCCTTGCTTTCCTTGGTGGAATTTTAATGAGTTTCCAAACTGACCTATGAAACTAGGAATTAGCAGCCACGTTCCACAGAGAGGTGGCTGTTTTCTCTCTCAACTTCACAGTGGTTTTCCCTTTGCTTAGTGAAAGCCCCAGCATGTAGGCTGGTAGCCCTTATGATACATGTTGTCTCTAAAGGCTGCAGAACTCTTCCATCTGTGAGAGGTTCTTTTTGTGTTGTTTTTTTGAGAGTTATATGTGTTTTGCAATTGTTCTGCAGACCTTCTGTTGGCTACTTATCCCACTAAAAGAGGGCATTAAAGCTCCTTCTTTGACTTATGCTGAGATCTCGGAGACAGCAGCACACCCTGTCTTTGATAGTCACCAAATGAAAAGTTCACATAGTTTGGGTCTGTGAAAGGACTTTTCTCCAAACTTTCATGTGTTGTTTTACCTAACAGAGCAGAGGTGGGATGTACCTCCAGCTGGGCATAGGATTTAGTAGGCACTAGACAGTCAAGTCAGAAGAACCAGTTCTGCAACATGCTGCATCCCTCCTGCTGTTCTCTTAGCTCCCTATTGCCTCTTGCTCTGACTCCAGCCTGCTTTTTCATTCCTTTCCAAGGCTTTAAAAGTAGCTGCTTGTATTTTTCTTAAGACATTTTTCAATAAGGCATGTCTGGAAACCATTTGTTCTCTTAGCCACTTCAGTGAGAGAAGCAAGGCTTGGTTTTGTCCTCCACAGGGACACTACATGTACCCATAGATTTTTATCATGGCCATCCTTTCTGCTTTGAAAGGAAACTCATGCCTTTGCTGTTTCAGTGGTTGAAATGGTAACACTTTTACTTGGAGTACCTCCAACCTGGCTTGAACCAAAACAGGGGAAATAGTGGAAAAGCAGATGTAGCTACAAAGAGAGATAACTTTTTAAAACACACTGAATTTTATCTTTTCCCTTTGTGAGTGTGTATGTGGCAGCACCAGGAGGGTTCTATTATCTTTATGGAGCTGAGCCTTTAAGAAGTTACATACTTTGTTCTTGGGAGGGAGGGGGGAAGGTGAGATGAGTCCTTTAAACCGTGGTTTGCTTGTGGGGTTTTTTAATGGTACTTAGAAGTGCTTTGTAGCACAGTCATAAAGTGGCTATAAATTCCACTTCCAGTGTCTTTGTATGTCCTTTACTGAACCAGCTGACTGCCTGCACAGAACACTCAAGTGAACAAGGTTTTGCAGGAACTGTGTGTAATTCTTTAGTACCTGAGTCACTGAGAAGATGAGCAATAAAGCCTAAATCTCCAGTTCTTAGGGGAATCCTCAGGCAAGGCAAAAGCTTGCCCCAATGAATATATCTTCTTGCTAAATCCTCATTCACTTTCTAGAGAATGTTTTAACTTTAAAAGGCTATTGCAGAATAACCCAGAACATCGGTTCTAATGGTTTGTCTGGTGTTTGTTGTTTTGTTCTCACTGTTACTAATCTGGAAAGGTTTGTTGCTGGCAAAGCTGCAGGTTTTATGGCTCAATTTCTTCCTATTTATGCTTCCAATTAGCTGCATTCTTGAACCAGGGCAGATCCTCTGCCAAACACCAAGAGGGCTCCCATCTAGAGTCCTCTGGGGTGTCCTTCAGCTTCCAGTGGGAGGTGCTGCCTCTGTCCTTGACTCGCTGTCTTGACTGGAAGCGTAGGATTCCTGAGCCCTCTTCCTGGATGATATTCAGAGGTATAATAATATTTAATTTTAAAAGATTTGAAAAACACTTACTTCAGTATTTTACCTAATATTATACTAGTAGGAGAAAAGAGGATCTTTTCTTAAGAGACAGGTGAGAGCAGTCATGTAATTATGCCCTTATCCATATCTTGTCTCTCACTGTATTAAAGCCCTTATTGAGGTGCAAAGTTCTTACTCCAGGGTGCATTTCCAGGAGCTGGATACCCGTCCTGACAAATGTGACTCATGCTGCCTTCACATTGTTTTTCTTACCATTTTGGAGAAAAATCACAGAACCACAGACTCTTAAGGGTTGGAAGGGACCTTGAAAGATCATCCAGTCCAAGCCCTCGCTGCCGGAGCAGGACCACCTAGAGCAGGTCACACAGGAACTGATCCAAGTGGGTTTTAATGTCTTCAGATGGTGATTTTTCATAATCTGAGATCCATTAGCATCTTCTCAGGGGGAAAAAAACCTTCAGAAGTCCAGATGAGAATCTTGAAATTCAGTAACTGGGATGCAAGAGCCGCTTTTAGAGTGTGTTCAGCTCCTATGTTGATCTGAGACCATTAGGTACTGGTTACACGTAGCAGCAGCAAACATAAATTTCTTCCAAGTGAACTAGTCTGGCAAATAATCATTATGCCCATTAAAGTGGAACTTTGCATAGACATTTTCATCCTTAACCATGATTCCGCAGCTGTTTTCAATCCTATACAGCTGAAACTTAAGATGCACGATGTCAACTGGAATGGTTGCTTTAATTGTGGATGTATCTAAAATATACACAAGTAGGAAAGGTTATAAAGATTTTTTTTTTTTTAAGTTTTGCTTAAGAAAATTAAATCTGGATTTGTTTCAATTGTGAAATCTTCCCAGTACCAATGAAAAACTGGAATGAGTGCTGCGGGGGTTTGAAGATCCAAATTTACTCTTTTGACACAATGTTGTTTGAACTTTACCGTTAGTCTTGTCCTGCAAAGCTGTGTTCTTGCAATTAACCTTGAAATCTTTTCTAGTGGAAGTGCCTCTAACTTTTCTTGAATCCCCAGAGCAAATTGGAATGTTGATATTTGCCTTTTTTTCCATTTGATACTGTTTGGGAAAGTGCTACTAGGTTGGCTCAGAGGATTTGAACATCTGCGACAGATGAACTTGATGCTGAGCTGTGCATTTTGGGAGAAGCTGTCTTCACCCACATTAGCATTTTGTAGAAGTGCAGAGTGAGGGAAGGAAATAAATGTGAATCTTGAAAGCAAAATTGATTGGAGAGGCTGTATTTGTAAGTAAAGTGGGTTATAAAACCGGAGCTGACAGAGGCTTTTAAAAAGTTTGGGCTAACTTCTGATTTAGTGCTCTGTGTCTTGGAGGATCAGAGCTGGAGAGCTGAATGCATTGCCTGTCACAGTGCTGTATGTGTTTAAAAATAGCTATAGACTAGCCTCAAAGATGCCAAAACATCATGTGCAGAAATCCATGTTTTTCAAAATCTCCTGAGTGAGGCTGAATAAAAACCATCAAAAGGGTACAGTGCCCCACACGAGCCATGAAACTGGAGATGGGGAAATGCTACATGACTTGGCTATTGATTATCTGAGGCAGCAACAGTAGTACAAATAGCCAAGAAACACAGAGAAATTGGTCTGCCACTGGGAATGGAGGGTTCCCATTGCAAGTTGCAGATTATCTGGGTCTAGTTCTAGATTGGCATATGTGCTGAACAAAAGCAGGGCTTTGCACTTTAACAAACTTTGGAACTGTCTCATGCTAGACAGTAAGGACTCTTGTCCTAAATGTTGACATTTTCAATGTTGAAGACGGGTTCGGATCTAAGTAGGAAAATTCTTTCTGTTCTGGAAGAGATATCAAACCCATCCTTTGAGCAGAGCTGTAGCACTGAGCCTTGTTTTGTTCTGGTATGGTAATACTAAAGGGCAAAGGTTCACTGCATGGTTACCAGCCACATTAGCTGGACTGTTTTGCAAGGGAAATTTCTTTCTTTTGGCATAATAACTTCTTGCAGGCACGAAGGACTTAGGGAATGTGTTGTTCCCCACTGCTATCATCGTTCTCCACACAGTGTTTGCTGTACCCATCTGCCTGCATCTTTAATAGCACACTCATTAATGAAGTCCCAGATCAATTACAGGAAGAGAAGTGAGATGGGCTGCCCTGAGCTTCTGGAGCTGTAGTAATGTGCAAGGCCACAATGGGCCCAATGTTCCTTCAACTGATGATTAAATACTTGGCTCATAAATACCAATATTATGTAATTGCAAAATAAAGTCAGCAAATTGTGACCATATGCAAGATTGTCTGTCTAGGAAGATTTGGGTCTTCCAAAGTCAGTTTGAGGAACAAAATAGGCCTCTCATCAAGAGCTGGTGAGAGCAGCAGTAGTGACTTAACGCTCTGTCTCTCCTCATGCCCATCACCTCCCATCTAGATATTAACAGTGTGATCCAAAGGCCCGAGGGGTTATGTGAGTAGACTCAGGACCGTTGTGTTGGCTTGAGCCCTGGCAGTCAGCTGTGCTGGTGCTTTGGAGATCATTTCCTCATGGTGTGATGGGCAATGATTGCAGGTGGAGACCAGCAAGATGTCTTCTTATTGAGAGGCCTAATTTTAACAGCTGCTTAGTACATCCACTCATCCACATCTCAGTGGATTGTGAGGGCTTTTCAGCATGTGTGACAGGCACTTGACAGCATTCCTGCCTCACTTAGGTGTAAAACCACACCAGAACTACAGCATTTAGAGGGAACCTGGACCTTCTTTCCATACCCTTTGCTCTAAAGGAGGCCTGACATGTTTTTATGTCCTTTCCTGAGGTGGTTTAGTTAATTCTAAGATCTATGAAGAGTTAGAGTTGTAATTCTAGGTACCAAAGTCTTTTAATTTTCTGGGTAAATTGAAATCTGGCTGCCACTGACACAGCACTGATTGTTATTGGTGGTTACAGGGAGTATCTTGCTCCTTGACTGTTTCTTCCAAGGAGTCTGCAAGTGTATTGCAATCGGGGAACACTTGGTGCTGGATATCTCCCGATGTTCTGCAGGACAGCAGCAGTTCACAACCTGCTCCATTTAACTTGCAGGCAGTTTTCTGGTAACCTCACAAATGCTAAGGAAAGCCTTACACCTGCTAGATGTTTCTCTATGGAAATATTGCCTTTCAGGATGAACACGCTTTCTTAATGAATGCTTTCTTTTTCTTCTTTTGAGAAGATCACCAGCATTTTCTTTTCCCCTTACTTTTAGAGCAAAGCTTTTGGCTGATGGACTTGAGAAGACTGGAAGAAAGATTTTTGTGGACAGTGTTTTTCTTTCTTCTTTGCCTTTTCTGCTGCTTTTGCCAGGAGTGTTCTTTCACAGTGTTTTATGAATGAGCAAAGGAAAGAGAGGGCAAATAAGAAAAATCAAGAAAGGAGAGAGTTTTTAGGGTAAGCCTTTTTCTCACTAAAACAACTCAGAACAATAACAAAAGAGTTTTTTCCAGTTTTAAAAAAAAAACAACTTAGATCATTTCCCTGTCAATGTTGTTGTTGTGGGTGAATTTCTGCATTGGAGGGACAGGTTGCAAATGGAAGGATGAGGAGGGATGGGCAGCTGCTGGGAGAATGGGTTGCAATGCTGTCACCTCAGATGGCCCCTTCGCCTTCCTCCAATGATTAACAGGAGGTGGCTCCCTGCAGTGATTACTATGTTTTAAGCAGCTTGGTCCAGCTTGGAACAATTATCCAGCTGCCTGGGCACCGTGAGCACAAGCTCTGGGCTTTGCTGTCTTTGGGATCTCAGCAGAAACCAATGTGATCCAAGACAACTGGAAGCCAATGCTGTTGAATGCCATCTCTTATTTGATTCTGGGAGACTGAAGATGCTGATGGTTTCTGAGATCAGTTAGCAGTTCTTTCAGATGTCCCAGACTGTCACATTTGTTTTGCTGTTTTTACTGTAAAAGGTCCCCCTACCGTGCTCTTTATGTGTAGTTAGCCTTTTAAGTCTTCCTGCCAAATATTCAACCATTACAGACTGTGTCTCTAATGCAGCAGGTTTGTTTGACATCAGGGCTAATTAGCAATTATACAAATCTTGGAGCAAGCTCTTTGAGACCAAGGTTTGGGGTTTTTTCCTCCTCCCCCCCCGCAACAGGCTGGTGATAAAATTCCATCTGCCTAATTTGCAAATGCAATTGCTTTAATTATGCATCCAAATTGTGAAAGTGTGTGCTCAAAAAGATAGACAGATAATTCTATGCATGTAAGATGATAATGCACATACAAATTAGCTGTGTCCTCTGAAGCCTGCACTGTCTCAAAACCTGAGGATAAGGGTTTAAAAGAAGAAATCCTTTCTTCTTGCAAGTTTACAGCAGCTGAGACAGCCTGTACACCAGTTCAGATTGTTGTGTTGTTGTTGTTGTTCATGCAGTTTAGTTTTACACAACAGGATCATTTTCTTTGCCAGGAGAGCTCTGCCCAAGTGCATCAGCAGCCTCTGCTCTGCCTTGCATTGTTCTGCCCTGACCTCTTTTATTAGCATAGTTATAGTGAACCCTGGTACTGATTCTCCTTGCCTCCCATGTAGGTCACCCTGTGATCATCCTGAGACTTGGTTCCTAAAGCTCCAGCCTGATGGTGGTTCTCCTGCCTGCCTGGATCTGGTGCTGCCAGACTGGCACTAATCTTCCCAAGTGAGTGTACCAGGCCTTGCTTTATCCTCATTGTTTCTTCCTTTTTACCCAGATGAGCAACAAAAGGTCAAATAGTTTCCGCCAAGCCATCCTTCAGGGGAACAGGAGGCTGTGCAGCAAGGCACTGCTGGAGGAAACGGGGCTGAGCCTGTCCCAGAGGCTGATCCGGCACGTCGCATACGAAACCCTGCCACGAGAGATAGACCGCAAGTGGTACTATGACAGCTACACCTGCTGCCCTCCACCCTGGTTCATGATTACCATCACTATTGTAGAGGCAAGTACCTTAATGCCCTCTCCCTGGGCACCTACTCCACATTGCCAAAGGGAGCAGCAACAAGGGCTAGAGTGGGGAGATCCAGACAAGAACAAGCATGAAGCTGATGGCCATTGTGGCTTACCTGTGTGTGTGTGTGTGTGTGTGTGTGCGCGTGCAAGTGGAGGCTGTGATCCTGTCTCCAAGCATGGTTATTAGTCATTGAAACAATTTGTATATGAAACTACTGAATTGAGGAAACTGTAGTAAAACTTTGATGAGCAAAAATCTGGAGAGTTGTAGGGAAACAGGTAATGCAATTAGAAGAAAAAAACAAATCCTATATGGTTACCTTATTTTCATTCTGTGAGAAAAGAGAAAAAAGAGGGAAGAGAAACTGAGTTAAATATTCTGACCTGCTCATCTGTTGCTCAAATGAGATCTTGGCACTGTTGCTGAGTAAATGCTCTCCAACAAGCACAAAGGAGGATATAATAGGGCACTGATCATTAGAGTGCTGAGTTCCTCTGAGTCAGTGGCTGGTGTGTTACAGAAAGCTGCATGTATAGTTGTATCCATGTGTTGCAGGTTACTCAAAACAGGGAATGTTCATGCTGTGTGAAGTTGTCAAATATGAGAAAAATGTTGTACATTTGACTTTTTTTCTCCATGCTTTTGAGCTAGAGAGTGCTTTTCAGACAGAGAAGGCATTTGCTAACCAAGGAATCTCCCTGCTTTTCCAGGTTGCCTTTTTTCTTTACAACGGAGTGGTATTAGACAGATTTGTGCTGCAAGTCAGCCACCCCTTATACCTGAAGAATGCGTTACTTTACCATCCTCAGCTCCGTGCTCAGGCTTGGAGGTACCTAACCTACATATTCATGCATGCAGGGTGAGTACTTACAAACTGTGGTGATCCTCCACAGTTGAGGTTCCCCAGAGAGAAGGAGAAAGAGGAAATGACAGAAGCTGCTCAGAAATACATTTAAAAAAAATTCCGTTCTAAATTGTGTATAAAAGTCTGAAGCTGTTGTGGAGGTGTTGGGCAGTGAGGAGCAAACCTTCACAGGTCTCTGAAGGGCAGAGATGACATAAGGATCTTAACAGATGCTGCCCTTCTCCCCAGCAATGTTTGGGACTATACCTTCCTCTTCTGCATTTTCAAGTGTGTGCTTCCTAAAACTCCCCAGATGGAAAGCCAGTGTCCCTCTAGAAGAGCTATGCAAGTGGTAGAACAAGTCTGCAAAGATGCTGGATTGGTATTTAAAAACTGCATGGTATATTCTTGCTAGACTTTCTAGTTGAGATTGGAAGAGTGAATTAAATTCCCTATGCCTATGGTATGTCATCACTTGGTAGTGTTGCCCCTTCTGTAGGCACTGAGCTAACACCTAGAAGCCTGAGTCAAGACTGAACTCCCATTTTGTCCATACTGTACAAACACCAGTGTTTCGTGCAGCGCTGACGGTCTCAACTGGTCCATCTAATGCAAAGTGCAAAAGGAAAGTGCACAGTAAAATGGATCCTCCTTCATCTCATGGGAGGAATGTAGCAGACTTGGGAAGAGAATACAAGGCATGGGGATTCTAACTCTATGTTTTTCAACCGTGCTTGTCTTCCCAAGATTCAAAGAGACTTAATTGTGTGATGTTTGTGATGCCATGGTGATGAGTGAGTGTCACAGGAAAGCTCACGCTTGTACAAAACACTTTGCCCCCTCTGAGTAGTTTCTCAGATCATTATCTTCACACATTCCTGGCAGATAATTGCAATTTTTTTTACATTCTGTCAGTGAGAAATCACAGCAACAGGCTTTTTAGCAGTAGTTTGTAGTTTGAGACTGGATAAAGACCCTTTGTTCTTAAATAGAAAGCTTGTACTCTCATCACTCAGTAGTCTCCTATGAAAGGCTACAAAGATCAGGCTGATCTTTTCCTTTTTCCATATCTCTGATGGAAACCATGATGATGTCTCTTCTCTGCCATGGAATAACTGCCTTGGTGTGTAATTGCCCTTGGGCACAAGATATGTCTCCGGGTAAAAATCGTAGGACAGAACAGACTCCACCCAAGGAGGAGAGCAGGAAAAAACTATAGATGATACTTCTGATCATAGCAGTTGTAGGCAGGTTTCAGTCTTCAGGTGGAGACTGTTGGGCTTAGACATAAAGCTAGTTATATAAAATGAGAATTGGAAGTTGCCATTGCTGAGGAGGTGGGGAAAACTGAGCTGGTGTAAAGAAGAAACATTTGATTTTAACTAACGTTAGCTAATTTGCATCTGGGTTTTCTTCTGGTGATGGTGTTCTACTGTATCACTTATGTAACAGCAGATTGCTTTAGGAGAGATTTGAAGAGATGCACCTGCAAAAGGACAATTTCTGCAGCGTTTAAATGTCTTCCTGCATCACCTGTGGCACGTTTTTCTGACATATGCAAGGTCACATTTTCTTGCAGCAGGGAGTACTCTGGCATTCTTCATGCTTACTGGCTGAAAAATATCTCAGGTCTGTTTCCCATCTGCAGCTGTCTCAGAGGTGAACAGTGAGGAAGGTGGTTTGCAGGAGACTCATTGTTTTTGTGATGGATTCCAAGTCTTTTAGCTACATGGTCTTCAAAACAATGGAAAGTCTCACTGGAACAATTAACCCCATGATTCATCTGCAGTATCTAGAGTTAGGCTAAATGTTCATTTATTGCAAGCTTCAGTGTGTTAAGCTCCTTTCATATCAGGAGAACAGATAAATCTTAGAAAGGTAATAACATTTATTAGTGGAAGCCCATCATTCTCCTCTTGTTTTCAAATGAGAGGCTAACACAATGGCATGGAGTCTATTGTTATCCTGCTTCCAGCTGAGACTTTAAAATGGTAATGTGGACTGCTCCTTGATTTAAGGCACTTGGTCTGTTATTTTGACAAGCAAGTAGCAGTCAGAAGGTGTCCAAGAAGACAGCAGTTGCTAAGGCTTGGTTAGCTGTGCCTCTAGAAAGATTCCAAAAATGCACAGCCTGTGTGTTGGTCCTAATGGAAGGAGCTTTGTCCAGGGCTGAAAAGGAAGGCAAAGTTGTAAATTCTGCCCTTCTGCTTCCAGAGAAAGACGATGTTGATTATCTGGGGCCCACACATTTGTAACACTGCCATAACGAATGACTTGTATTGATAGAGGTTCCCATTGTTTGGTCCCAGGGAAGGAGAAACTCTTTAATAAATCAATGAAATTGTCATTTCAAGAATGATGCATTCAGCACTGGCAAAGGCTAATTATATTTTATGGGTGCTTATTGACTGTGGAGCCTTCAAAGCTCTTAGCGTGATGGGGAGGAGAAGTGAATGGGGTTGCTCCTGTAAAGTCTTTTAAGAACAACTGTGAATCAGAGCAGTCACTTCAGAGTCCAGGATAAACTTTGCTGAGCCTTTACAAAAGCTTCCTTTGAAAAACAACACCCAGTGCTTTGTGTGAAAATGTCAGGCGCAGTCTCATGACGTTGACGATGTGGCCGCCAAGGCTCCTTCCTCCTGTAAAAGGGTATTTGGAGGCTGTGGCTTTTCTGTGATCTCAGAATGACCTTTGCTGGTCGTTGCTAATTTAGTTCCTAAGTTCTGCAATCATTCAGGATCAGAATGAGTGCCAGAATATGCCCATGCCCAGTGGCTTCAAAAGTCTCGAGTAAAGTAATAAAAACAACTCAGTTCCATGTAGCAGTTTCCCATGATGACAGATGGCAGTGCTGAGTGTCTCGTGCAAGAGAAACAGTTATCCTTGGAGAGAAATTCTGTGGAAGCAAACCTATGCAGATATCTGAAGAGAACTGTTTCCTGTGATATCATTTCTAGCATTTTTTTTCCAGTGCAACTTTAAATTCCCACTTATGACACTGTCTGTCATTACTGCATCTCACCATCACCACTTTTCTCTGGTGTATATGGGGAATTACTATGGTAACACGAAGAAAGACCCAAACAGTGAAAAAAATATGTAAGTTAAACTGAAGATTGCCAGTGGCTGGCTGTGAGCAATAATTTTCCTGTGTCAAATAGGATGTAGATTTTCAGTACGTTAGCTACTTTGCACTCTTACCCCCCAGAGATGCCAGCCTTCTCATTAAGGGTGCCACTGTGTCAACTGGGTCTACCCTCCATGAGATTCTGTCCAGCAGTTCCCTTCTCTTGAGCTGGGGAGCCCACAACTGGACACAGAACTCCAGATGTGGCCTCACCAGGGCAGAGCAGAGGGGAAGGAGAACTTCCATCAGTGTGCTGGATATGTTCTTCACTGCCCTGTGAGCCCAGAGTGAACCTCAAACACCAGCTCAGTGTTGAGAAGGATCTTGTTCAGGGTCCTAGTGCTGTTGTTACCTCACTGGAAGATCCTGCAGATGGCAAAGGCACTAGTAAATATTTGTATAGAGCTTTGAAAAGTAGCAGGACAGTTTTGTTAAGTGTGATTGATCAGAGGAACCACTTTGAAGCTATTGATTCAGCACAGGAGAAAACTGCTGCCCTGAACAGCAAATATGCACACCTTAGCTGTTGGACACTCTGCTTCTGGCTGCAAGTGGTCCTGCACAATGTGCACAGTGGGATTTTCTACAAGACTACAGCCCAACTTTTCCCATTGTGTTCAGCAGGAGTTTTGCCATTGACTATAGTGGCAACAAGAGTAGCTGAACAGAGATCTTCAGCAAAACCACCTTGTGTCTCACTAGGCATCTAACCAGAGATAAAAATGCCCTTTGCTTCCCATTCTCTGCACAATCACACTGAAGTAGGCAGCAGAAGAGGGTGAGGGTCAGATGGCACAAACAGTGAAGCAACATTATGTGTCACAAGGAAATGGCAAATGTAAATGTCCTGGTGCTATGATGGTGCTCTTAATGTCTACTCCCCTTCATGACAGCACAGCGTGTGCAGGGAAAGGCTGTGTCATTACAAGGGGAAAAGAGAGGAACTGGTCAAGTTTCTGGCTTCTGTTCCAGGCTCTGCTGCCATCTTGCTGTTTTTTTGGACAAGTCATTTAACTTCTTCAAATAATAATTGCAATTATTAATAATAATAACAATAACAATAATAACAAAAATAATAATAACAATAACAATAATAACAAAAATAATAATAACAATAATATCTCACAGAAAGACAAACTTACTCTGACATCTTTGGCTGAAAGGACCTGGGTGAATATGGAAAAGATAATGGCAAGGAGAGAAGAAACCTTGCAACTCTCAGACTGATTTTTTTCAGTAACCTTTGTTTTTCCAGTGTTACAATATACTTTCATGAAGCAGATGCTATATGATTCCCTCTCCAAGCTAGCTATGTCTCAAGGCTAGAGCAGGGAGACAAAGAATTAGAAAAGAGGTCAACTGTTGTTTTTCCTTGCTGCAGGATAGAACACCTTGGACTTAATGTAATCCTTCAGCTCTTGGTTGGAGTTCCCCTGGAAATGGTGCATGGAGCTGCGAGGATCAGTTTTGTGTATGTTGCTGGAGTTGTGGCAGGTAGGTGACACCTCTGGATGCTCCAGATGGAGAAGCACCTGAAAATCATCTGTGCTCACTTTTTTGTAGGAGAAATGTTTTGTGACACTGTGGTACAGGAGAAGAACAGACACTGATCTGTGTGGTGAAATCCTTTTGGAGACTTGAAGTGGAAACATGCTACTGCTTAAAATATGTTTCTAACTAGCCATAGGCTCTGTGTTTAGGAGACCTGCTAAAAAAGCACCATCAACCTGTCACTTTAAAGTAGCCTCCTTTAGATGATCTTCCTGAACATGGAGGTCATGTTCTTCCTTTCTTGTTGTCACACAGAGGCCTAGAAGAAAGGTGGCATCACAGACCTCCCTGCATGAAGAGTAATTTTTTTTGCAAATCCCATGCCAGTTCTTCCTCCATTTGTCCTGTACTATCTGCTTTCTACAGCCTGAGGAGGCAAGAAGTGTTTGGTTGTAGGTTGAGCACAGTGCACAGGAATCTGGAAATTCAATTTATCATGAAGCCATGGGCTTTGATTGATTTTTAGTTTGTGCTATATTGCTTTTATTTATGTTTGACATTTCCAGCAGTTTGGAGGTGATGGAAGTTAGCTGACAGTAGATCAACATCTCATTAAAACAGGAGGAGAGTGTGAGAACAACCAAGAGTTTCACAGTAGAGCTCAGGCAACAATTAACTGCCTTAGTTCAAGATTTATGGTGAGGTTTGTTTTCCAGCGACATCATTTTATTTTTTTTCCATAATGAGAAAATAAAGCCTTGTAAAATGGACTGCATTGGGTACTAATAAATCCTGCATTCCAGGAGAGACTGTGGCAGAAATAATTGGACTAGGACACAGGTCTAGGCACAGTACAAACACATGCCATTCGATGCAGAGAAAGGAGTTAGTACACCAGCTCCACAGTCCCATGCCTGTTATCTTAATAAGCGCTTCCTGACCTGTAACTTTCCAGACATAAGCTCTTCTACAAAGATCCACTGACCAAACTCTGGAGGTTTGTTTATCTCTGTGTACAAATCATCTCACACCTGTGCTACTAAGCAAAGCGCAGGAGCAGTGAATCTGCTGTGTGGAACCCAGGCAAGTGCTGGGAGTTCTCAGCTGCCTGTTGCCTTCCTGTGGCCCTGTACTTGCTGGCAGAGCCAGAGGCAGGTTTGACTTGGACATTGGACTGGGCTAAATGCCCAGAGCTCTGGAGGCCCACCTAGCAGTATTAGTTCATTTTCTCAGACAAGGTGCCACATCCTTGGAGACTTACAACCTATAACTATAGAAGAATGTGCCAAATAGAAAGGGAGAACTTCCCTTCTTAGTGCAGGATGGAACTACAAATGTGACTGGACAGTCTCACAGAGAAAAGCATCCCATGACACCCTTACCTGTTTGTTAGCCAGTTATTAAATATGCTTTATTCTTTGATGTGTGCCAGGAGAGAGAGAGAGACACATGCTTGCTGAGAATCTGGCAACATAAAGTGGCACATGTAAAGTGTAGATACAGACCACAGTGGCCACTCCTCTACTTCTGTGTTTTTTTTCTCATTTGCCTGGCTTCACTAGGAAGACATGTTGAGGCTGAGACAGAGACACTCAGCACAATGTCTGAGGAGTTCTGCAAGTTCTCATTACTCCTTTCTTAACTTCTCATTAACTTTTTCCTTAATGGCAGTGTTTAAGAGCTAAAAAGTCTCAGAGCCGTACGGTGAAGGAGGAAGCTCTCAGCAGAGTCAGCTGATGGAACCTCAGCACTTTCTTGACCTAGAATCAGCTAAGCAATTAGCAAAGATGCTTGTTACATTCTGTACTACTGAGGACTCTCTCTAGATTTGCCATTGTGTCTTTTTCCCATTCCTACCATTCTATCACAAAGGTCTTTGACATCCCTGCCTTGTGACACCAAGTCTGCCTTTGTCTCTCTGTCTAATTATTCTTAAAGTTTGCAATGAGCTTTGAGCAGTTCCAAGCCTCAGGTTGGGATGAGGACAAGCAGTGTCTGTGCTGGTATCTATTATCATTAATGGTGGCTCTATGTGATTGACCTGTTGTTTTGCTGTCTTGTGTTTACTGCCTCCATCCAGGTTATTTTGAGCTAGTTTTATAAGTAACAGGCTGTGCTTTGATCAGAGGCCTGTGCTAAGTTACAAGTCTCCAGTTCCTTCTCACTGTGCAAATATTTGTCTTGCTTGCATGGGAGCTACTTCTATTTTATCTTCAGGTGAGAAACAAGACATAGACATCTGGCTCCTGCTTCCTTGTTCTTTTAATGAGGGTGTAAGTGCCTTTTTGCAGCATAGATTGAAAGACACTTTGCTGCCTCGCTTGGCTGCTTTTAAAGTAGGTCCAGAAGAATTGATCAGTCGGTGTCTTGTCGGTTCTACAGGAGTAAATTAGCTCCACAAGTCAATTAATTCTCCCCCACACACACTTTCTTTTCTGTCTATATATTCCTGACCTGCAGCAATTAGCACAAAATGGGCAGTAGCAGGGATTTTGGATAGGGGAGAGTGGGTTTATTTGGCTGCTAACTGTCCTTGTTCTTTCTTCCCAGGGTCCCTGGCAGTGTCAGTAGCTGATATGACTGCACCTGTGGTGGGTTCCTCAGGAGGTGTGTATGCTCTTGTCTCAGCTCACCTGGCCAATATAGTCATGGTGAGTACCAGAATGACTGTTTAACCATTTTGGAAGTGGGTTGGGTCTGGTGGCCCAGAAGGATTGGAAAGAGAGCCTGGCAATGAAAGGGATTTTTTTCAAGGGATGCTCGTCCTCTTCCAGGGTAGATCTGAATGTAGAATCCCTCCAGGTCTGCATGCAGCCTCACTTTTTTTTTTCTTCCTTTTCCTTTGTTTTGTCTCTTCTCCAGAACTGGTCAGGAATGAAGTGCCAATTCAAACTGCTGCGCATGGCTGTTGCCTTGATCTGTAGTAAGTATGGTGCAACACTTGGCCCACCTGCAGTCCTGTTCTGTTTGTCCTTGTTGTAAGAGTCTGTGCTGATTCAGAGAGCTTTGACTTTGCAGCAGTTTTGGTAAGAACTTGCAGCTGGAACTTCTGGCAACAGAAACCACATCCCTCTCAAACGCAGATTTTGGCCTTCAACACAAGCACGTAAACGAGGGTTTGTTGGTAGCAGCATCTGTAGCCCCTGGTGTTTGTGAAGATCTGGGACTGGAATGTTTTGTCTTTGAATTTGCAAACAATCAATGCTTTCATAATGATGATACTGAGGATTCCTACAGCACCTCCCATCTGGGATAAAACAGCATTAGACACACGTTAATGGATTACCTTCCAGCCATATCCCTAGGGTGGCACGATCAGGGAAACTAAGACATGTATTTGTCATGGTCAGTTGTCTTCAAAGTCTACTTTTTTTTAATGGTTTTGATATAAATTTTGGAAGGCAAATATTCCCCAACCCGTCTCCACTCCCGCAAACCCAGACCACTCACCAACCCTGGGGAGACCTCATGCATGTGTGCCACGGTCCTGACACAGCCGTGACGTCCCAGCTTCCCTGCACTCACCATACAGGGCAATTTCTCCCTCTCCATCTCTTCAGGGATGCAGCTCTGCCTGCAAAGTGGGCTTAGGAAGAGATGGACCCAGAAAATTCATCTCTTTTTCCTTATTTGTTCCAGTGAGCTTTGAATTTGGAAGAGCTGTATGGCTGCGATTCCACCCCTCTGCTTACCCACCCTGCCCACATCCCAGCTTCATGGCTCACCTGGGAGGAGTGATGGTTGGAATCACCCTTGGTGTCATCATCCTGAGGAACTATGAGCAGAGACTCCAAGACCAGACTTTATGGTGGATCTTCCTTTCTATTTATGTCATTTTTGTCTTGTTTGCCATCTTCTGGAACATTTTTGCCTACAGCCTGTTGGATCTAAAGCTACCTCCCCCTCCTTGAAAACCTGGATCAGAAAACTTGAGAGTGGAAGTCATCCTGTTAAATGAATGAAGATGGAGGATCTATTTTTATATTTAACTTAGGGGAGAATGATTCTTTTGAACACAAATGTGTGCTGGAGGAGATGCTTAAAGATCTCATGAAAGTATGGGCTGATCAGTTTGTTCACAAATCTAGCAGGTACTGTAATACTGGCTGTCCTGGACCCTGCGGATTCTCCACTGGCAGGGCTCTCCTTGTGCAGCTTGTACTTGGGCACTTATCACTTGGTTCTTTAGCACACATCAGGATTTTGTATATGATGCTTGTATTTTCCAGGTCAGTGCTGGAATTACGGCCAGTTGTTGAATGAAGCTCCTCAATGTTACTGAGCACTAAAAGGGAAAAAGAGCAGGCATTACTGGTTAGAGACACGTGCAGGACTCACAAGGCAGCTTGGGTTTGGTTTCTATGGACACATCTGACTGTTCAGCCATACCAGTGCCACTGTTTAATTACTTGAATGGTTCCTAAGATACTTTAGCCTATGGTGAAACCTGTCTTATGCACCTTTCAAAGGAATCAGCAGAACCTGATCACCCAAAGTGATGGAGACTGGTCTTCAACTACAGGTCACATGAAATTGCACTATAAATCTTGGGAACTCTTAGAGTGTTGTGGACACCCAGCCAGAAGTGACTTTTACTGTGCATGTTTCACTTGATTTATTTGTTTAACTCCTTTCTTTTCCCCCAGCCTGCTCTGACTAGAGGCTGTGGCTGGGGTTTCTTTTTTGAGGGATGGGGAAAAGGAGAGCAAATGTTCAATTTTGTTCTTTATCAGGTGACATTCAGGTGCTGTTTTCTTCTCACTTTGTTTCTGGCCACGTTGATCTAACTCCCAGCCTGCAGTGAGCTCCTAGCAAGGATCTCATCTCTCCCAGAAGGTTCTTGCTGGAAAAGTGGGGCTCGGATCACCTCTAGCAGCCCAGGATGAGAACCATCTAGTCTTTACAGCCATACAGACCATTTGAGGCCAAATCTGTCCACTGAAGTCAGTGGAATGAAAGCAGGTTGTATGGTAGCACTGATTTCCCACTGAAGTGCACAGGGTGTTACTGTGTTACAATGATCATTGGGAAACGATTTTAAAGCAGTTGCTAAATCTTAAAGATGCCTCTTCCTGAGACAATGGACCTTCAGAGGCTCCCAGCAACAATCAGGTGCAACGATGCCTTTTTGTTTAACATTGGTCAAGCCCAGGTTTTAGCAACCTGTAACTGCCCTGCAGCACAGTACAGACAGATGGCTGCACAGACCTGGGGACCAGACTGGCACATCCATAGCACAAGCAGTGCTTATAGGTGTAGTTCTCTGCAAGGTGCTTACGTTATTTTGCCTCTCTCTTGAGAGAGTTGCCAAACTACAGTCCAGGAATATGAATGCCTTCCTTTCTCTCTCCCTTACCCACCTAGTTTGATGGCCTGGATAAAGGAGTCTCTCTGTAGACTTGCTCTTCTCTTTCCTTTGTAGACTTTCTCTTCTCATCCTGGTGCCCAGACACCAGCCAGTAGAGCCTTCCACAGTACATCTCATGGGCACTGTAGCGGTCATGTTTGTAGCAAATCATCTCTGTATTGTGGGCTTTATTGTCTCTGTAATATTCTCTCAACTCTGTAATTGGTGCTGCCAGATGATGCCACAAATTATTAGGAATCTGTCTTTCACAGGCACTTATCAGCTGCCCCCTTCTTTGCTTCTTATGGGAAATGCATTCCTGCTCTGGAAGGTTGAAGTTCTGCTCCCACAGTATTTATTAGTAGAACTGTTGTTGCCTAGGGGAAAGGGAGGGGGCAGAAATTAAGTGTTTCTACAGCCTGGAATATGCCTTACCTGCAAAAGAAACAGTTCGTGCCACCTTTGTGCACAGGAATGAGGTTCTCTGAGGGCAACTACACCTTTGTTGTTCTGCATAGCCAGTACGTTGCTTATGGGTCTTCAGATCAAGGAACAGGAAGAAGGGATAAAGGACGGAGCTCTGTTCCTTTTGGAGAAAGGAATTGGTTCCCTGTGTAATTTTACATCTGCAGTTTGGGTCCAGATCAAAGCAGTCAGGAGAGTTTACAAGCATTGTTTCAGGTGCTGGCTCAGTCATTTCATAGCGGTGGGAATCCTCTCCCTGAGGAGCGACAGGAGAGTGAGAGAGGTAGGAGAATACTGACAGACGTGTGTCCAAGAAGGACAGTCCTCACCTATTGCTAAGCCTTTCTGATTGCAGATGCCTTTAAACCAGAGGTGAGCAGGAATGGGAGTTCCCGAGTAAGTTTTAGGAAACCATTGAAAATGTTGGTAGAAAATGTTGATTGCAACAGACCAGAGTATTTTGCCTCAGCTGCTGGAGTACACTATGGACAGATTGACTTGAAAGCTCCTTCATGTACCTCAGTCTCACCCCAGGAAAGGTTTCTGTGCCTGACAGTGATCTGCTCTGGGATGAGGCAGCAAGCTAGAAGTTCAGCCAGTTTCTCCATCAGCCTGACCCCAGCCTCTGCTCAGCAGTTCAGGGCAATCCAGGCACCCTTCTTTGGTCCTGTATCCATTGATGAACAGTTTACATGAACCAGTTGAAAACAGCTGTGAAAGTTGAGCTTATGACCTGTTCTTTTAAGCTCTTGTTCATCTTTCTGACTGCCATTCTGCATCCCCATACCCTGTCTCAGCAAATCTATAAGCAGCTCTGGGGATCAGAAAGGGCAGCCTTTAAAGCAGTATGGGATTTATTATGATTGAAGAACTGAAACCCTCTCACATTCCTGTTCATCAGAGCTGAAATCTCCCCCCACACATAGAGCAGGTTGTGCATAGGGCCTGTTGTGTGCTAAGAATCTATCAGGAGCAGTGCAAAGTGCTTAAGCTTTTATAATTATTTGGGTTTAACTGATAAAATTACACTGTGCAAACCTGTCAGGTTTTTACAGAGTATCAGGAAATCTAGTTACGTTATTTTCTAATGCACCCAGGAGTGCCACAGTGCTGCAGCACCACAGAGCTAACAGCAACCAGGCTTTGCTTTTACCTCCAGATGTCCTTGAAGCTGCCAACTTGTGTTGGAGATGCAATATTCTCCATCCTGCTTATTTGTGGCTCCAACTTGTCAGTCAGCAACGTGTTCCTGGAGCCATCCACTGAGGGACGGGTTTTGGTGATTGGTTTGGTTTTATTTCAGCTGCTGCCAGGATTTTACATCAGTGGGACAAGATGTGAATCTATTGGACTTTACAGAGAAAGGCCAGGGCTGTTACTAATGTACTGAGCTAACAGCACGTGTTAGAGGAAGTTATTTCGCACTTATGTCCTTGAGTGAGGGCACACTACCTGGAAATAAAAAGCTGGTTTTATTCTGGACATCTTATTTAGTAAGTATTTTACAGTACTGGTCCAGGGACAATGGGTGTAGGGAGTAGAAATGCTGCCTGAGAGAGCCTGGGGTGCTGGTTGCAGAGCTCCTCCGGGGACATCTGCCAGCAGCGCGGACAATAATAACATGGGGCTGGCTGGGAGCTGCTTGCTGGTCCCTCATTCCAGAGAAGAGGTGGGCAAAGTGGCTCAGACAGCCATAGGGAGGAATAGAGAGGAGGAGGAGAACCAGGTGGATCAAAAGTCCATAGGGCTTGCAAATTGCACCTTTTATTCCTTGATGCTTGGAGGCAGATAGAGGTTAATTTTGCACACACTGGTAATAACATAGGAAGGAGGAGGAGGAGGGTTGTAATGGAGTGATGGGAGAGGAGAAATCCCTGAGGGAGGTATAGAGGAGTTGTAAAGATGCTGATGAATTTTCTTTTGTTGAGTTCTTATGTCAGTTTTTCCCCATCAGTTGATGAGGAATCTTAGCACTTACGTGGCACATTGTGATTCTGCACTTCTTGCTCCTTAAGCAGTAGGAAGCATTTTATCAATGGGAAAGGGGGAGGCCAGAGAAATGATCATTGTTTGAGGCTGCTGGACTAGAAATAAAGCTCAGAGATTCAGTATCCCAAGGCTTTGCTCCTTCTGATGGATTATACAGACCGTGTGTTTTTCATCAGATTGGATAGTTTCAATTTGAACTGGGGCATGAAGGATGGATTCTGACACATTTAGAGCTGGTACTAAAATAACAGCTATCTGCTGACCTCACAAGACAGCTGCTCTTCTGTGCCAATGTTTAGTCTCACAGGATCGTGGGTAGGACTTTCACACATACTTGAGTGAGTAAAGAGCTCCAAGTCTATCTGTTTACATGGATTGAAGCTCAGCTCAGTTGCTTTCAAAACCCCATCCACTGGCTTTACCCGAAGTGGAACTAGAGAATACAGATGTAGTTCACCACCAGCAACCTCTGGAGGCAAACTGGGGTCTAGAGAACAAAGGCCAGCACCTCTGGGGTTTTAGCCTCTTTGAATTTTGCTGCTGTTCTGTTTCTTTTACAGTAGGGGCTGCTCAAAAGTGCTCTGTGATACGATTCCAAAATCCCATCTGCAATCGTGGATGCTGAGAGCTGGTTATAAAGAAAGACAGTGCATTGTGCAGCTCTGTAATGAAAGAACCACACACAGGACAGAAACCAAGCTTGTTTAAAGGTAAATTTCTAATATCACCATTATTCACTGGCTTTTAATTGGAAAAAGCTTTCTAATGAGGTATTTCTGAAATGCCAGTAGTAGTACAGAAAATCTATGTTTCAGGGTACTTCACAACACAGAGCACAAAATATTCCCTAGGTTGGATTTAAGTAGCGGAATTGTCTTAATTTCCAGTGAGCTTAATAGATATTCACTGACTGTCTCCTGACTCCCTCACAGTGTCTGTTTAGATTGCAAATAAAGCTAGATTTATGCAACTTCTCTCTTGCTTACACTACTAATGCTAACAACACAGCCAAGTGTTAAACACAAAGCACTAAACAATGTGATTTTCTGCCTTAAAATACTGAACAAATGATACTTTCCCGTTAAGGGCTAGTAAAATAAAGTTATATTTGCAAGGTAAGATGCTATGGGATGTTTCCAGCTATTTTTGTATTGTGTACATTCTGTATATTTATGTTGTAACAGTATGATTTGAGTGTAGAATCCATTAAATTTTTTTGTTGTTGTGTTTTTTTGCTTTCTTTTGTAAGTAAAATGGAGCTGTTCTACATCACATGCCAAAACACAGCCAAGAAAGAACTTTTCAAAGAGTTTTGTAAGTTTGTTTAGTTCCCACAGTATTTAACAAGAGGGGTTGGCTTTGAGCTCTGCACTGTAATCTTTTAATAATGACATTGGTAACTCACGTTTATGTGTGTCTTAAAAGATAAAGGGGAGAGTGAACTACTGCTTTATTTCTTCATTTGACATAACAAGGATGCAGAACTGGCTTGGGACTTGTCTTGTAATTCAGATCTTGTCCCACTCTTTGACAACTGACACTATAGTGCAGCAGTGACCTCAGAACCTCAGAACTGCAGGGAACGTGATGACAAAGTACACTGGACTGTTTAAATACTCACAGCTCCTGCAAGTGAGAGAAGAGAGGCTTGTTTTCTCTCATATCGTTTTTATTTCCATCTCTGACCTGCCCACACCTGTCACCTCAGTGGTCAACGTAACACTTGCAGACATCTGCAGTTACACCAGGAGCTCTTCAGTGCTGTGTGAACAGAGGGTTTGAAACAGGAGACCTGAAGGATGACATTCATATGTAATTGAATGTTTTATTGTAAACCTTACGAGATGTTCCACCCCATGGTGTCAACCTTTATCATCACAGTATACAGCACTGGCAGAACAAACTTCACTGCATAAGTAAGACTGGAACAACTCTCCCTGAAAGGGTAACTGCCCCAATGCCCCAAGCTGGGCATTCCAACAGGCTCTGCTGCAAAGGAAAGCTTTCCCACAGGGACTGGTGCTTCTGTCAGGTTTGCAGCAAAATAGTCCTTGTTTGCATGGTCACTCAGAGGCTTTCTAAGTTTTTATTCCAGCTGTAGCCAAAGATTTTCTTTGAGTATTCTGGTGTCTAAATGTTCTGTGACGTGGGTAAGAATTCATTGCTGAAATACAATGAAATGTTTTCAAGTCTGAGTAATTAACTTGGGAATTCAGTTTACTTCAGTTTCTGAAGAAGTTTCAATTAATTTGAAGTTAATATTTATTCTGTTACATTGTCAGGTTTTGATTCCCTTACAGTTGAAAACCATGATTATTTAGAGTTATGCAGAATGGGTGCTGAGAACATGAAAAGGTCTTGATCACAGTGCACACAAATGAAGAATGGGATTCATCAGACAGCCTGGGAATTGAACATGTCTGTCCAGTGTGTGTGCAGAGACCAGCACACACAAAGGCAGTTCTGTTTCATACTAACCAACTTGCTTATCAAGTACCAGACTGAACAGCAGACTGCCCATGTGAAAGTGGAATGTAGAAACTAGCTACAGCCTCGTTACCCATGTTCTCATATGAACTAATGATTAATTCATTTATTATGATTTATCCACATGTTTGTGCTTCTTTATATATTAAAACAAAAGTAACCAGATCTTAATGATTAGACATTATCATTCAAAAGGTATTTAAAACACTTAAAACACTGCAATGCTTACCGGGTTAAGGGATTTGGGTTTGTTTCATGCAATGACTGTAAAAACCAAATGTCATCATTTCCCCAGAAAAGGAGCAAGTCAGCTGGAGAAATGGGTAAGCACTGAAACTATGCAGCAGTTTCTATGACCTGGTCTTTACACATTAAAAAAGCTTATCCTGCTTTCTCTGAAAAAGAGAAAACAGCAACTTAGGTAATACTTTTAAATAAAAAAGAAAAATCCCACAATAGTGAACCTAAGCTGCAAAGAAGAAACCAAGGATTTGCACAATACCCTCAAACGAGTACAGAATCATTAAAATCATTTAAGCCACTGCTGTTTCTCTCATGAATTCCTCAAGGACAGTCACCACGTTTCTGGCTTCTGGCATTTCTGCATGTTCTACTTTAACAATCTTCAAAAGGATGTCTCCACTGCCACAGTTCTTCAGAAACATGTAACACTTGAACAAGGCATAATGGTTCATCTCAGCCTGGCGGATAAACCTCTTCAGGTTGTTGATGTCTTGTATAGCCTGGGAAAAGAGGAACAGAGCTTTTCTTACCCTTCTGTGTGGAAAGAAGACATACAATCACAAGGGAAAGTGAAGGAAAACTAGCAGGAGAAGCAAAGGCACTTCCACTACTCTTGAATAGGGATATAAAATTCCTAATGTAAGAACTGAAGACTGTCTTTGCTGCATCTTACCACCACTATTGCAACGACGCAAAACACGTGAACGTCACAACTTGCTATGTCCAAACTTGTAACAAGAGTTCCCCTCTTGTGTTATGTCAGATCACTTCAGTGTTAACTACTGAATCCACGGTAGCAGTTTCATGATATTGTGTGCACAGCTCTAATTAACAGTGTTTCAAATACGAGCAAATGCCTTGGGAGCACTCACTGAAGAAACTTTCACGCTACATTCACATTCATAGTCATGTCAACTATAGTAAGCCAGTCCTCAAACTTCAGAGTTAACCAGTTAATGATGTATAGACATCTTAAACAATGTAAAACTTCTTTGCTGCAGAAAGAATATTTGCTGTCTCGCTAACCCTGATGCCTTCTCCAAGTCTTTAACAGATACGAATAGGTACCTTCAGTTTGAAGTTTTCCAAGATCTGACGGAAGAGAAATGGATTTCCACCTTCAGCACCATTCACAAAGGCATGCATCCAGTCCTCACAGAATTTGTTGCTTCCTGATACATGTTCAGGAACACAGAGAAGAGATGACAAAAAATCAATGAGCTCAACAAAAATAAGTAGCTGCATTCACCCCATAGAACAACTGGCAATAGTATACCTGGGATAAGTCTTTAAGAGAAACAACACATATGGAAAAGAAAAGCAAGCACAGCTACAGTAATTACATGAAATTCTGTTCTGCTTGTTTGGCCTCTTTTCCCACCATTTGTCACACATGTAAGGGAAAAAAAACCCCACAACTTCTGCAGCTTCCCTGACACACAAGTCACAGGTTCACGATCCACAGACTACATGCACTGTGGGTTTTATCATTTTCAAACCAGAGTTCCAGTGTGTCTGGCAGAACAAGCTGCTCTGCTACCCCTAGGAAAGCAGGTGTTCCAGTTTCCAGCCAGAATCCAAACCTTCTGGGCACAAACCTATGAGCTTCTGAATATCCTCAACTGCCTGCAACATCCACAACTCTCAGCAGCTGGGGGACATAAGCAAGTAACATGGAGTAGTGTTCACAGCTGTAATCTCACCTGCATTATGCAACTGAGGCTGAGGTCCACTGCAGTCTACAGTCATTGACTTATGCTGTTCCTCTGTCATGGCAATACACAAGGAGGTCATTGTGCCTTCCTGAACAAGTCCTTGGAGGCTGGCTGCTGCCAGAAACCTGACACAAAAAGCTCTTGTGAACTCTTTGCTGGTTTACAATTCTTGAACAGCAAGAACAGGAGGCTGTCACACACAGAAGCCAAGTTACTCACAGGTTCCCTGGTCTCAAGAGTATCTTTACCTGCTAATGTCTTTTTCCGTTCTTTCATCTGCGTTTCTGACTTCCACAGGAGTATAACTCAGAGCCTTAAAGCAAATGAACAAAAAGCTGGATGCAACTTTGATATTACTTCGTGTTGGCAAATTGCAGTTACTAACACTAAATACATAACGTGGTAGTTCACAACTTCCTCTTTTCAGAGAGAGTGGGAGCTAAGGGAATACTCCACATGACAGTCATTGCAGCTGGTTTTGCATTCAGAAGAAACGCAGCACTATAACCTCATCAGCTGTTCTGTGCGAAACCTCCTCAAACTCAGGGACTAGAGCTAGAATTCATTTCTTCTCTGTTTCCTCTGAATTATGTGAGGCACATACACAATATATCATCCCTTTTGGTTGAGAGGAATTAGAGCAGAGACACCTTTCTCATGCTGTTTCTAATTTTCTCATTTTTATTTCGCTTTGGACACTACTATGTAATTTAAAATGAATTAGCCTTAAAAATCGCTAGAAGAAATTGCTCTGTGCTTCCTGACCAATAAAACAGCAAAAGCGCTTGCCCTAAATTTAAGAAAATAAAATAGATGAATAAAGTTGTTTCTCATTTTACTCCTGGCTTGGAAAGCAAATGCAGAAACCATTGGAACAATGGCTGGAGTCACTGAGTTTCCTTCTGAAGCTTTGTGAAGTTTTCCAGTTTGAAATACACTTACAGCATGTAACAAAGAGGCGAGTTTCTCCTGGAAGAGCTGGACAACTCTCTGAATAGGACATATGGCATTTTCAAACCAGCTGCTCAAGTAAGGCTTAACAGAGGTCTCCAAGGTTTTTTGCTGTAACAAGTTGAAATGTTAAAACTACAAGTTAAATTTCTACACAGATTATTTTTTCCATTTAGAAGCCTCATTAACAATCTATTCAACCTCTAACACATAGGGATGTCAAAGCCTTCTAAATCTCAAGCCATGGTAAAATACAATAATGAGTCTGGCATTTCAAGCCACACTTTAAGGGCTTCACATTTCAAGAAACAGAACTGTAATATTATGGTATATACTAAGTGAAGACCATGTAACAGCAGACAGGATGAGACACATCATTTCTTTCTACTGTGACAAGAAAAACATCTGCTAAAAATCCTTAACATTCAGAAGAGGTAAGAATCCAGGTGGACACTGATAACTGCCCTGTAGACCATTACCTGTCATGTTTCTCTCTGAACCTAACTGCCAGTAACCTTTAAGAGATTTATGACTGGCACAAAGAAAGTCCACTCCACGTTTGTTTTAATTTTGATTTGTGTGGTTGTTAGCACTTCAGACCTCCACTGTCACCACAGTGACTCAAGTATCTCTCTCAGGGTTTCATACTGGTACTTAAAACACCTATTTTGTCTCTACAGACTAAGTCTTCCAGATAGTTTCAGTAATTAATTTATGTAAAGAGTGATTTTCACCACTTAAAAAGTTAGGCCTTACCTCCAAATCATGGTTTATCTGGTTTATCTTCAGATTTTGAATGTATTTGTCCAGCTCAAGTCTGAAAGTATCTTCTTAAGGAAAGTAAGATGCATCAGTTAAGACCTGCATTTTTCCCTTTCAGTACAGGACTGTTACTGACACTTTCAGTTACTGGATGGTGTGAACAAGCAAGCTGATTTCAAGTAGGAAACAGACAATATGAGAACATAATTTTTATATCATCTCCCTCTCCACGCAGATAAAGGTAAGGATATAGTTCCAGACCTTTCTCTGAGCCACCTAAGAAACAAACCACATACTCAGGAGCATTGATGTCCGATTCCAGTGTTGCCATTTCTGGAAGATTTTCTTGTTGGAAATGACAGTAATAACAACCAATTTTATGTTCTGGTATGCTATACAGGAGAAAAAAAAAAAAGGGAAAAGAAGCTGTTACAGATAGATCACAATAAGTGCAAAAGGCAGACACACGAGTCCTGTAAAGAACTTTCACCCGCTAGCACTGGTGACTCCTGTGGTCCTATACAGAGCTCCTAGACCTTCTCTTTTTCCCTCTGATGTGCCATCAGAGTAATTAAAAAGAAATATACACCTATAGCATTTAAGTACTTGAACAGTAAGTTATTTACAACAGTATTTCTTTCAAAGCTACCTAGAAAAAGGGGAAAATGCCGTTGCATGAAGCTGTTACTAACGGCAGCAAGAGACTGAGAACATGGAATCAGGATTAAACATAAGCACAGTAGCAGACAGCAAGATGTGCAGTGCTGCCAATGGTTCTGAGCTTCTCATCCACAAACAATTTACCTCAGTCCCACTGATGCTACGTTCCCCATTCCTTCAAACAGGGCTCCTTTAGTGAGACGCCTTGCGATAAAGCTGCGCAATTCGGTCTCTGCTTCAGCTGGTAAGTTGGTGTCCAGCAAGGAGAGGCTTTGAAAAACAAGAAAGGAAAAAAAGTTAGCAACAAGCAAATGTTATTGCTCTGTTTCTCTGAACAAGTGCAGAGCCACTCCTGCTTCTAGAAGGGGTACCACTGTGACCTCTCTCTGGCTCACAGCTAACTTGCTCTGTGACTTCTGACCCATCAGAAATGCACTCAGTGGTTTGGCCTGGAGTCTGTCAGCTGATGCTGAACTTCTCAGCAGCTCTGAACAAGTCACTGCCCCTCTTTGTTCCTATGTTTCCCTAGTTGTAATAGAGAGCAACAACTCCGTTACAGAGCTTGTGGAGAGATGTCAATTTGTTTCATGAATTTTAATTATCTTTTATCTACTTTAAGACCTAAGCCAATACAGAAATGTCCAGTATTAGTAGCAAAGAAAACAGAGTTCAGACTCAGATATGATAGTTCAAAACACATTATTTGAGCTCTGTAGTCATGTCTACTCTATAGGTATTCCAGAAAAGCACCCAGGGAGTTTCAGTCTGCTTTCAGAGAGGTTTCTGCTTTCAAGAACTGAACACAATTTCGACATACTTGCTTACTATTCACCTAACAGCAACACAACAAGGACTCAAAACCGGTCACAGCAGAGACGCTGTTCTGCTGACGGGCTTCACCTGAAGTCTTCGCTGGTGGGTGTCTCTGCCGCCGTGCTGCCGGGGCTGCCATCCCCGCTGTCAGCTCCTTGCTGCGAGGACCTGAAAATCAAATCCTTGCCATTGATTTTACAGCCGCAACATACAGAACAAGGAAAAGGAGCTGCGGCGGGGAAAGGTATAGCCGGAGGATGTTTTAAAGCAGGGAACCGGGTCATTATGAGAGGGGGGAAAAAAAATCTTCTCGGGGGGAGAGAGAGAGAGAGAGAGAAATAACGGTAAGTGAAGCAGCTGGGAGCTGGCGAGGCCCGCAGACAGCCGCCTCGCCTGGCCCCAGCAGAAGCCCCGGCGGCGGGCAGGCGCTCACCTGCAGCTCCGGTAGCCGTAGAGGCTGTGGTACGTGTTGCCGTGCCGCTCCGGCCGCCGCTCCTCGCCCGCGCCGCCGCCGCCGCCGCCCTCCTCGCTGCTCTCCAGCTCCCGCTCATCGCCGTCCGGCATGGCCGGCAGCATCCCGGGCGCAGCCGCCGCCCGCCCNNNCGCCGCCCGCCCGCTGCGGGCCCCGCGCTCGCCGCTCGCCGCTCCGGAGGCTGCTCAAGGCCGGGCAGGCTGGCGGCAGCACGGGCGCGCCGGCAGCGCTGCACCACGGCTCCTGCCCGCCCCCAAGGGCTGCACCCACGGCGGCCGAGCAGGCAGCGCGAGGCGGGGTTCAAGGGGCGAACCGGGGCTGTGTCGGCGTTGGGCTGCAGCAGGCGTGGTGCTGCAGCTCCTGTGTTTAATGTGGTTTACTGCAAGGTGCAGCGTACGCGCTGTACAGTTCCTCTGTCCTTGCAGATCGCCCACCAAAAGCGGTTCACTGACGCGATGGCAGGAGCCGCTGGAAGCACATCTGACACAGGATTAGTCGTGCTGTCTGTTTTTAAAAAGCTTTCTGTGCTCCAGAAATACTTTTTTTCTTTTTTTCGTGTTAAAACAGGCGGTGTGATGGCTCAGCCTCAAAAGAGGCAGGTGCGGCAGACCAGCCCCGCGGGCCAGGCGGCAGCTTTTGCTCTGTGCTGCAGCAGCACTCCAGCAGTCGCAACCCAGACATGCCCCCGGTGTGATGTAACTCTAACAAGGGGCCTGCCCTTGGCTCTGTTGTCCAAAAAGTGGATTAGTGCTTGGTGTACAATGAGCCAACCTACACACCGCGTCCAGACGATGCTTTACGTGTGTCTGTGCAGGCGCCCGCGGAGGTAGCTCCACAAAGCAGCACACCCAGCACTACGTCCTGCACCATGCTCATACACAATCTTATATAACACATATTCTGTTTGCTGTTTAGTGAGTTCTCTGGCTACCCGTTCAGGGCAGGGGGTTCTTGATGGTCAGAATCCAGTCATTACCCAGTCATGCGTAGGAAACGACTGGGCCCACTCCATCAACCAGTTCATAATGGTCCCTCCCTCTCAGGCACAGAAAGTTCTGACTGTTCCAGGACATCTTTTATGAGGATAGGTGTCTGTCCTGAGTCCATGTAATGTCGATTTTGGTCAGTACCATCTTTAGTTCTAACTACAAAACATTTCTAAGCATCCGGAGCTAGTGCATCTGTCTCCTGTGATCTTTTCTCTGGTTACATTAATCCCCCCTTCAAAGCCCTTTTATGCTTAAAAACATGTTATCTTTTACCATCTTCTTGATGTACACGAATGGTTTCACTGCACAGAAAAGCAGGAAATTGTAATTTAAAACTCAGCTTGTTTGAGCCAATTGAGACAGGGAAGCCAGGAGGTTAACCGAGAGCTAAACCTCCTCACTCTGCATGCTGAAGGTCCTCTTTATTTAGTAAAAAGTGCGAATTTCCCCACAGAACAAGAGGCTGCAGCCACGTTATCTGGCACAGAAGCACAGCCGCACATTCCCCTCACTCTCGCAGCTCTGCACAAGGAAGAGACACCAGTGAACCCTCTGGCCAAGTCCCACAACGTTACAATTCCTATCCTGTTCCAATTGTGCTGCAACAGGAAGGACGGGCATCCCCCCACCCCCCCACCCCAGCCTGTTTAAGAGATGCTGTCTTTTTGCTCCGGTTTCGTAGGGAAGAGGTTTGTGTTTGACATTAGGACGGGGAGGCAGCGAAACAAGATGGCGGGCGCGAGGCGGCGCGGGACAGCCCGCCCTGTCCCGCCATGCACCTCCCTGCCCCGCCCCGTCCCGCCATGCCCCGCCCCGCCCTGTCCCGCCATGCCCCGCCCCGCCCCGCCGCGGTGCAGGCTGGGAGCACGGGGGCGGTGGCGCCAGGACGGGTGGTGGCGGCCATTTTGTGGCTGCAGCGCTCGCTCCCCTCAGAGCTGCTGCGGCCGCTGTGGCCCGGGAGGAAAGCTCTCGCTCGTCTCCCTGCTCTGTAAGTCGGGGGCGCCGCCGCCATGGGACGTAAGAAGAAGAAGCAGCTGAAGCCTTGGTGCTGGTATCCTTCCGTGTGTGCCGGGGCGGGTGTGGGGAGCCGGGTGGGGGAGGGGCGCGGCCTGGCCCGCTCGCGCCCCCGCCGCGTCCTTTGCCGTTGTCCCCGCGGCGCCTCGCTCTGCTGCCGGGGAGCTCTTCCCTTTCTTCCAACCCTCCGTAGCGGCTTCCCCGCGCGCTCGGTGGCGTCCCGTTGTAGCGCGGGGCTGGGCTCGGGTGTCCGTGTGCTGCCGCGCGGCCCGGGCCCGCGCTGAGGCCTCGGCGGCGCGTCCCACCCGCAGCGCCCGCGCGGGGCCGCGGCTTCTCCCGCCGCCGCTGGCTGCAGCTCCTGGGACCAGGCCCCGCAGCACTGCCGAGGGCGTGGGGAAACGGACAGCGGTCTGTGACTGCCGAAGGAAAGGACGTTAACAGAAGAAGCCCCCGCCTTTCGGAAATGCACCTATTCCAGGCGTGCGGCGGGTGCGGTTAAAAGAGGCTTTTGACATAGGTTTTTTTTTGGAGGGGGCAGGGAGGCGATTTCAGATTTATAATGAATTGGTGCATCAAAGTCACGTATAATTTCCTAGTATCCAGAAACACGGATTTGTCTTCAATCGCTCCTGTCTAATTTGCTTTTTGTTGGGAGGTGGTAACAGATTTTACCTGTTTATTTCTCTCCAACTTAAAATTGTTCAATAAAGGAATTTACCAACTACTCTGAGATATTTTACCGGTTTGTGTTTGAAGATATCTGTGCTTCTTCGTTAGATATTAACATAGTTGAAGTTTGGAGGAAGCGGTGGGCACGTTTTGTTAATAAGAAACAGCTAATATGTAACAAGTGGATTTGTCTCGCTTGAGAACACACATGTGGAGTGTTTGCTGAGATACCGATGCTGACCTGCAGAGAGGAAATTGCATTTCGCATCTTCTGTCACCGAGTTGTTCAGAAAGTTCTTAAAATCCTTCTGTTTAAAAAACAATTCAACGACTGTGGTGAATGATGTGGTGTCAGTAAGGATTGATAGCTAGATAACAGAAAAAGGAGAGCAGTTTTTAACTGAAACTTGTAACTCTTTGTTACTGATGTTACAAAATAGACATCTCTCGGCATGTAGCATAACTTCCTGTTTGTGGATTTCATGTCTGTTTCTCCTTTTAATGCTTCAGCAACCTTAGTTTCATTTACATGTATGCAAAGAAGGAACGAATCCACTCAGAAATAACTATGACTTGAAAAGCATGTGACAGTAGGGAATCAAAGGATTGCATCCACACGTCTTGCCAGTTTTGTGCCTTTCTGAAGAAGGATGTGCTGGATGGGTGTGAAGAGGAAGTTTGGTTTCAGATACCCATGAAGTGTTTGTCACACTTTGAATGCTCAGAGGTGCTTCTTGTGGATTTTTTTTGTGTGTGTACTTTCGGGTCAATTTTGGGATTAAATGTTTCCTTAACAGTCTTCAATAGGTATTGTAACAGGGATTTTGATGATGAAAAAATCCTCATACAGCATCAAAAAGCAAAGCACTTTAAATGCCACATATGTCATAAGAAACTGTATACAGGACCTGGTTTAGCGATACATTGCATGCAGGTAAGAAGTTTTAGACTTACATAAACTTTTCTTAACAGGATCTAAAATTGGAACGAATAGTGAACTTAAAAAGGTGGGAGTTGGGGGCTTCCAGGGGTTTAAAAACAACAGGAAAAGGCAGCAATGGTCTTGGTCCAGAACGGAGTCCTGCTGTGTTAGCAGTCACATGGATAGTGTGCAGTAGAGATCTCTGCTGACATTTTTGGGGCGTAGGAGGAGTGAAGGGATTATATTCTCTTGGTGTGCGGAAGACATAGAATGGTAGGAGTTGGAAAGGACCTTTAGAGATCATGTAGACCAACCCCCTGCCAAAGCAGGTCCCACCTAGATCAGATTGCACAGAAACGTGTCCAGGCTGGTTTTGAAGACCTCCAAGGAAGTAGCCTCCACACCCTCCCTTGGCAGCCTGGGCCAGGGCTCCCTCACCCTCATTGTAAAATAGTTCTTTCCCTCATAAGGAAGATGCTCCGGTCCCCTGATCATCTTGGTGGCCCTGCACTGGCCTCTCTCCAGCAGTTCCCTGTCCTGAGCTGGGGAGCCCAGAACTGGACACAGGACTCCAGATGAGGTCTCACCAGGGCAGAGCAGGAGGAGAACCTTGTTCGACCTGCTGCCCACACTCTTGATGCATCTTAGGATGCCATTGGCCTTCTTGGCCATGAAGGGCATATTGCTGGCTCATGTGTTTACATAAATGAATTTTAGAATGTAATAGTAGTTATAAGTGACTAGAAGCCACACATCGAGAACATACTTGGCAGAAACATCCTTAGTAGGAAGAATCTTCCTGTTTTATCTTAAAACTGGCTGAAGAACACTGAGAATTTAACCCCAGTTGTGATCAGGAAGGTTTCTTTTTTTCTCCCTTAGGTACATAAAGAAACAATAGATGCTGTTCCAAATGCTATTCCTGGAAGAACAGACATTGAACTGGAAATCTATGGCATGGAGGGCATTCCAGAAAAAGATATGGAGGAACGGAGGAGGTTACTTGAACAAAAAACTCAGGGTAATGGTGCAGTCTCTATGGTTATCTGTTGCTTCCCTAGTCTGTTGCTTACTGATACTGAAGGTGTGTGATACAAGTCTCACCTCTCAGAAGAGTAAGGTAGTAAGTTTAACACGTTCTCTAACTGCAGCTCTAGGCATTTGTTTAGAATGTCTTCCAATTTGTGGAAAGACTGACTGTTTTTTCTTGTTCAGAAGTAGCTGCATGCCAGTGCAGCTGTAGTTGTTACCTGATCAGTGTGAGGGTGGTGATGTTTATTTTTGAGGGTAAGGGGAAGAAGGGCCAGGGGTGATACAAGCCCGGTGATGCCAAAAGACTTTTCCTTGCTCTCACCATGTGCATCATTTTGTCTAGCAGAAAGCCAGAAAAAGAAGCAACAGGATGATTCTGATGAGTATGAAGATGATGAATCTGCAGCTTCAACTTCATTTCAGCCCCAGCAAGTTCAGCCTCAGCAGGGGTACATTCCCCCAATGGCACAGCCGGGTTTGCCCCCTGTGCCAGGCGCACCGGGGATGCCTCCAGGTGAGACTGTTTTCAGCTAGGTACCCAAAACCTGAGCAATACCACAAATTGCTGCTTCTATGCAGGAATAGTCTGTGCTCTGTCACAGATTGGCTGTTACAAGTCACAGGATAGTTTTATGAGCATTTTCTTCCCCCGTTCTGTCTGTGCACACATATCTTCTGTTGTGAAGCAATACCACATCATTTTGGTTGGAAAAGACCTCGAGTCCAACCACTAACCTCACACTGCCAAGCTCACCACTAAACCACGGTCCCTCAGCACCTCAGCTGCACAGCTTTTAAATATCCCCAGGGGATGGTGACTCCACCACCTCCTTGGACAGCCTGGGCCAGTGTAAATAGATTAAGATACCTAATGCTTGTGCCTAGATTGAAAGACTGATAGTAAGACAAACATGCAATTTAAATGTAAGTCTAGCAGTGATATTTGCTTGGTATTTTGGAGTAATAAGATTTTGGAAACAAGGCAGAAAGGCTGCCATTTATCTAGAGACTGCTAACATAGAACAGGCAGTTTATGCACAGGCCACACAGATATCCAGGAAATACTTTTGATGAATGACAGTGACCAAAAACTGATCTCTTCTCATAATAAGGTGTGTTCTTTGGAGACTGCTAAGGAAAATGACAGTCTTGCAGGACTTGAGAACAATGGATCTGCAAATCTGACTTGGATAATCTCTTACTGCATTGTTTGTAGTCAGTGTTATTTCAATTGCCAATCTTTTGGAGCTTGCTGTAAAGCATTTATCCAGTCTGAATTAATTTGGTGAGATTTGTTAAGAAGTGTATGTTGTTTAAAATCTGTTTTTCTTTTAAGGTATACCGCCATTAATGGCAGGTGTTCCACCCATGATGCCTGGAATGCCTCCCGTTATGCCTGGAATGCCACCTGGGTGAGTACCAAGAAAGACTTACTATTACATGAGCATTTGAAATTGTCACAGATGTAGTAAAGCTAATTGGAAAAACGTACTTAGGAACATGTGAACTCTGTAACCTTAATAAGACTAAGCAAAGAACTGGATGGCTGCAAACCAACATTAAAAATATGGCCCAACTGTAAGTTCATATGTACAGTGTATTGCCTTCCTCCTAACTTTGAACAGTAGCATAAAAATAAAAAGGTTTGTGATGTTGGTTTAGAGCCTTCTGTGAACCACTGTTGTTCGTGTATTGCACGTACATTGTGCATCTGGTTATCAGTCATCAACCTAACAGAAAAAAATAGTGCATAGTTGACATTTGTCTTATATTTTGGGCAAAAGTAAGATGTTGGTTTTTGTGCTTGTTTGGGGTTGACACCGTACCCTGTCACAATGTGTTTGGAAAGTCACAGTTAGATTTTTGATTTTGTCATAAATTTTCACAGATTACATCAACAGAGAAAATACATGCAGTCATTTTGTGGTGGAAACATGTAAGCATCTCATTAATGTAATTCTAGGTACATTCATTATGCCATTTTTATGTCCTGTTTTTGATAAGCTTGAAACTGTCTTACTGCAAACCTCTGAGTATCGCCTAAGAATCTGGGGAGAATGTCTAGTTAGCTTCTGTTTCTGTGTAATATCTGAAGTTCTTACATTTTGTCTGAGGGACTGTTAAAAAACTATGTGTTATGAGAAAGATATTCTGTACAATACTAATAAAATAGGCTCTTAGACTTAGAACTTGTCTTGAACCAGAGTAAGCTCTGTGTGCTCGATCCTTTACACCATAGGATGTTCTACAGAGACTTTGCTTCTGAGTTTTGAAGTTTGCTGAGGTGAAGGGTGGTTCTGTTCTGAGACCTAAATGTCACATTAACAATCTTGAATTTAAAAGTCATGTCCTAGAGGAACATCTTGTGGGTGCTTGTAATCACTGTAGCTTTTCTGGGTGGAAACTGGACAGAATTTCCTCAGGCTTGCTGGTGCTTGGTTCTCCTTCAGCTCTTTGTTAGCTTCAGGTGGAGGTAGTGTCATCTACTAAAATATACCAACTAATTTGCCAAAAATTCACTGCTCTTCCTTTTTTGTGAAATTTTAGGGAAAGGTGGGATGTTAAGTTACACTTTTACTTAGTTTAATCTAGAGTTTTGTTCACTTAAGCTGATGGACATGTGTTTAAAAATGAGAAAAGAATTAGGACCAATGAAGCAACTTTGATTTTGTGTGACACCAGTTCTGACACTATCTGCAGTGTCTCAGAAAATCATCTTTCTAGTGGCAGCAAAGACCATCCAGTGCAGATTTGGGGTTCTAACAGTCGTCCAAATGCATGACAATACTGACTTGGCCTTCTCCAACTACTAATCCCAAAAAGAGACCATGTTCCCAATCACTGCTGCTTCTGTAGTGGTTGTTCCTTTTGTAGCAGTGGTACCATAGTGAGAGTAATAATAAGACTGGGTAGCGTTTGCTTTGCAGAAGGAATGTTCACCTGTTCATGGTGATTTGATTTTGAATTGGCAATGGTGAAGGTGTCCTGACTTTGTCATACAAACATCAGTTGCTTCTTGGTGGGGTTTTGGTGTTCAGTTGGCTGCTACATATCTGCTTATCTTGCTACCTAAAGTAATAAGCGTTCCTTTCTTTTGTTTCTGTAATACAGCTTTGAATGTCTGGAAAAAAAAACATAAGCAAACTTAAAATACATTTGTTTTCTTCCTTGTAAAGAAATCGTACATAGTCACCTATAGCTTCCCATTTGAAAAGCACTTAGTGTCGTAGACAGCTTATTTCTTATGGAGTCACAGCCTTGGAATTGCAGGAGGGATTTGCATGTGTTAATGGTTGTATCTATGGTTTAGATGGGGAACATGTATTCATTTGTAATGTGGTTTAGTAGATGATGAGGGTAAAGTATGTAGATGCCACCTTTCTGTTAGGAAATACAGACCAGTTTTATTTCTCCAGATACAAGTAGCAATGGAAAAAAAACCAAACAATCAACCAAACCTGTTTCTAATGTGAAGGGAAATGTACCAGAGTAAGGAATTCTCATTTAAAAAAAAACAAATCCCACTTTTCTGTGCTTAGTGTAGTGAATATTTACTGTAATTGAAATTCCAGAAGCTTTCTTACACTGTGCTCTGCTCAGCTCTTATCAGTATTTTGTGGACGTTTCTATAGATGTGGCTTGTCTGCCTTTCACTGGAGGAAAGAGAATACATTAAAGTAGCATGAGAGTGTTATAACTACAAATGGACTTGTGGTGTCAGAAAGGAGTAATAACAGATGTACAGAGATTTTAGTGGTTGGAGTTAAATTTTGAGTGTACTAAGCTGAGGTTCTTGGAACATTGGTGAAGCTGACAGCCTGAAATAGATCTCAAGAGAGACAACAGTTCTGGAAACCTGATAATAGTGGAAGTGAAAACTTGAGGAGTTCAAGTGCAGATAAAAAGTGTTTGGGAGTTCTCTTGGGGTTTTGGTGTTTGTTTGGTTTTTATTCCACATGGAAAAATATTTCTGTTTGTGGAGTTAGCTGGTTTATAATTACCTGTGTTGAGAGCTGCTTGAAAAGATTTATTGTCTTTTTTTTTATCTAATACAGGTATGTGCCACTTGTCATAACGGTTTATCATGAGTGTTCATACCGGTGTTCATTTTCTGTTTACAGGATGATGCCAATGGGTGGAATGATGCCTCCTGGGCCAGGAATCCCACCTCTTATGCCTGGTATGCCACCAGGTAGGTCAGGGTTGTCGAACTCGTACTATGGTGAGAGCTAATTTTGTATTTATTTATTTCCACTAAGATTTATTATTTATATAAAGACTGTGTAGAGTTAAACCACTACCTTGATATGGATTGATTGCCACAGAAGCCACTTTTTTTTATAGAGATTAAGGAGTTGATCTATGGCTTTTAGTTATGCTTAATTATTTGTATTTGATATAATTGTAAATTTAAAAAATAGAATGTAGCTTTCTGTTGTTGCACTTTGTCTGGCTTATGTGTTGCTTAGTATCTCTTCATCCCTTGTTTCCAGCAGCAGCCAGAGACTTTAAAAATTGCAATTTCTGAAAATGTTGTTTGGAAATAAGAAATAATGTTGCTGATAAACCCAAGTAATGAATCTGCTATGTGAAGAAACTAATTGAAATTTTGGTCTCTTATCATAGCTGGAAGAGTGGTTTTTTTGAACTTGGGCAGCTCTTAGGCAGCCTTGTGTTCTCAGGATGTTCTGCCTGGTCAGCAGCTATGCTGTGGTGGCTTGACGTTTGCTAGTTTGTCCATATTTCTCAACTGGGAGGAGGGAAACCACTAGAACAGGTCCAGCCTAATTAGAACCCGTGTGGGCTGTTAACTTCCCACCTCTGAACCTCTCCCAGAGCCCCACACATACCAAATGCATCTGTTGTCATGACAGGCTGCAGAATGTAGCCTCCTCACTTTATCTACGATAAAGACCCCCAGCAAAGCTGATCTGTGGTTCAGTTGAAGCTCCGATACATGTCATAATGGCTGTACCTTTTGGGTTTTGTGCCAATCTAATCTCTGCCCTCGGCAGCACCAGCCCAGTGTTGCAAACAGCTGCTGCGTTCATTGTATTGATTTATTGAAAACAGGAACTTGATTGAAGTAGAAAACACAACTTAATTTAGTATTGCTCTGAAGTGTTTGAGATTACTGCCTATGTGTGGATATTGATTAGTGACTACTGGTGTTACCCTTTGACATGTTTTATTTTACTGTTGTCATGAAAATACATCTTCCTTGGGGCAGACTTTGTTCTACAGAACAAAGGAATCTAAAGAAATCTGTAAAGCAATGTTGTTACTTCCTTCAGCCTAATTTGTTGCCCATTGTTTGTGGTTTGCAGGTATGCCACCACCAGTTGGGCCTCGTCCTGGGATGCCTCCAATGACACAAGCACAGCCTGTTACAGCACCAGGCATCCTTAACAGGCCTCCAGCTCCTGCTGCTGCAGCACCTACCCCTCAGCCTCCAGTTACTAAGCCACTCTTCCCAAGCGCGGGGCAGGTAGAGTATCTCGTAGCCTGGAACCTAATGTTAGTCTCAGATTGCCACTGTGTCAGCAGTGTTTGTTCTTGAGGAGGCCCAAGATATGACTGGTTAAGTTTCTTGCTTGTTTGAAGTTTTATTCCGTGTAGTACTTGCATGGATTTTAAAAGATTCTTTTATTTGTCTTACAACAGCCATGAAACCAGACAGAAGTTCTGTAAGCACGAGGGGAAGAAGGGAGTAGGCAAAACACTTCATTCTTCAATCCTTTTTAGTTTGTGGTTGATAAAGGGTACTTTGGGTGGGTGAAGGGATATTGGTCCGCTACAGGAAGCTGGCTGCATGAAAGTTTGCCTAAGGTTTCTAAAGTTCTCTCCTTTTCATGATGGTCTCTCTGCTAATAGATGGACTTACATATTTTGTAGTCCTGTTAAATCTTGCCTGAATTAGGAGGGTTTTTACTCCATTTGTTTGGAGACTTTTCACTGTTTCCTTTCTTTTATGCTACAGATGGGGACACCTGTCACAAGCTCAAGTACAGCTTCCTCCAATTCAGAAAGTCTGTCAGCATCTTCTAGCGCTCTGTTTCCTAGCACAGCACAAGTACGCAGGAAGTCACAGTTAAAAAACCAAATTGCTTTGCAACTTAACCCTTTGGACCGTTCTGTAAAAACCTCCAAATTTGACTAAACGTCTTCAGATGTTCTATTCCTCATTATGTTTAGCTGGTGAAACTGCAGAGTCCTTGATTGTGAGTTGCATCTTGCTAGAAATAAGCATTTCAAAGTGCCCAATTGTCCTTAGTGTGAAAGAATGAAACTTACATCCTGGTTCTAAAGGGTTAAAAAGGCATGAAAGCAGTTAAATGCATTTTAGTGGGCAGTGGTTAGCTTGATGCATGGTGAAGGCTTTTTAGTTTGTTGTTTAATACGGTACATCAAATGTAGGGAATTTTGTAATTTGTGTTCTGTGCAAAACTTTGATGTACTTTGTTTTGGGAAGTTCAGGTGATTGTAAACGTACAGTGATTAGAAACAAAAGCATTCTCTCATAACTAAAGCTCGCTTTGGAGATTGCTTCATCTTCAGACATAGCCTGGTGAAACGGACTTTTCTTATCTAACAGTTAATATGAGAAAAAAGTAGGAAAGATGAGACGCAGGAATTGCTCGTGGCCATGATACCTGACTTCACCTGATTCCCGGGGACATTAAATAGCTGTAGAGAACACAGTACTTTGTGAAAATACTACAGTGTTTTTATAGAGAGAACACTTAAAACAAAAACCCTGACACAATAGAGCTTTCTGAAATAGTTAAAATGTTTCTTAAATACCTAATTTTAATGACTACTAATACTTCAAGCTGTACTCTAAACAAGTGATTGCTGAAAGTAATAATTCAGTGGGAGAATTTATAGGCTCTTCATTAAAAGAGTGATCCAGGAAAGATGTAGACATTTACCAACTCAGTCTTTGGGATAAAAGCTTTGATAGGATTTTTTGTTGTTGTTGTTGCTGTTCCTTTTTTCTAGTTGTGGCTTTTGACCTGCACATTTTATTAGTTTCCAGTGTGTGTGTGTATATGTCTATATACTGGGTTTTATTTTGTCTTGTTTTCAGTTGCTCTAGTATGCAATAAGGCTGAACTTTACTTTTGTCAAGCTTGTTTTATGTATCTCACTGAAAGGTTTCAGAGGTCTAACAGGCATCATTTTAAGTTTTCTTACTCTTGAAGAAATCAGTATTGATCTACCTCTGTGTTTCACAGGCTGCAGCAGCTGTTCCAGGGCCAGTGGGTACTGATTTCAAACCTTTGAATTCTACACCTGCAACAACAACAGAACCCCCAAAACCTACATTCCCTGCTTACACACAGTCGACAGCCTCAACCACTAGCACGACAAACAGTACTGCGGCTAAGCCGGCTACGTCTATAACAAGTAAGCCTGCTACCCTCACAACAACCAGTGCAACCAGTAAGTTGATCCATCCAGATGAGGATATATCACTGGTAAGTTAAAGTATTTTCATTATGTTACTGAAAAAAATGCCATTGATGCCAGTTTGGCTGAGTAAATAGAACATGCTCTCCATCACGTGTGTTTTAATAACGGTGCAAACTGCAGAACTAATATAACAGAACATTCTGTGAGAAAGCTGCTTTGTTTGCCAACTGACAAGAGGCATATTGCACTGATCCTGCTGCAGACCTAAGCCTTATTTTTGTTGGCAATAAGAAATTACGCAACCCAAAATGTAATTTTGTCTTTTCTGTGTGCAATTTCAGTTGGAAGTTACAGCTAATGAGTGTAGGGCAAAAAGACTTAATGGTTTGAGGTGGTTTTGGTGTTACTACAGCAGTCAGAAATGTGGAGTTCATGGACAAGACTAATGAACCTTAATTTAAATTCTGGTATCTTTAGAGTTGTGTTTGGCTTTTTTGTCTTGATTTGTTAAGAGGAAGAGACTTTCTTCAGCTGAGGGAGGAGGAGAAATTGTCATGTGTAAAAGGCTAAATTGGTCAGTATTTGAACTTGTAAGGTTCCTGAAATAGTTCATTGCTTGTAATCTACTTTGTTACACTTTTATTTACTTTGTTTTTGGTGAGTTTTAATCTTATCCTGTGTTACGGTTGTCTTGTTTCTGGCTTTAGGAAGAGAGAAGGGCACAGTTGCCTAAATATCAGCGTAATCTTCCTCGACCTGGACAAGCTTCCTTGGGTAATCCACCAGTTGGACCAATTGGAGGTATGATGCCACCACAGCCAGGAATTCCTCCACAACAGCAAGGAATGAGACCTCCCATGCCACCTCATGGTAATCATATTTCCTGGCTTTCTTTTCTTGAAAGGATTTGTTGCTGTTATATTTAGAATCTGATGTGGCACATAGTAGTTGGGGGGGTGAAGCTTTTCACAAAGCACAACTCCTGCCTGCCATTTTAAAAAAATAAACATTCTCCTTTGCATCTTAAACATTTTGTTTGTAGGTCAGTATGGTGCTCATCACCAGGGCATGCCAGGATATCTACCTGGAGCGATGCCTCCATACGGTCAGGGACCTCCGATGGTGCCCCCTTACCAGAGTGGACCTCCTCGACCTCCAATGGGAATGAGACCTCCTGTAATGTCTCAAGGTGGCCGCTACTGATGCTACTGCACACACTCTAATAGGTTTGGAGATTAAACCTTTTCTCATCTTGTGCTGTTAATATAGCCGAGCTTCCGTCAATTTAAGGCTTCATTGTGACTTTAAAAAAATAAGTATCTTCCCACATGCAAGAAGCTATTGGACATTCTTATTTTACACGGGAAAATTTATTTGGAATAATAAAAGGAACTTTTCCTGATGTTGCAATTTATACTGTATGGCTTCTTTTTCATGTTTCATCTAGGTTTTTAGAAGTGAAGTATAGTAAATATGGTTCGTTAAATTGTGAAGGCGCTGGAATTACATGAACATACCACCTTAAAGGCAAGTTCTGTAACATTATGTTGCTATTTGTGAAATGATGCCTTCACAGCACTTCAAGTGCTGTTGGACTTCATGTCCCCAACATAGTTTGGTGAGGGCTGTAACTGTTCCCAACTACTTGTACATTTAAGTCTGAACTTGTAACAATATTTAATGTATTTAGAGTCCCTCCTGTTTCAGGGTTTAAGTAAACTGACCCACTAAGGTGGTGTGACTTTTCTGTACCGTTATAAACTTCATTGTAATAAAAGAAGAGAAAAATTTATATGCCTTTTCATTCATGACCAGCTGTGGACAACTGCCTGAAAGGTTTGTACAGATGCATGCCATGGTAGCTACTGGTGTAATGAACACAACTGTTGGTGCTGTTTTAATGTAGTCTGAATTCCTTGTTTCAAAATTGGGTCATTCTTTAGCTGCACATATGAGTAGACAAAGACCTGTACACTTATTAACTGACTCCTCAAAAACGAGGCTGCAGGAGGCACATCTTAACTCTTGGTTGTAACTTCTCTTTAATACATCTGTTTCTTTATTTGTGCTTTCTTGTCCTCAATACATTTTAAATGATTTCTAGTCCTGGCGCTTCCTTCTAGGATGTGAAAAAGATTGCTCCAAGATGCATCCTAGTGCCAGGTGTGTCCTGTTAGTTCATTCTTTGACTGACTCTTTTGAATGTGCAAATGCATATGAATTTCAGGAGCCTTTTAGATGAAGATTTCTAGAAGCTTAGGTGCATGTCACATGAGTGAGTGACTTCCAGTTGATGTTGTATTGAAGTTGACCTGCAAAAGAGAAAAAGTAGCTTGATTACCTTTTCAGTGTATAAAAGAGACAGGGAGCAAGACTTATATGTACACTGTTTTTACTTTAAGTGTTCAGAATTTTGAATACTAACAGGCTCTCTAAGATGAGCCATCCATTGTGTGCTACGAACAGATGTTGGCCGAGTTTCTTGAGTTATTTAATGGAAGGGCCTAGATTAAAAGACTTTATCAGCTCTCCTAAGTAGAGATATTAAAGAGCTCTTCCCTGTATTCATTAGTCATTTATTTGTTCATAAGAGTTGTAAATTACTGTCAAGATTGTAATTCTCCAAATGTCTAACGTTCCTATGTTAATGTGCTGTATTTCTGACCAGACTGAAGACTTGGAGACTTTTCGGAGGGAAATGAGAGACTCCCTGGTCTCTTCACAACAGGGGGAAAAAGGAGCGAATTTTTCATTTGCAGGTCAACTTACAATACGTGTTCCAGCCTCAATCAAACCTTATCTGTGCAAATTAGTGTCTCTTCTTTTAGCATAGGTTAGAAAGATGAACAGCATTATTGTGTCCACTTACATTCCATAGATATTTTTGTTGATGGTGGAGTTCTTTCACTTTATTACACTACTGAGCATTTTGGCTTGAGGCTTTTTAGCTACCCTCAAGTACTTCATTTGACTTCATTCTGTGCTGTCTCTTAGTACTACAGAAACCCATTACAAATAAAATACAATATTGTCTCTCCATTTCAAACTTTGGGTCATGGCTCATAGAAGCATCCAGTACACCCCTAATTGCAGCTGAATGGCCTTAGTTTAACCGTTAAGAATTACCAGGCGTTTTCTGAAGTGTTCATCAGTTCGAGACCATAACTCCAAGCCTCTGTTGAGAAGCAGTTCTCTCTGATCACCTGTCAGATGTGCAATATTTGGCTTGCAATTGTGCTGTGGGCCTTGATGTCAAATCTTTTGTTACCTATTCATCCTCCTTTATAGATAAATCTAACAGATAAAACTGTTTTGCTTAGGCAGTGCTTTTTGTACTCTGGTTTTCTTTAATAAGGATAATCACAAAACACTGGAAAGATTTTTATGGTGTGTTACATTCATCCTTTTTGCAATGCTACACATAAAATTCATATTGACCTTAATTATAAATTGACCTTAACTTCTGCTTTTAAAACCACAGAACTTCTTGCTTTTTCTGAAGATCATATTGCTGTTGTAAGGATGCTTTGCCCTCCTGCCCATAGTAAAGTAAATACCTTCTTGCTTTGGTGTCTTGCTGTAACTCATTGGTGTGTTGTTTCCAGACCCCTGCTTTTCCTGGGATAAGTACTTGAAAACCTTACTGCATGTACTGTTAACTCAGCATATTCTGCAAGTTGTATTAATTAAGAGTTTCTCTCTTAAATAGTGAATGTCTCAGTGAAATGGTACTGTTTTGTAGCTAATCCTACCCAGACTTACAGCTTGGACACATTTTAAAGTTGAACTTGCCTCAGCAGTAATGTTATGATAATTCCTCAACTAAGTAACTGCCATGTGCTACTCATGTGGTACTCTTAATAATCTTTAGCAAGCAGATAATTATTTTTTTCCATGATGTTCCACTTGCCTTCCTACTCCTGTCATCTCTGTGCTGTAAGAGCTGTGATGTGGCTATCTTTAGTTACTCTCGTCCCTTATGTGTACTTTTCTGTGAACAGGTGGATATTTCAGTGCATACGTTGTCTGTTCCCTGCCTTCATTTCTTTGAACACTGCTTCTTAATGTTCAGAGAGTTGGATTTATGGTGCATTTTCCCAAAAAGAGGAAATCTGCTTTGAATGTATTAATGGCTTGTATAAAGACTAAGGCTTGGTTTTACAGTACAAACATAGCTGTACCTGCAACATCCCTAATGTAACACAGCCATGCTGACAGTTTTTTGCTCTTCCTTGGAAAGAAATTGCAGAAGCCTTTATGATTACAGAAAGGCATATTTCTGTGTATCTGTTGCAGCGCTCTAGTGATACAATTACGTAGGCAGAAGCTTAGTTTTCCAGTTGTCTACCTTTGCCATGATAGCTCTTACAGTAAAATCAAAATTTGCAAGTGGATTTTGATCAGTCTTTTAAATTGGAATGTCATGCAAGTACAAATACTTGGAATTTATGACATTTGAGACATGTTCAAAAGATTCTGATTATTTTATGCATGGTCTCTCAGTATCATTATGAGAGACTGATGTCTTATTGTTGATTTTTTAGAGCAAAAGGAATGAGACTGGCATGGAAGAACCTTGGAAAAGCCCAGGCTAGTTTTGCAGAAGTCCTGATGTGACTGTTTCGTGCCTTTGGCAGAGGTTGCTTTAAATAAACCTTAAAAAATTAGCTGACTTCTGTGGACTGAACATTTCTTCTGGAACTTTCAGATTTATTTTTTTTTCCTACACAGATGAGATTTTAATGTGCTGATAATAAATTTGAGGCTGGGATGTATATGTAATAATTTCAGTGGGTAACTGTTCCTCACTCTGTGCATGCATGGGACAACATAACCAAGCTTCTAGAAACCAATTCAACTGCATCTGCCTTCAACGGTTTCTGCAGTTATTTTAGTATGGAGCTCTTGAACAGTTCTTACATTGAACTGTGAAACTTTCTTAAAGCTTGGATAGAATTGAATGGAATGTATAACCTGCAGCTATTTTGTAGGGATCAAAGAATCCTGCATGCAAGATAAAATCAAATACCAAGATTACTTCAGTTTTTTAAACAGCAAGAAGGGCATTATGACTCTTCAGTTAAATTGAGGCACTCACATGCCAGTCTGAGCTGGGGCTGCAATTCAAAATGGTAAATATAATGATACTTAGAAATTAATAGTAAGTGTCTTAATAATTGTACTGGTCTAGCTTCTACGTCAATAGTAAGGTCAGGGTGAACATTTTCAGTGGCTGATGGAATCTTTGACTCTTTATTTTTTGTGAAGTAGTACAGTAAATACTATCGTGGGAAAAATGCCCCAAGACAACTGACTTTTGTTCCATTGATCAAGATGCAGAGCAAAACAAACAGTTTGATTCAGAAATAGCTACCAACTGAAAAAAAAGTTCTGTTTGGGCCTAACAAACCAGGTGCTGTAGCACTCCTTTTCTTTTGTTTGCTTGATCACTGGAATTCTGTTAACTTTGAATGCATGTCTTTCACTTAATTGGGTCATGTTTTTTCTAAAATTTAAATTTTTCTTCTTCCTATAGCCCTGCCATAGGACAGGCTGAGGCAGAGTCTCAGTGTTGCCCTGTTCAGTCTGAGGCAAGTGGGATTTATTTTATTCATTCTAGGGGCTTTCACAGCTTTATGGCTGTTGGATATTTATGTCCCCAAACTTGCAGCAAGTTTGGTGAAGGCCCCTACATTTACTTTAATTTAGGTTTTTTATTCTCTTCTGGTAGATGGGCTCTATATTAATATTTCTCTTTTTATTATCATTGTGTTTTTAAGAGTCTTAGGGGGAGGGAAGGTGGTTTAAGGTGTTGGGGTGCCTTTTCTCTTAACAGAACACGGTTTCTTCAGGGCTGCTCAGGTAGTCTTTCAGCCACGCTGCCCACCTCCCCCTTGTCCCCTGCATTGCATTTGTGCTGTGTTTGGTTTGGAGTTTGGTAAAGTGACTTTGTGTGGTCTTTGAACTGGTGGCCTGTAAATATCAATTACTAACGTCTCCTCTTCTGGGGAGACGTGTCTATTGAAGTGCTTAAGTTTTGAAGTGACATTTATAGTCACAAAATTCCATAGCCTAAATTACTGAATAGGTTTCTTTGGAGGAGGTTAAGATGTTAATACTGCTGTATATGTGAGCTGCACCTCAACAAACATTTAGAGCCCTGTGATAAAACAGGTTCAAGTTGGTAAAGTAGACTGAAGAATGAGAGATGGAAGCCGTAGATCTTTCAGTTTGTCATTTTCAGGGAAAATTTTTTTCCTTAATCTCTCAAATAAAGCAAATGTGACAATATTTTGTCCATTGCAGCATTACTAAAAGTCACAGCAAATTTTTTAAACCTTGTAGAACTCTGTTGCATATTCAGAACTTAGGTGTATGGTTATCTAAATTCCTTCTTTCACACGGTGACTAGTAAAAAAATAGATACTGTCTCAAGAAACATGAGCTTTGGTGCTGCTGCTCACTGTGGTGCAGGTGTATTGGGTTTGAGTGCTTGAGGTTGCTTAAAGACTTTTCAGGGATCAGAAGCACAAGTATTGTCCAAGGAGATTTTGCAGCCTCTAGCAGTGGTGTAGAAAATTAACAGATGTTAGTCAGATTTTACAGCTTTTTAAACCTTTCCAGATGAGCTTAAAATTTGTGACATTTTTTGATGAGTGTAGGCTGTATTTAATTTCTTCAAGATTTTGCCAAATAATGACTTCCAATGTGACTTCCAGTCACTTTAATTAAAGATAGAGTTGGAATTTGTAACTTAGAGGAGTGGCTTTCACGTTCCTGTTGTTCCTTGTTTGTTTGTACTCTTATTTGTTGCATTTCTCCTGTAGAAGGCTCCTCGTCACAGTTGTCAAGTCTGATTGGAAAAGTGGCATGTCCTCTGTTAACTGTTTCAAAAGAAAACACGTTGGCAATGCATGTTGCTTTTCTAATTCTCATTGTGCAACCCATAACAGTGAAGGAGAGAACACTTCAAGGTTTCAAGATACAAACACTATCTGTTTCACTTATTCAGCCTATAGGAGCATTTGGCTTAGTTCATACTTCTCTAGACTAAGAAAACACTTAACCCAAAATACTATATGCGATATGACTTCTACCTTGTGCTGTAGGTATCTGAATGTCTTAGAGACTCAAAGTAAGCAAATTTCAAATGCCTGTTACTTGGACTTTCTAAGCAGTTTCCATGTAAGACCAGTGCAGCACTAGGTAAATTTTATCCAGCTACTGACAGTCAGCTTGTCATCAAGCACACAAAGCTAATATTCAGATACACACACTGCAGTGGTGTCCAATGGAGTATTCTACTTAGATCCACACTTGGGTTACAAGTTGACACCCTCTGAAAGCCAAATGTTTTTGAATTTGGAGAAAATGACTTTAATCTGGTTTAGTTGAAGCTAACTAGATTTGAAATAAAAGGTCTCAGAAATGCAGTTCCTTTTTTCACTGTGTCATTGTTCAAGCTCTGGACACTTAATACTTTGGAGCAAGTGAACCATTTGTGTTGTGGCGTGTTCTGTGAGCAATACATAGCATTTCTCAGCACCACATTGCTGTGGATGTTTTTTTCTTGAAGCTGCTTTTAGACAATTTCAAGAAGATTAATTTCACATTGTCTCTTCTGAAAGATGCATTTGACATTAGGGTGATTCTGCAGTGTTACTGTTTGAATTAAAAGGCCTTTTGACTCTTGGTTTTCCTGCTACACTGCAAATATTGCTTGTAATTTCTGGTCAGTAACTCACACAGCCTTCACTTCCATCCTTTCCATTCCTGTCCTTCCAGTAAGTCTCTAAAGGACTGCACAGAATGTATCTCTCTTGTTCCCTCTTTGGGAGTTGATAGCTTTAGCAGATAATGTTTTTGTCACTGTGATCTGTTACCACAGATTGTTTGTCCTTATATTTGCAGCAATGATGGGCATTTTCCTTTTGCTCTGGATTTGTCCTAAAAGATGCACGTACAAGTGCTGCTGTCTTTGTAGTCCCAAGGATGGCATAATAGCTCTGTGCTTCTTGCTAGGAGCATCTGAGCTGTTGGAGCAGCCTGTCACCTCCTTAAAACAATTTGTAAAAGTCTCATCTAGTACAAATGGTTCATATTTTGCTCTTTTTTGTGAAGTTCTCTTAGTGACACTTTCCTCTCTGCCTCCTTGTGTGGATCTAAGGGGAATAGCTCCAAAACCAATATATGCTGTAAATGAGACCTTTCTTTTGAGGAACAGTAGTATGTTTTTAGTGACACTGCAGTGTTTCAGCTGTCAGTACTGCAGCAGTCTGTGTATCACAAAGTTGTGCAACCCGCTGGTGTGGAATTTCTCTTCTAATGCTGGTAGCATTTTTGTGTCTTGACTTATGTAGATATTAACGGAAGCAGATTTGGGATTTTTTTTCAGCTGAAGTAGAGGTACATTACCTTTTATTTTTTGAAGGGCAAGAGTTACTGATATTCTGTTAAATTGAGTGATTGTGCAGTAGAGTGTGTACCATGCATGAAGTTTTGGCTTTAGAATTGTGTGATGAGTTCATGGTACATTCTGTGCCTTGCCTAATAAAGACTATGGCCCTTAAATACTTTAAAGAATAGGCTGTCTGCAGAAGAGTTGGGTTTTTTTAAAGTATATATACTTACAATCAAAACAATCAGACTAGAGAAATAATGGTAGTGACTGGGAAATGCAGCTATTGGTGACTACCACATTCTCCTGTAAGAGTTGGGGTAGATAGATAGCTAGATCAGAGTAAGAGAAGTTTTGAGGGAGCACTTGAAGGGATCAAAGCTATTCTGCAGTGTAATAGATAAAACATTCTTTCTGAAGTTCTTAAAATGCTTTCGAATTTTCTTACCCACTGTAAACAGCAGCTTGGTGTCATCTTTTCATTGTCAGAGCACAGATTCTTGTTAAGGCTCTGTTGAAGAACGTGCATCTGCAGTACAGCACTTGTAGACGTCTGTTGTATAGTGAATGCAGTTTGACTTTTGTCTCACGAAGGTCTCTTAGAAGGAGCCAAGCACTTTAGCTTGCCTCTTTTGCAAACAGCCATCTCCTGTCTGGAGCCACAGGATCCAGGATGTTATCCTCAGTCTTTTACTCTGAGCATCCTGATGAGTCATTGTTGACTGTAGGTGAGGGTTGGTACTTACACACCTGATCACTACTGTGAATAGTCAGGTGCTTGCACCTTCTGAGCAAGTTTACAATGGCTGCTGTTTTAATGATGGGGAATTTAACTTCTCCATAAATATTGTCTTGAACTTAAGGGTTTTTTGCCTTTCTTGGGGATTTAAGGAAGCGAAAAAGTTTCAAGAAAACTGTAGAATTTTAATGCCAGTATCATCTTAACTAAATATAAACACAGAGAGCTTCAAAGCTTCCTTAAAGAAATCCCTTGTTAGCAGTTAAAGCCTATCTATCTGTCAATAACTGCCTGGTACCAAATTCAAGCTTCTGGTGTCTCATTTTATTTCTCTAATTGGAGAGTTTCACCTTCTCTTGCCCTTAGCAGCCAATATATATAAATGGTTTTATACAGAAATCAATATCCTACAACCAAAGGAAGGTATTTCACTGTCTCTTATCTTAGGATATTGCATAATGCTTTGAGATAAAGGTGTCGTGCAGAGGTTTTCTTCTTTCTCAATGAAAAAAGAGTTACTTGCATTTATGTTACTTGCACTGAATTCTTTAGCTTCTTTCCCATAAACTTTTAGTGGAGGAAAAGACATTTTACTCTTTCATTGGTAAAGGTCTAGAATAAGAAAACACTTTATGGGGCTGTTTAATGAAGCAACCTGGCAATGTAAGTATTGTGATTTCCTTTACGTTTGTGATAGGCAGCAGCATTACCTTGTTAAACTTCTGACTGATGTATTAGAAATGTCAGACAAGTAAGAGCAAATGGAAAGTAGTTTTATAGTTGCCTTTACTTCACATGCTTTTCTTAAGCAACAACTTGCAGTAATTGAAGTTTGGCAGCTTTTTTTAATGAAAAACTAAATTTTGGGTGAAACTCCTTGGTTTAATACAATTTGTGTTTCTGTTAACTAGCAGCAGAATTTCAGCATTTGCTACTTACTGGTAGAGAAGAAAAATTCCACAGCACTGCCAGTACAGGTTAGTTTAATCTGTAAGTACCTGATGTTCCTATTTGAAATAATTTGTTCAAATGATACCACTTAAATACATGAGGGGAGTTTTGGTCTCTGAAATGTGAATGTGTCTTTTCTGCTACTGTTTTCAGTAGTGAGTGAACATCTAGATTTGATTTTTTTTTAAAGGTCTGTAATGATTTTACCCCAGTTGTAGGTAGGTGACACCTGCAAGCACTTCTCAGGAAAACTAAACACTGAACCTTAACAAACAGCCTTTGGTGATGCTGCGAAGTGGGGAGATCTAAAGTTGAAGCCACTTCTTCAGTAGCTGACTTATTATGAAAGAGGCTGTTTTATCAGTGAACCATGTATAAGATACTATACTTGTGGTGTTGGGGAATAAGCATTTCTCTTGGTAAGAATCCCTAGCAGTAACATAATCTTTCTTTCAGTTTTATCTGCTGCTGATTACTGTCTCCTAACAACAGATTTTTATTTTTACTCCTGTCAACCAGGAGCTTATTCTCCTCTGCCTTTTTTCTTGTTTTGTTTGCTCATTTCAACACTTCAGAGGCTGCCTACAAATGTGGTTGTGCTCAACTGTTTGGTTACTCTGCCTCTATTCCTTTTTTCTTCTGTCCTATTCCATAGTCGCAGAAATGTTGGCATTTTGTTTGTATAGAATATATCACCTTAAGACAGGAGAGATGCTTTGTCACTGGATGAAAGATGCAACCTAAGATGCAACCTTCTCCAGAATAGCTGCATCCATTTTTTTTTTTAAGGTTGTACCTCATTTCCACCTGCCAGCACAGGAGATGAAAACTACCTGTGCTGCAGCACGCAGAGTAGTGTCACAGCTGGGTGAGCTGGGAAACTGCTTCATTCACTTCTCAAGGACATGTTATCACACGGTGGGGCTCTTCTTCATACATAGAAACTAGATATGGGGAAGATCATACCAGTGTGGTAGCTGAACAGACACAGTTTAGTTTTGACAGTGCATCTGAATGGTCTAGGGTTGGTTTTGAGTGACCTGACACTTGCAGCAGTATTGCTTTTTTTGCAGAACTTTGAAAGCTTACATGGCACTGCAGAATTCCTCATACTGACAGCAGAAGTTTCAAGGGGATTGTATCTTCCCAGGTTTTAGAATAGTTGCACTTGGAGCCTATCTCCTGGCATCATCCCTACATCACCTCTCAGTCATTCATGCTCAGTTGCCTTCCCTGCAAAGCTAGCCACGTGCAAGTTTATTAATGATGTTTTGTAGATGGTCTCCCTAGAAGAAAAGGCTGAATAATAAAACTTACTACTTGTCTTTGCCTGTATTTCTTAAATCTTAATGACATATGTGCATGAATAATAGGGGTACCTTGCTGTGAGGCCAGTGTCCTGTTAACAGAATGTATGCATCTTTCTTTTAACTTCTGTGGTTGACCCTAGCTGACCCTAAATGCAGTGCTCAAGTTGGAATGAGTAACTGGTTGGTTTGGGCTGCTGAATTACTTTGTGAAGTCTCAATTCTGACATTGGTTGAATCCTGACCAGCTTGGCAATCAGTGGGGATCACTAACAGGTAGTGCTGTTCTCTGGTGTCTTACCAGCAAAAAGTGTACTGTCCAGGGTAGAGCCTAATGTGATCTCTGGGACAATGTCATCTCTTTGTGAAACGTTTAATGGCAATTAATTGTGGTACTTCTTGGTAGAAATAAGCTTATTTTCTTTTGAGATGGGACCGATACAATACTAAGGATTTGAGCTTTTGTAACCAGGTGAGCAGTCTGAAGTTGTAGCTCAACTTCTGATACGTCGTTGCAGCAGCAGCTGTCTGGTCTAATGGGGCTCAGAAGTCTTCCCTCCTGGTTCCGACACGGGGTATCTGGAACAGTGAGTCCTTTCATGCTATTTCCTTTAGACTTCTGCTTAATGACTTGAGTCACTCTTATGGATTCTGGTCACTGTGCAGCAAGCAAACCCTGAGTCCAAACTGGTTTTAGTAACCTCTTACAGTATCTTAAAGCACTTGACTGAGTGACGTCCCTCTCGAGTACGGCCACAGAAGTCAACGTGTCACGAAGGTGTGGTCTGTAACTTGGTACTGCTTTGGTGTAAGTAGTATGAAAGGGATGGGGTCACTGGGATCACTGGGGTCACTGATCTTTTCCAAAAGACAGGTGGCAAAATATTGATGTTGAATTTAATTCAAGAAAGTGAAAGGCTGGTAAGTATGTGCATCACTTTAATGCATGCAAGTAATAGTAACAGTCACTAGCTTTATTTTATAGCATTTAGTTTACAAAGAAGAGTCAAAGAAAATGTGGAGCTAACTTCATTTTACATCCATTGGGAGCCTTCTGTGAACTGTATGCTTCAAGAATGGATCATTGCACATATACAAGTCTGTAATGTGTGTTCATCACTTTGTAACAGTCTCTGATTAAACAAAAGTCAAACACTGTTTCTGGTATTTTTTTTCTCCTCTTGAGGACCTATTTAAATGACAATTGAAACAAATGTTAGCAGTTCCGTGGTGTGTGTGCCTAGAAAATCCACCCTCGCTGGTGATGTGGTTTGACTAACTCTGTAGCTCTGTCTGAATTGCAAAAGCTTAATCCTGGGAGCTTAATCTTACAAATGTTTTCTACCTGGAGACAAGCAGATGGATCCTGATGTCCTAGCCTGTAACTTCCTTTTGCTGCTGTCCTGCTGAAGTGTCTGTGCAAAACAAATTACTAAAGAGTTGGGGAATATGGAGGAAATCTCTCAGCTGGTGAGATGAGGTAACTTTGAAGGTGTGTGTCCTGGCAGCTCCTGTCTGAAGGATAAGAGTGGGTCACTGCTGGGCCAGTTGGTCTCATTTCACTACCACAGTGCTCCTGAATTTTGAAGAGGCAGTAGAAGAAGGTAACTCCATTATTTTAATGCTACACCATCTGGAACAGTTAGTGACATTTTGAAATGGACACTTTTCCAGCCCCTCGTTCCCAGCTTGACATTGCCCTGGGGTTAGTGTGGCCCAAGGGAAGGACCTTGGTCTGGTTTGAGCATCATACAATTGGCCTTGGCCCATGGCTCCAGCCTGGCCAGGACCCTCTGAAGAGCCTTCCTGCCCTCAAGCAGATACCCCACCAGCTTGGTGTCATCTGCAAACTGACTGCAGGGGGCACCTGGTCTTCTCATCCAGATCATCGATAAAGATGCTAAACAGAACAGATGCCAATACTGAGGCCTGGGAACACCACTGGCTGACAACTGGTATTGACTCCATTCCCTGCCCAGTAAGAAGGATGGGGCTGTACTTTTGTGCCCCACAGTTCTTCACTGTGGGACCTCCAGCCTTAGTTTAATTGATGTGCTTTCTCTAAATCTTGATGGGGGGTGGGGCTGTGGGGTGCAGGGGGGATACTGTGTTTGTAACAGCTGCTGAGGTAAAGAGTTTGCATGTAAGCTTTTAGTTTCTAACAGGTAGAAATGGATCTCTTTGGAAAGACCTGGAGTCGTTGGAGGTGTGGGCTGTGGGGTGGAGGTCAGCTACTGACAGCGTCAAATCGGGCAGGAAGGAAAGAAGCTTTAAGTCTTGGAGTCCCTTGGCCAAGTCTGACTTTAATTCATCATGGGAACAGTTTCTTTTTGGAAACAAAAGGTATGCTTCTCCTACAGCATTTGAGCAGGTAGTTTAAGCTGTGAAGCCCTTGATGCTTGCTTTTAGCACCCACACTTTTCAGTAAGTTCGCATATCCTGCTCTGGGCTGGAGCCATGCTGTGCCTCAGCCCAGATGTAAGCAAGCTGGTAATGCTTCCTAAAAGTTGCTTATTATTGTAAAACTGAAGCTATACACAACAGGTTTTCTGGAAATCTTTGTGACAATATCAAACAACATGAAACTCCAAAAATCAACAGGCAGCTTTATTAAAAGCTTCATATGAAGTGATGCTGGCAGACACAGTCCTGACCACAAACTCATTTTTTTTAAGCTGAGGCTAGGCAATGTTTTCAAGCATGGATATATACAGTAGACAAATTTGAGTCATGCTGGGTGGACAGTGATTGGATAATGCTGCAAAAACATTTGAGCAGGTTTGGAATAGTTTGGACTAAGCAATCACAACAGCGTTTACAAATCATCTTTTATGTGTACATTCACCTACACCTTCTGATGCCTATTCAGGAAGAAGAAAAAAATACACTGTTTCAGTGGACAAATTCTGTCAGTGGTCAGGACCACCCAGAAACTAATCTAAAATCCTAATCTGTGAGCTGGCAAGAAGGGGATCCCCACTGTACTTGTTCATTCCAGAGTGCAGTTCCCCAAATATTTAGGGGTGAGGAGAGAAAGAGTGGGTCCTCTGTCCCCCTAATCCCAGTTCCCAAACAAGAAATGGAATTACTGCTGTCTGAAGTTTGAAGCCTTGCTTTTGATGTCTCCAAAAGTGTCCAAAGCTTCCATTCCAAGGTATGTTTTACCAGTAGGTTTCAGATTAATTTTTTTTAGGTATTTGGTCATTATTGTGTTAGTTAATTATTCTGAACCTCAATATTGAAAGCAACCAGACCATTAAATGAAAAGCCTAAATAAAAGGTGACATTTTCATTCCCAGAGGGCACTGAATCACGGTGGAGTGGCAAGATGGGGAACTCCTTCACATGCCCACGAATAAACAAATTTCTGTCCTTGGTCCAGCCAGAAACTCTCTTGAGAATGTCATTAATCTTGTAATTATTCCATACAGTTCCATGCAGCCACTTCATTCTCTTCTCATGTAAGGACCCACTGATTAATTTATCTATTTTAGTTTTGTGCACAATCTTGCCTAAATCATAACCCTTTCCCAGAAAAAAATGGGTGTAGATTCTTTTCTTTCTGGTAGGAACATCCTTCACCTTGATGTCGTATAAACGTTTCAGGGTTTGAAGGGCTGAGTGTAGAATGTCATCTTTATGTGTATTAGGCTCTTTGTCTAATGCCTCATCTGGCCAGTACAACAAGGTGAGCAAAAAGTGGGCACTTGCTGGAAATGCCTTTCTTGATTTAAGGAATCTTGCACTGAGATCACGCAGAGTTTGCAGTGGAAGCAGTTTGGCTGATCCTGGTTTCAAGCACTGTAACGTGATGTGGCACAAAATATAGTTGATGAGATCATTGTCCTCCAGCCAGTCCCTGTGGGGATTGTCTGTGTAGAAAGTAATAATCTTCTCTAGCTTTTCAGCTGCCCTGTTCTCATTCTGGCCCGTTAGGAACGACAGGATGTTGGTGATACTGCCCCCGCCGCTCCTATAAATATTCATGCGTCTGATCAGCTGACTTTGAGTGCCATTGGGGCCATCCTCAAGAACTGATGCTGAGATGAAGAATTTGGCATATACCTCAGACTGTCTCTTTAGCCATTTCCTGGGATTATAAATTTGTTCTTCCTTTTCATCTTTTTCATCATCTTCGTTCTCGTGGTTTTTATCGGTTTGGAAATAACTGAGGTCTTCTGAAATCCACTCCAGGGCATTGTACAGGTTCTGGCGTAAGCCTTTTAAGCGAGAGTGAAGCTTTCCCCATACTTTTGCAATGTCTTCAGGAATGTAGTCTGTGATTAGGTATTTGACAAGCTCAGCGTGTTCCCCCTCTGGATTCCTGTGAAATACAGGGACGGCGGACAGAAATTTAAGGAGACGACACCCTACCTCCACTTCTCCAAAATAGCCAGCGTTGTTCATACTGTCACGTTCTGCTTTTGCAGCCTGTTGGGCAGCCCTGAAGCATTTCATAGCTTTAAGAGCAATCTCTATCTTTGGAATCATGCTTTCAAGAGCATCATCCTGTGTCGTTTTATCCAAAATGAAACTAAACCATTTCCTGTAGACTTGACCTTCTGTATCTAAAATGTAAGAGTCATGTGGCAAATGTGATTTTGCAACCCCTGCCCAATATTCTGCGTCCTTGAATTTCTCATTGTTGTAATGCAGCCTGGCAAGCTGCTGGGCAAAGAAAGCATCTTTTCCAAGGAGTTCATATGCAGCTCTTAAAACAGCTATAGCTTTCTCACAGTCTTCAGCCTCACAGACGTGTTCGATGAACGGGGAGAAGAGAGTGTCAGTATTGTCACCCCTGCTTCTCTTGTCACGTCGAATAAACAGATCTCTGATGAACTTTATGAATTCATCTCTTCCAAACCTGTTGTCAAACAGCGTTTTTTCCTGAAGCAGTGCCATTGCAAGTTGACTTTGAGGTTCATTCCCTGAAAGCTGACGCAGGATTTCTTTTGCAACCAGACAGTGTATTATCTGAATGGATGAGATGTAGGTGGTGCTTTCCCTTAGCTCAATAAAAATCATTCTTGCTTGTTCACTCAAGTGACTTTTGAAATCATATGCTCGTGTTTTCCTTTCTGTATATGCCCCCAGTCCCAGAAAAGCCTCACAGTGTGACAACGAAACATACGAATTGGGTACATAAAAATTCAGCAGAGCCACGTAACGCATCAAGCAGGTGTCACGGGAAGAATGGTCTATGTCTTGCAGAATGTGCCCTACACAGTCTCTCACGTATGTTTCGTTGAACTCTTCGCACATCAGGACGAAGGTGAGTATGAATTGTGGGTTGACATTTTTCTGCATCAGTTTCTCGAGCTTCTTTTTGAACAGGGTTTTCTCTGAGTCTGTCAGCTTGTGAGTGACAGCCACTGTGTCCAGTGGATAAGCTTTGCAAAGCCTTTCAGGGTCGTTGGATCGTCTGCAGCACATCAGGATGAAGTAAGGTCTGGGGCAAGTGTTTTTCCTGGTTGTTACAGCATCCATTAACTCATTCCTTAGTTCTTCTAAATAGTCCTCATCGTAATCTTCAATCAAGAGCAGCACAGGAAGACAATTACCGATGTCTTTTTCTTCATATTCCCTGAATGCAAGTGCGTGCATGCAAACAGTTCCAGGGGGGTGTGAGGATTTGATAACGGCACATCTCAAGTCCTTTCTTCTCTTCCATAGAACTTGCCGGGCAATTGTGCTTCCACCACTTCCAGGATGGTGAAATATCTTCAGTTTAGCCACAGAACAGTTGAGTTTGCTTCCTTGTAAAATGTCATCTAGGAGTTTGTTAGCGTCCTTACACGCTTCCCGTTCAATGATTTCCCCACAGCAGCCCTTGTCAGCCAGCCAGAAATTTTCCCAGCTGATTTTTCTCCCCCGGTAAAACTTCTGCTCTATTTCTTGTATTTCTTTTTCAGTCAAAAGATCGATCTTGGTGTTTTCACACTCGTCAATGCAAAGGATTTCTAGGGAAAAGAGTTTTTCCTCTTCCAGCATGGGAAGCGTACAAAGGGCTCTGGTGAAAGTGGGCAGATGTCTGGGCTGTGCTGTGGAAGGCAGCAGCGCTTGAATGGTGGCATCCACATGACTTAGTTTCATGCCCACGATGCTGCGTTGTTCCAGTGTCTCGATGCTGCAGGATGCCTGGGCCAGCCCAGCCCACTTCTCGTAGTTTTCTCTGGACTCGGCGATGCAAATGATGTACTCGGCGCCACTCATCTCTGTGTAGAACTCCTGGAAGGTGTCCACCAGGGGTTTCTCAGCTGGTGACAGCAATAGGAAGAGCACAATGAAAGAGCCCTTGGGCAGGATTTCATCACAGATACGAGTAATTGCTTTCTTCAGGTACTTTTTCTTGGTTCTAACCCACGTGTTCTCGTCACAGGGTTTTTCATCCCCGAGGAAGTCGCTGCGCCCGTTGCAGAATATCCAGCTGGTCTGATCAAACAGGCACAGATGCTTCTGAAAGGGAGGGTTGCTACTCTTGCTTTCACCGGAAAATTCCTGTAAAAGGTAACACCTCGTTGTGTGATGTTCTTTGTACTTCTGGTACAGCCCTGACACGTTGGAGTCTGCATCGAAGTCAAAGACGCAGAAAATGTTCAGTTGCGTTAGAAAGCTGATGTGGTTCACATGATCCTTTTCACATCTGTTTGTGACAAGGATGTACCAGAGGGAATCATCCATGTAGCTTTTGCCATCGTTCAGTAGAATGGAGAGCTTTCTTCCTAGATTTTGTGGTATTTCTGTGTGTACTTCCCTGCTGGAGAGCTCTGCTTTTTCTCTTTGAGCATCCCTGTCTGATAAACCCTGAATGAAGCTGATTTGGTCATTCTTCTCCACAGGCTCAGACTTTGCTCCTAGCCTCTGATAGAGAGTGAGCTCTTTTGTCGGGATCACCTTCTTGCTGCCTTCGTCGTACTTTGGCAAATACACTTCAAATAGTTTGTTCTTTACTAAAGTGGATGTGGGTTCAATGTCAACCTCCACCACAAATCTTTGTTCCTGAGGGTCTTTTGAAATCACCTCGACAAACACAGGAGGGTGAATGCATTTCCTTGCAATTTCTCGTACATGCTTGAGAAAACACTTCTCTATACAAGAATCTAAGGCATCAACGTAGTAGTCTGGTTGTGTGACCTTTACGCCAAGGATCTGCCCGTGCTTCCAGCCACTGTCCTCAACGCTGTCCATGACGCCGAAGTGGATGGTGCCGTTGGTGCGGATGTTCATGCAGGCCGAAGCGAATCGTATCACTTCACAGGCAAATTTGGACTGCAGCTGGGCTCTGTTCAGTTCTGCAGCAGTGGCAAAAGATTTGTATTCATGGCAAGGAGGGATTAAGCCATCGACTCCTGATTCTGGAACAAGAACTCTGTCTCTCACGTATTTGAAATCAGCATTCTGACTTCTAAAGGGTCGACAGTTGCAGGGCTCGATCGCTTCATCAGCACTTGCAGGCTGGGAGTGTTTCTTTCTTTGCTTCTTGCCAGCAGCAGAAGCCTTGTTGTCTGTGCTGGCTTTATCTGCTGGAGCACAGCTCTCTGTGCTTGAAGGCTTTCGCTCGGGAGTGCCTGTGGGTGTCGCTGGCTCCATCCGTGCCCTGGTCCCACTCGCCTCAGTGCTGCTGGAACCGGTGGCACACGGAGCAGCTTCTTGGGACCGCAGGAGCTCGTCTCTCTTGCTGATTAACATGTGGACTTGGGCTGCCTTCATGCCTACTCTTTTGCATAAAGACTCGTCCAGTTCCATTAGTGCTGGACCTGTCACTTCTGCTGCGTGCAGTTTCTTTACATACTCTTTCTTGATTCCGGTAGTTTCCAGCCAGCACTGGACATGGTCCTCGTCCCAGTCCTTCACAGGTAATGTTCTGTAATCTACAAGTGAATTACATATTAGTAACACAAACTAAAAACTTGTCCACATGCTTGACAAGGTATTATAGTCTTTGCAAAACCACCCCCCTTGAGTGCTAGATTGTTTTCTTTCTGCCAGTCTCAGTGAGAGACTGGGTCTGAACTGCTCAAATATGTCAGTTCTGATGATGCCCTGAACTGTAACCAAAGGCAGTCCAGCACAGTGGTACGAGACCAGTGCACCCATGAAATGGGAAACCATGAAGGAGGTTTGGAAATGATCCTCAAAGGGATTCCTGGAAATAACTCGAAGGGAATGGTGTGATAGCGTTATCAGAACTGACAGGCACTTATCTGGAGAGGTTTGGGGCAGATGGTTACTCACTTGAGTCTGTTTCCTGCTAAATGAAGACAGCATCAAATGACTTTAGGAGTATAGTTTAGTTGCCCAATAGAGATTAACCCATAGAATGCAGACATTGAAAAGCAAATGGCTACATGTAAAGTCCAACTTTTCTGAAAGCAGCACATACCCATTGTCTTCGATGAGGGAAATCCTGCTGGTCACAAGCAAAACCCTAGAAGGGGGAAAACAAAACTCTTCAGATGGACAATGTCACTGGATTAGATAAAACTGACTGACTTTGTTCTGTTTTCCCACCCTCCTCCCTACCTTTTTAGTGCAGGGTGGCTTCTGTACCCTTGAAAGTCCTGTCTTGACAGCTCTGCTCTGCCCATAGGCCCTTACAGTGTGAGGGTAGCTGTTCCCACTCTGGCGTGTGTGTGTGAAGGAGATGGAGCAGCATGTGCCCAGCTAACAGCTACTTCTGTTAAAGGGGGGGCAAACAGAGGCTGTGTCCCCAGGGTTGCATGGTATCTCTTGCTTTTTATTAATGTGGGGTTTTTTTTACTCACTCTCCTTCCCTGCATCTTGCTCCCTCACACTCTGTTCTTTCTCCCTTTTATGCGTGTCTGAACGCTGTCTCCCTCCCACTTTCCCATCTCTTCTGCTGCCCACTGGGTTTCCATGAAGCAGTTCAACTCACTGCTCAACCCAACAAAGGATTTTGGTTTTAGTGGGGTGTCCTGGCCCCACTGATACACGCCACCCTCTGCCTTGCTTAGCTCCACTTACAGGTGTGCAGAGAGGGACTGCAGCAGGAAACACATGAATTAATCCTGCTCAGTGTGACACCAGGAAACTATAACAGACCCACATAGCCCATGGTAGGCATCCCTGAGCTACAGCCTCGCCAGCAAAGGCAACAGTGGAGGGTGTGTGGTGGTGGTGTTTATCTTACAGTTGTGTGAAAGCTCAGCTCTGTGCTGCTCGCTGCCCACAGCTTGTGGTGGGACGAGCGTGATGCTCCCACTGTGTGCTCAGGCATGGCCGGAGCGGGCAGCAGCGCAGGCGGCACAGAGGCAGCTGGGGGCTCCACACGCTGCCCCCCACATCTGCAAGTGCAGCGGTGGGGACTGAGGGACAGCCACGAGCACTCGGGAGCACCGAGGGACAGCCGGGAGCACTGACCCACAGCCGGGAGCACTCACGCCCCAGGAGCGTGACTTGGCAAGAGGTGAGTTTGGGGATGCCCCAGGTCTAGGGGAAGGGGATGGCAGGAAAAGAACCTGTGAAGCAAGTGTGTGTTTGCTGCTGCTTAAGCACCGGGTCAGGGCTGTAGGAAGCTGTGGGGGAGCTGAGCTGGCCCTCAACTGTGTCTCGGCTGAGTGTGTCCAAGGGGAGCCTGTTCTGGGGCTGTGCTGAGGTGCCGTAGGTGCAGATTCCGAACAGGCTCTTATGAAAATACTTGGAGCTGCTTCCTGCTGCCTTTTGTGAAGCGTGGCCCAAGAAATGGGCTCAGCCCCTCCCAGGAGTTCTGACCCTGCGGTAGCTGTGGCCAGCGCGCCCTCTCCCAGCGCTGTACCCGCCCCGGGACTTGGCTCTGCCGCAGCTTCTGGTGACGGCAGCGAGGAGAAACGAAACTGCACGGGAAACAGAAACTAGAGCGAAGGCGGCAGCGGGGGGAGGGCGGCCAGGGCCGCGCAGTCCTGTGCAGGAGCAGCACCCGGACCCCCGCTGCCCCGTTAGTGAGAGCGGCTGCGGGCTGCGTGTGCCCGTGCGGCCCCGGACCGTGGGCTGCAGGAGCGGGCACGGAGGTAGCCCCGGGTGCACAAACCCTGTCCCAGCCCCGCTGACAATGAAGTGACCGAGAACCAGCCCCCGGCCCGAGCGGGAGCAGCGCGGGACACTCACCTGCGGTAACGGGCCGCGCAGCTCCGGCGGCCGGGAACGCGCTGTCCCGGGACAGGCACGGAGCGGCCAGGAGCTGACGATGTCCCGCTGTGCAGGGCTGTCCCGGGACGGGCACAGAGCTGCCAGGAGCTGATGATGTCCCGCTGAGCAGAGCTGTCCCGGGACGGGCACAGAGCTGCCAGGAGCTGATGATGTCCCACTGAGCAGAGCTGTCCCGGGACAGGCACAGAGCTGCCAGGAGCTGATGATGTCCCGCTGTGCAGAGCTGTCCCGGGACAGGCACGGAGCGGCCAGGAGCTGATGATGTCCCGCTGAGCAGAGCTGTCCCGGGCTCAGCGGCACGGGGAGGGTCAGAGCTGTCCCGTGGGTGCTCCTGCAGCCGCTGCTCTGGGTGTCTCTCAAATGGTCCTCGGACAGACAAGAAGCGAAACTGCTGCGGCAGATATTCCTGATGCCTCAGCAAGTCTCCACCCTCTTCCCGCAGTGTCAGTGGGGGGATGGAACTGCTTCGGTGACGTTCCTGCTGTGGTGGGGCTGGTACTGAGCTGAGTGTTGCGTTGTGTTTGTGCTTAAACCATTTGCTGCCCCAGAGGTTCTGGTTGCTCACACAGGTCAAGGCCTCTCTGCTCACTCTGCCTTGCCAGTGAGTGGGCTGGGGGTGAGGGAGGGTGGCCACAAGAAGCTGGGAGGGAGAAAGGCCAGGACAGCTGACCCCCAACTAGCCAAAGGGCTACTGCACACCGCAGGGCATCAGGCACGGTGTGGAAACTGGGCAGAGCTGCTGGGGAAGAGCCGATCGATCGCTGCTTGGAATTGGCTGGGGAGGGGGAAGCAGTTGCGTTGGATGTCAGTTGTCTTTCTTGGGGTTTGTTTTTATTATTAATAACTTATTGCATTTATTACATTGTTCTTATCTCTACCTGCAATTGTTTTGTTTTCCTGTTCTCCCCATCCCACAGGCTGAGGGAGCTGAGCTCTGCGGTGCTCTGTTGCTGCCTGGGCTTAAACCACCTCTGCCTCCTGCACTGGCAGGGATGCCCTCGCCAAACCGGGGTAGATGTGGGGCTGCTTGGGCCAGGACATTAGTTCTTTATCTTTTATGAGGCAGCTCTACCCTCACCACTTTCTGTCCTCAAAATCAGCCTCTTTCTCCCTGCAGGCCAGCTCTCTCACTGTGGAGGAAGGGCAGGTGGTGACTCAGTGGGGCTGGCAGAGCTGCCTCACAGGCTTCTTTCCTGTAAACCATGTGGTCACGCCTCAACTTGGTTTCACACACACAGATTATATATGGGTATTTCTTTACTGCACAGCAATAAACATTTTCATTGCCTGCAGCCACTCCAGTCATTTCATCTGATCTCTCACCTGCTTGACACCGAGACAGACACCAAGCTGCAGGCTCCGGGACTCAGGAGGCTCTGGGCTCACCGCTACCCCAAAAACCAGTGAGAGCAGGTGAGTGAGAGCAAGCAGGAGTGAATGTGTGAGTGACCCCTTGCACCAGTGAAGAGCAGGACTCTGGTTTTGAGTGGGCACATGCCCTTTCCCCAGCAAGGCCGATGACCCTCATCCCTGCCCCTGTCTCCAGCCCTGGCTCTGTGTGTGGCTGCTGCACCAGGTACACCGTGGCATGGAAAGTACAAGTCTTTATTTAGTAGACTTATAAAAGGACTTTACATGAGAAGTACAAAAATATGAAACAGGCTTTGAATCTTCTGCAGTAAAACCACCACTGTTTTTTTCAAGCTTTAGAAATGTGTAACTTGCACAATTGGCATCTTGTAAATTGCTCTCATACGTTGTAAAAACTAGGGAAATAAAACTTCCCCTAAAGTAGCTCCTGAAAAGTAGCTGTTTGTACCCAATCACACAGTCCTGTCAGTAACGTATTGGCTGTAAGACACAACAGCTCAGTCGTACAAATTCCCACTTGTACTTTCTCTTTTAAAGAACTCCAGTGAAAGACGCAGTGTCACTTTCCTCTTCCAGGTGTTAGAGTATGATTAAATATAAACACAAACCCGATTAAGAAGGATCTGGCATGCTTGATACTTGTACCCCTGGGATCTGATACCACTTTGTAGTAAAAATTAAATAAATATAAATATGTTAAATAAATACAGAGGGAAAGGCGGCCCCGCTCGCCCCTCCTCACGCAGCTCAGCCCCTCCTGCAGCCTGGGCTCAGCTCCTGCAGAGCCCAGTGCCCGTCACACTCCTGCTGCTTCCTCCGAGTTCCCTTCCCCAGGACCCCAGCAAGGCCACGGACCCCAGCGGGAGATGGACGATGAGCCGCTGGCTCCTGGAGTGACTCCTGTAGCTCTGCTCCCGTGCTGTGGGTTGCCAAGGCCTGCTCGAGCTCTGAGAACACTGGCTGATGGTATCGGAGCAGGTAAACCTTTCACTGATTTTTTTTTCAAGTCAGTATTTTTTAGAACTGCTGGGGTCAGAGGGCCTGGTGTGCCAGGGTGGCACTGGCCAAACGGGAGAGGTTACTCATCTGACTCCTGGGTGATCAGAAACGGTTCCCTTTCCGATCACTGCAGGGTGGCAGCACTGCAAGGGCAGGGTCTGAGGATCTGCTGCTACTAAAAGGTTCTGTTTGAAGATCCCAGTCCTTAGCAAATATGATTTCAATCACTGTAATTTGATTCTTTGTAGTAAAACACATCAGTTACACGATCACATACAGTGCAGGGATGTCAGGTGACCATCAGATCCAGCTTTTTCCCCTCTCCGTTTTCACTGTCTTGGACGGACTCCACCAGCAGGGCTCGCTGCCTTCCGAGGGTACTGCTCGCTCCTGGGGCTCCCACCACCTCCTGACCCAGCGCAGGCAGAGGTACAAGGCACTTTTGGAAGCTTGGTTTCTTCCAAGAGAGAGAATCCAGCTCTTTGATCTCCCTTTTCCCTGCTAAAGGCAGGCTGTCTCACAGCCCCATCCTTGGAATGTTGGTCCCAGAGAAGAAAGGTCCGTCCCTCTCAAACAGTGTCTGCTGCAAGGCTCTGCTCTGCTGAGTCCTGCTGGTAGTAATGCTGGAACAGTCTTTCCTGGCAGCAGATCCGCATGGCCTTGTAGGTGTGGAGGAGCAGGTGAGGGAACCGGGCTGTGAAGTAACACACAAACTCCTCGGGGATGGAGCCCAGGGTCTCCTGCACCTCGGGAGGCAGCTCCCTGTAATGGTGCTTCTGCATGGGGAAAGAGAACAGGGAAATACTCAGGGAGGGGCTCCAAGGCCCCTCTTCAAGAGAGCTGTCTGTCCAGCACACGTTTTCATGGGCAAGGGATCCTGATCCTGATCCACCCTGGGCTGGACGGGCAGGGAGCAGCCCCAGGGCTGCAGGGAAGGGAGGGAGCCTGGTACCTTGTTTCTCATGGCCCTCAGCAGGTCCCGCACGGAGCCGCCTTTGTAGGATCTGAATTTGCGAAGATCTGCAACAGAAATGACCAGGGTTCTGTGTTTTGATGCAGTTTTAGTCTCAAAAGTACAGTCATGTGCCCACAGCCACACATCCTTAGAGCTGGGTTCAATCTATGACCATGGGCTTGAAACTGAAGAAATACACACAAAGGCCACGTGCCACAGCTGAGACACTGTTGGCCTCCCCACCCCGTGCTGTTACACGCTGGGAGCGCTGAGCAGCTCCTGCCCATGCTGGTTCCATCCTCTCCCTTACCTGTCTGAAGGGGAACGGTGATGTGCTCCCTCCAGTCCATTTTCACCACCTCTCTTCCGCCCCTTTCCAGCTGCTTCACTATGGGACCATCTAAAGATTCTTTCTCTATCCGGTCACTGACATCCTGGAAGAGACATTCCCGTTACTTCCAGTCTTCTTGCCAAACTTTCCCCAACCATTCAACCTGCAGCTTCTGGCCAGTCCCTGCCCTTCCCTCACACCAGAGCTGCCTTTCCACTTAAAGGCCACAACCAAGTGCACTAGAAGGGATGATGCTTGGGGCTGGGATACAGAAGTTGGAGAGAGTTGTTTCAGCACCTGCCAAAGCAGAGTCAAAGATAAGGCTGGAAAGAGCCTCAGGTCCCCCCAGCTCCCACCCTTCATCAGGTTCACTGCAGTGGGACACCCTGCTCTGGGAAAGCTGCCTGGCCCCACGCTCTCCTGCCCTGCCCTGCTGCCAGAGACCTTCCCCATGCCAATTTCAGTCAGTAAGATCATGTTCTGGCCCCGATAAAAGATCTTCTCTAAGACTAAGCCAGTTTATTAAGAGATGCCACCTGGATATTCCAACTTTACTGCTTCATTCCTCACAGTAAGGTTGTGGATCCCACCAACCATCCACAAAGCTGGGAGAGACTGAATTCAAGATCTGAAAAACATCTACAGGAGCCCTTTGAACTGGAAAGGTCAGCACAAACCTGGAAAAACTGGAGCTGCTTTTCTAAACTCCAGAAGAAGGGGTGTTTTAGCACACAGCTGGCCGACGGACGCTTCTGAGGGTCCATGTTTATCATCTGCTCTATTAAATCACGAGCAACTATGTCTTCTGCAAGGAAAAGGGTGGTAAGCTGCAGGGAAACCTGATGTTCTGTGCTTTACAAAATCATGGTGTTCTCTACTTCCTCTGACCCAACCCTGACCACTGCTCCCACCGGCTCAGGTGCTGCCCTCGTAGCTACCCTGGGCAGTCAGTCAGTCAGTCAGTGGCGTTGACTCTGTGTGATGATAAAGATCAAAGTTCTGCTCTTTCCTACCTTTTAACTACATGAAATAACTCTAGAGCCAGGCTTGCAGGGTTCCAAGCTGTGTGTACAGAGGCCTTGGGGGTACTAATTCTAAGAACCTGAGGAGCTTTCCTTCAGGACGATGACTTGCCCAACTGCCAGGTGCTGAATCGCTGTGGGTCCTGCTTTTGTCATTTCTGTTGGCATTTGAACACACCCACGGAAAGTTCCCTCAACTTTGCTGTGTGCTTCCTGAGCTTTCCTTACCGTGCCTCCCTGCATCTAAGGCCTCCAGGCTGTATGCACCCAGCAGGATGTTGGCTTGTCGCTGCAGGGATTTGCCAAAGGGATGGCTGCCCTCAGACACCACGTAATAAAAGACACATCCAGCTGAGAAGATGTCCACGGTGCACGTCTGCAAAGAAACCAACAACCTTTAACAGCAATAACACATTTCTTCCCCCCACCCAGAAGACTTTGCTCATCCCAGGGTGGGTATCCAGGGTCACCCAGCTGCAAGGCAGCAGGAATGGCCTGGCAGGCAGCAGTGCCTGTCTCAGCCTGGCTGCGCAGCCTCCCGGGGAGCCCCGAGGCCGGGGCTGACTCACGGGGTTCTCTTTGCAGTCCTCGCTCAGCATCTCGGGCGCGATCCAGCCCTCGGTGCCCGGCACGCCCGAGCGCCGGCTGAAGCTGTGTCTGCCCACTGCCAGCTTCTTGCACAGCCCGAAGTCTGAAATCATGGCTTTGACCTTCCCGTGGGCGTTGGGCATCGAGATGAGGATGTTGTGGGGCTTCAGGTCCCTGTGGACTGTCACAAACCCCATTTAGCCACCTCAGGCACTCCCAGGGCCATTGTTCATATATAGGCATTGGCAGCCTGTCACAAGGCTGAGCTGTTTGTTAAACCCACTTTTGTGTTCCACTATCACTGGTCATCATCTATGATGTGCAGCCAAAATCGCAGCCCCCTGAACCATGGTGATGACTGAAGTGACCGCTGCAGTGTAGCAGCAGCTGGCAGTGACAAGGCCGCGGTCAGGGCGGCCACCACCGCGGCCAGCACCAGGTGGAGCTGCTGCAGCTCCCGGGAGGGAATAAACAAGCTCCCAACACCGCACACGGGTCTCTCTTTTTTTTTCAGTTAAGGAAATGCCCCCCTCTCCATGACACAGAAAGCAGAGGCGTTCTTACCAATGCTGAGGGAGTGCAGGTGAGCAAGACCAGACGTCGTCTGCTGCAGGAGCGCGATGGGCTGGAGGCCGTGGTGACTGAAGGCCTTCTGCTCAACGTACTGTCAGTTACAACACAAACAGGATTCAGCCACAACATTGCTTAACCTCTGCATAAACAGTAAGTCTATCCCCTTCACCTCCCTAGGCTGGGTAAATTGTGCCAACTGGTCACACAGTTTGTGTCACAGCTGTTTGGGGTTTTTTGGATGAAAATGGTATCTCTAAAAGGACATTCAGAGCAAGAATTCCACACAGCACTGCTGGTCTTCAAAGTCCAGATGGTAGGAGGGAGAGGATGACTACAAGGGATTCCTTCACAGGAAGGAAAATCAAAGGATGACAGCTTCTGTCTTTAAATCAGTGCAGGGTTAGGGATCTCTGTCTAAAAATCTGACAACACCCCGGGTGCGGGGATGTGTAACTGACACAGAGGTGACAGCAGGAGGAACTACACCACCTTCTGTGGCAGGCACTTAGCTAAAGGGAGAAAGCTTTCCCCGATCCCGTCGGTTTGCAAGTTCCCCTCACCTCCTGCAAGGTGGCAGCACAGAGCTCGATGGCGATGTACTGGAACTGCCGGTCCTTCTCCGTGCAGAAGTAGCGAATCACGTTCGGGTGCTCGTCTGACTCCCGCAGCAACTGCACTTCACGGTCTGCAAAGCTGAAGCACTCGGGAAGAATCCTCTTCACTGCCACATCCCGGTTATCAAATGTCCCCCTGGAGACAGCCAGGAAAAGCCACAGCAACCTCTTACACGCTGCAGACAAGGTGAGTGTGAGGGGAGGGACAGGAGCTGTTACACAGAGGGGTAACTAAAGCGTTTCTCATGCTGGAAACGAGACACATTTGGTCATTACACAGCTCTGGGGAAATTAAAGCAGTTTTAGGTAGTGAAGAAACACCACATGGAAATATTCCAGATACTTTTTTCAAAGTCTGATTCCTGTCCCTGTGAGACAGGTGGGTTAGAGCCGACCCCAACACCAGCTCGGTCTGTTCTGAGGGCACACGCTGTGTTCTACCTGTAAACAATCGTCCCTTCAGCTCCATGTCCCAGCACATCCTTTGGGTTAAATGAAATCTTGCCAACCGTCACTCTGTGTGCATCCTCATCTGGACAGAAAACAAGAATGAGAACTGGTTTAGGGTCCAGTCAGCCTTTTACAACTGCACATCCTTCTGGGTCAGTATGGGAAAGTCTCTTTGCTCCTGTTCAGATTCACACCACAGATGCTGAAAACACCTCTCTGCTGGTACTCGTGCTGAGCAGATGACACTCTCTGGTGAACAAATGATCTAATAATGCAAAGTCAAGCACATTCTGTACACAGCACCTGTCTGGAAAGCTTGTGTCTCCTGAGAGTAGCAGAATAGTGGTTCCCAGGGGACAAACTCTAGAAAGTTTATAGACGTCCTGGTCAATTTAGGAAATGCTGCCTGACAGTTCTGGGGGACAGTTTACTCGCAGTTCCCCTGAAGAGCCCTCAAAGGGACAAAGGAATGCAGAGGCAGCTCAGGCAGGAAGGCAGGCTCTGCTGCATAATCCTCCTTTCTTGATTCCAGTTAATAATATCTATTTTTCATTTAAATGACCTGTTCCTTGGAATGGCTACAGGTCAGAAGAGGTACTGCCATGGGCAACATCCCTCACACAACAGCTATGAACTGGGTGTTTTTCCAAAGCAAATAATCCTGCTCAGAGTCAGGGCATGGCACCCCTGCAGAGGGTTTTAAGGGTGGTCAGATTAAGAGAGAATACTTGTCCTTGCCAGCTTTTTGATCCACTGTAATTGTTGTGCTGTATCATCACACAGACTGGGGAAATATAGAGACAATAAAGGACACTGGATCAACTTTACCTCCCTCTTCTTGCTCGGTGGAGAGGCAGCTCCCAGCATCAGAGGCAGAGATGCTGGAATATGCAGAGTGGTTTGATGCTCGGGGGGACATGGTTGGTGTGCTGGTGGCTGAGCTCTCTGTCCGGCCATAGGAGGTGTCCAGGGAATCTGCTTCTGAGGGCAGGTCACCAGGAGCACGAAAGGGCAACTTCTCTTGCTGCAGGAGCTGCATCTTCTCTTCTAGTTGCTGCTGTTGCTGCTGATGCATACTCTGTGAGAAAGAACCTCAGTTCTGTGAGTGAAGCTTTTAGAGTCACGTCACAAAAGGGAACACTATAGCTACTGGGGCAGCTACAGCCAAAAGGTGGGAGGAAAATGCTCTTGTGATGACACCATCAGCCAGGGAACCTTCTCTCATATGCTCTCAATTTCGTTCTGAACTCTCACAGCAAAGCTGAGAAATCGCACTGGTGCTGACTACGGGCAAAGCTCACTGTTAGTGGGGGTCTTTAACCTACAGAAAGGTAAAGGCTGTGATCTAAAAGCTGGAAAACCCGAGAACGGTTCAGGTAAGCAAGAGAGAAGTGAAGCCAGTGATGTTCAGATCACGTCTGTGAAAAGAGTAACACAGACAAAAACCAGAAGTGGTGGGATGAAGAAAACAAATCTCTGCAGTTGTCACATATGCCCAGACAATAATGCTGAATTTGGAGCCTTTGCTACCCCCGGCAGGTGTGGAAGGAGGGAACCCCCCCCATGCTGTGGTACTTTCTAACTCCTCTATCTGTAAAACGTTACAAAACCAAAACTCCCCCAAAGCACTCCAAGCTAAGTCAGCATTACCATGGGGTAAGTGATGATAAAAGCCACCCAGCCCACAAGCAGGAAAGTGCTGAGGATGATGGTGGCCATGTCTTTCAGCATGGAGTCCATGGGAGCCTCTGGCCGAGGGCCGGGCCAAGCAGGTTTCTCCTCAACATCCTTTGGAAGAGCAGGAGGCCCTTCTGTTGAGGAGCCTTCAACAATGTCAATAACCTAAGAGGAAAGAAAGCTCTGTTAGCTCAGTGTCTGCACAGGTAAAGGAGCATTTATCTGCTACCCTTTCTGCTAAATCCATTTCAAGTAATTTCTAACCCTCCCTAAGTAAAAGAAAGATTTGCATGTGGGGAAAAAGCAGCAACTGGAACCCCTAACTCTGAAATAAGGAATTGCTGAGTACATGGAAGTCTGACACAAAAACGGGAAGGAGTTCCGTGCAGCTTTCCTTCTGAGTCCTTCCCCAACTTCTGCTCCTTTATATTCTCCAGTCATGCAGTGAGATCATTATTGTCATCACAAACCTCTTCAATAGTGGCTTTGTCAGACTCAGCTGGAATCACATTTTCAGGCCTCTTAGGTAAGTTGCTTGGGAACTTCTCCAGGATCTTTGTAGGGGCAGATAAGGGGGTTTCATGGTGCCCTTTAAAATAAAACACATTTGTTGAAACAAAAAGTTGTGGGTTTTTTTTCTTTTCAGACAGATATCCTTGACTTCAGCATCTTTGCTGACGAGCACATAGAAAGTTCATTTCTAAAAGGCTTGACAATTGCAGAACAAAACCTCAAATCCAAACATTTTTCCCTCTGTCCTTCCCATGCAGTCAGAGGCGTAGTGATCACAACCCCAAGGCACACTCTCCTCCAGCACAGGCTGGGGCTTTGGCTCCTGACCATGAGGAACATGCATTATGCCTCCTGTCTCACTCTCAAGGTAGTTTTTGCTTTGTGATGTGACCTTGAGGTGAAACTCATGTTGCAGATATGAAATAGTTCTGAAAGGAATGGACGGTCCTGCCACAGAGATGCTATGACATGTACCACTTCAAACTGAACTTCAGACTGTTCTTCATTTTTGAAGCAAAGTTGTAAATACCCTGAAATTCAAAAATGTGGGGATTTGGGACACACAGGGCAGGCTGACACTTTATAACATGACCTTCAGCCTCTGTGCTTTAAGCCTCCATTTGTACAAGGGGGAGAATTATGACCCCTTGAGCCACAGGATGAAAATTAAAGTAACATTTTGCACAGAAAAAAAGCCAAAGGAAACAGAATGCCAAATGTACAGTAAATGACAAATGATCTCCATCCCTCTCTGAATGAGGGAGCAAATAAACAGCTTTCTGTATAGTGAGCTAAGCACTCTCAACCCCAGCACTGAATAAGCCTTAGGGAAAAAAAGGTGTAATTAAAGACATTCATATGCAAATGAGAACAAATTAGCAACGACTACTAGAACTCAGTAATTATTGCCTGGGTCCAGGCAGAGCAGAGGGCAGCTGGATACCTATTAACAGCCAGTCGTTCCAGTAGTTGAGTTTGTTCTTCCCTTTCAGTCTGCCTGAAAACTTCACATCGGTGCTGGGGGTGATAACACACTCGCCCTTGTCTTCAATGGTGACTCCTTCTGTTTTTGGACCCTCTAGTAAGGGTATGGCACTGCCCCGGGGCTAGAAAGAGATTGTTGTTACAAAGGAACCACCCTGTCTCTGTCATATTTAAATAGGCAACTAATTAAAAAAAAAACCGAGGTCAAAACTAGTGGCCAAACAAAAATGACTGGCAGCAAAGTCACACTGCAAACGCTGCCAGGATGGCCTCAGCAAGTGCCTCCCCAGCCTCGGGCATTAGACCTTCTCAGTCACACGTTGCCCTGGAGACAACATTGCCCTCTCTTTTTTTTTTTAGAAAAGTCTTTATTTCCTACCTGGCCAACGCCAGTGTGAGCAAAACAGCCCTAAAGTGCCATTTCCCATCTGGGGGGCACTTACTTTGATGAGCAAAGGAGCAATTTTAACATTAACCACAAGGCACCACAAAGCAACCTCTGCCCCACTGCTGCTCATCTTGCCTGGCACAATTCCTGATGAGCTACAGTTACTTCTCTGCAGCACTTGGAATGATTCCTGAAATGTGATCATGCACTCTGAAGCTCACTGCTAATTGTTTCATGAAATATTTCATTTGCTGTGCAATGAAATTGCTGTTGCTGGAGAGCAAGCTGCAATTTAAACCAACACCTCTGTAGATGTAAAGCCTCCAGTGGTTTGGTTTCTACTTTAACTGGATTCCTTTGTCACTTTACTATGGCCAGGTTGTCATTTCTTATATATTTGCATGTATGTTTCCATTTCAGCTGTGTTTTTAAACCCAGGACAGGACTAAGTCTGTAAAGGCACTTTTCATCAGGTATCACTCAACTCCTGCAGCTCCCAGCTTACCACGACAGTTACTCCTTCGTGTACCATTGATGGTGACGCATACAGGCTCGTGGAGTATTTTCCTACATACAGAGTTGGTCTGGAAAGAAACAGTGAGTGTTAGAATCAGACAAATGGGTGTTTTACCATCTCAGCTAAATCCCTGGCAACACAGCTCTGCAGACTAATGCATAAGTTTCTCAAATCATCTGTATCTATAGCTTGAAAAGCCTGGATCTGTAAAGTTGTCTGAGGTACTGCTGTACTCTGAAGCCATTTCTTACCCATGATGAAAGCATTACTAGCTGATGATCCATGGCACGTGTACTCATCCAACGCAAGTCCCATTTCTGCATTATTCACTAGCTGCTACTTGCTGAAATGCCACACACCTTTTTTTATCATTTGAAAGGCTTCACATTATAAATGACAATTCCATTCCCCATTCTAAGAAACCACTCAACACAGAGCATCTGACAACAGCTATGAATATACAGGATGGGGTTTTTGGCCTCTGCCTTTAGATGGTAGAAGACCAAATGTGATAGAAAATAACATCTGGAGACCTAGAGCTGCTTCTGTGTACTCTTGTCACCATGCTGACATCTCTAGAACGCTCAACAATGTATATTGAGAAGGTTTTAATGTCAAAACTCTGTCAAATAAACAGTGAGACTAACAGGAACATTCAGACTCACGTCAGTTTGCTCTTGGCCTCCGTTTCCTTTGGGAAAGGGTATTTCCACTTGGTGATGTGCCCGACCTCCCCAGACATGAAGGTCAGGTAGCGCAGGGTCTCAATGCCCACGTTGGTGTGCAGCACCTTCCGTAAGCCCTCCCGCTGCCAGATGTAAAAAGCCACCACAGGAGAGGCGTAATTCTGGATCCACAGAACGTCCCCCGACTCGCTGTCCACGGTCACCACCAGCCCATCTCCATTAGACACAAAATGGGACATTTCTACAACACACAAATGTTTGGGAGGTCACCTGGATTGCTGCAGACACGGATTTTACTGAGACACAGCGACAGTTCAAGCCCTGAGTCCATTACACCGAACAGTGCGGATCAAGAGCTGATCAGCAAAGCAGCTGTCAGAATGTGCTCGATGAAAGGTCAGATGCAATGAAACAGCATTCAGCAGCCTTCTCTGAGAGCACCACCAACCCAGTTTGCTTCCTCTCCTGCCATTTTTCATTACATTTTAAAAAATCGTATCTTCAAGAACTGAATCTTCTTAGATCCAGTTTACCTGAAGCTACCTCAACAGGGTCTAGAAGTAAAGGCTAAAACCTGGCAGATGGGCATCAACTGCACAAACATCAGACAGACAGCTTGACCTATTAATTACAGGAAAAAAACCCCACCATATATTTTGCCTGTATGCAGAACCTGCAGCCAGTGGAGATGGGGAGGGGAGACAGTAATTGAATTCTTACTGTATTTTATGTCTTCATCAGGCAGAGTAGCTGCATAATCAAAATAGGTGGCATTCCATCGCAGCTCCTTCTTCTTGGTGTCATACATTGTGATCGTGTACTCTGTTAAAAAACACACAGTCTGTGAAGCAAAAAAACCTATGAGAGGATAGAATCGATCACCTCAAATCTTAGACACTCTTCAAAACACCACACACTCCACTTGCTGCTCTCTGCATTTCATTTTCCTAACGCTCCTGATTAAGAACTGTTCTGCGGCTGTTACAGATCACACCTGATCCACTCAGACACCGAGCTGCAGGACTCACAGGACAGTTGCTGCCCACACGACCAGCAGTTTGGTTTTACTGCACAGCTGCTTCTGAAGTACTTTGTTTTCCTTGCAAGTCTCCAAACCCTGCAATCTGATACTCAGCATACTGTGTTCTGTAGGTGACCCATCCCACTTACAGCACACGCTCATAGAGAGAAAAGTCTGTAACACTTATTCCTTTTTAGCAGTCAACACTTCTATGGCTTTGGTCTCACTTTAACAGTTGTTTAAAACACTGCATTTGGAATTTCTAGAGTTTCATGCTCTTTAGGCTGTTTTTATAAAAGCTGCATGGTACAGGGCAAACTCGAGTTCACAGTTGCTACTGGAATGGCCTGTTAAATAGAACATAAATGCCACTGGTCAGCAAGAAGAGTTAACAGACTGTGCCGACTGCCAGAGTGTACTAACCCAGCATCTTTCTGCTGCTAGAAAGAGTTGATAACTTTTCTGTGGACAGTTTCAATTCATAATTTACAGAAGGTTTTTCTAAGAAATAAACTTCAAAACCTGAACTGATCACAAGGTCATTTGTTATTTGTTATAAACTTTAAAAACAACAAAACAAAACAAATGTAAGCTGCAGAACAAAAGAGCATATGACCTGTTCTCCCAAGATACAGGAGGGATGTTGATGGGCAAAGACTTTCTGCAAACGAGGAAGTCAAGGTTTGCTGCTTCTCCCCAGTCATGAGGTCGATCACATACCAAATATCTTGCTTTTTACCTGAAATCATAATTTTAGCCACATTACCATTCAGTTGGAAAAAACCTGCACTTCCATCAAGCTTTTCAAGTCTTTTTTCTTTTGAAGGCTCATGAAGTCAGTATGAATTTTCAAGGAAACAATTTCTCATAGTCAGGCTTAGTTTCATCACTTGGCACTACTGGTCAATCTCAAACAGTGACAAGAAAACCTAAATACAACATTTACAACAGTTAAGCACATTGTCTGACTTAGATTTTTATCAGAGTGAAAAAATAACAGACTTCTGAGGGCAGCAGATCCTTTGAGCTTTAAGGTGACTGAAGTGTTCACGCTGAAAGAAGTAGGTGGAAAGACCTTAGGAGGGTCTAAACATTTGAAATAGATTAAGGACTGTAATCCTAATGTCCCACTCAAGACTACGTGGGCCATGACCTTAAACACTTCTATGACACTGACACATTTATGTGCTGTTCAGAAGCTTCAAATACACTTTTTTCCCCACTCTTTTACTGGAGAGAACCCCCGGCACAGTGAACCATAAATCTAGTACAAATGAAGTGACTATCCCTCAGACAGGGGAGGCACAGGGGGATTTCTAATGGAATTACAATTGTCAGGCAGTCAATGATACTTACAAATGCAGGAAGATTCTAAGGAGGAGTCATGATTTGTTAACAGCAGCTCAAGAAACCAAAACCCCCCCACAGGCTATTCATTGCTCAGAGAAGCTATTTTCCCCTTCAGGAAAAGTGTTTTAATCTCCAAACAGCAATTGAGTTCCATATTAATCAGATTTTCTGCCATCAGAAAGGTTCAGCAAAGCCCATAATTAATACACCAAATAAAGCATATTTTCATGTAGTCTGCCTGGAAGTCTCTACATTTGGTGGTCTCTGAACACTTTACAGTCTAAAAGAGACAAAATCTGAGCTCACCCATGTAGAGGATCCCATCTGAACTGCGACAGGGAGATGCCTGCACCAGCTCTGGGATAGTAAATGGAAGTTTCTAGGGGAAAAAAACAACAGCAACAACTTATTCACATTGGTGTGATGGTCTTCTCATTTGTTCACAGAAAAGGGTGGTCAGGAAAGGTGGTCGGTTGGTTGGTTGCATTACTACACTGCCTGAGAACTCAACATTTCAGGTCAAGTTCCTGCTCTGCAAAGACAGAACAGAGAGAAGTCTGTCTCAGAGAGTTAACAGCATGAGAAATGCCCACGGAGGGGAATTACTTGCAGCCGAGAGGTTTGAAGACCAGGACTCCATGTTTTTAAGGTCTACCATCACCACTTATAAACTGTCTGAGCTTCAACATACCACAGTTTAATTGCCTCACCTACAATAAGTATAAAATGTTTCTCCACAGAACTGTACAGTAACATTTATCAAGGCCAGGTGTCTTCATACAAATGAAACTGGTGAGAGGGTGAAGCACGAATCTCCAGCTGAAGAGTTCCTGAGACACTGCCAAGTCTGGGCTGCGCTTACAGAAAGAGTAATGATCTTACAAAGCTTTAGGAGACTTTATTGGGATGAGGTCACAAGAGTAACAGCCAAGCTGCACCAACAGAGATCAGGCCTTTGTTGAGTTTACATAAACATGGGAAGATTACTCCACTCTTGCATAAAACTTTTATAATAGTAATAGATAGAAATTCAATTACTTTAATTCAAACAGAGAGATTAACAGAGTAAAGGGATGAATTCAAATAGATTGCTGCCTCCTGGGTTCACCCAGGAAAGGAACCAAAAATCCTTCTGCAAGTTATGACCTGGCTGTAGGAGGAGAAGGGGAAATGGTGACTAAAACACTAAAATATTTACTATGAAAGTTCTTAAGGGAAATCATAGCAGTTGCCAGAGAAAAGAAACTTGTGTGAAGCCCAACATTTGATCTGAGTATTGCCACGAAGTTTAAAAACTAAAAGTCAAACTTTAGCCAGTGTCTGTGTGCTCCATGGATTAGTCACTGCTCTGAAAAGGTTCAGCATTTTTGTCTGCTTACCACAGCTTACAACAACATCCTTAGCCCAGAACATGCAGGAATCCTGCCTTTCGGCAGATGGGTTTAGAAAATTAAGTGTTTGGGTGAAAGTGAAATCCCCAATTTGTGTTACTCTGGGTACACCTTTTCTATCAAATCACACAGAGATGATTCAGGATTTGGATAATACCACAGACATTTTTATTGTTATTATTTTAGCAAGTAACATCAGAGAGCATTTTAAACATGTACTTACAGTCAGGCCTTCACTGTTCTTGCCACCGAGTGTGTACAAACTGCCATCATTTGGGTCTGGAAGAAACGCTGGCCTAGGATTTAAGCAGCAATTATAAATGATAAGAAATGTACTGTGCTTCCCAGAGAACAGGAGAAGAGCCATGGACAGCACTGGCTTTACTGAGAAGTTCCTCTGCCATTAGATTCTTTACTTTGTATTCCCCATTTTTTTGAAACATCATTTATTAACTGAGACTGTAAGGAAGTGTCCGAACTGAGATAAGATTATGAATGTATCTGAAAAATCAAAGATGTGGCAGACAATCATTTGGGTGGAAGCTTTTCAACAAGATCTAGATGCTTTTAAAATGTCCCAGAATGAAACCCAAATCAACCAACTCAACCAAATCAGAGAGCATAAGGGAGGCAAGGAACAATAGAAGAGTTGCCAGAACTAAGTAAATCTGAGAGGTTTAAAGGCAACCTCCCCCCTCAAACTAAAAGAAAACCCCAAACCCCAGCTTCAAAAACAAACCACAAAAAAATAAAGGATGTTATCACTGACTTCAGAGTTAGAGCCCTGAATTTTCTAGCAGATGTGAGACTGCTGTGCTGGAGGAGCTACTCTGAAGTCAGGGCTTGAGGGTTTCATTTGAAGATTCTGGTAGCAGTGGTGCTTGGAGTTCCCTGTGCTTCACTATTTTCAGTCTTTTCTTTGAAGAGAACAAGAGAGCACTCCCTAGCTGTTCCTGTCACTTTCAAGGCTGCTCAACTGAGACTGGGGCACACTTAGCAAACTTGATCCCTAAAACTGAGTGAGGGCTTGAGAGAACAGTCTGCACACAGGATGTTTCTTCTCAGCACTGCAAGTAAGAGAACTCTATGTGACTGGTTGTATCTGCTCTCTAAACCACCTCAAACGGACTTACACAAGGCATGCAACTTTTGTCCAACACAGACTGTTTTGGTTCTAATTAAACCACATTTCAAGATGTCAGTGAAAACCACACAAGCAATAAATGAGATAAGCACTTACTCTTCCACGTGTATCGGCACCTGCAGTACGGGATCTGCATAAACAGAAAGTGAAAATGTCATAGAACTGGCAACTCCAATCCTCCAAGTAACCAGATCCAGGATTCAGGGCTGCAGGCAGGCAGAGGGTAACTCAAGAACACATTCCCTTCTGCAGGGGAAATCACACCCTTACAGTAGAATAAGCCTGAGTAAGAAGAGGAAAGATGATCAAGCAGATGAACACTGTTTTTCCACCTGTTCTGTCTCCACACAAACATCATGATGCAATGAGATGGAAATAACAAAAACAATGAAGTTTTGAGAGCCTTAGATTGGGAAACTGGCACAGATTCTGGACAGCTTGAGCATCCTGGGGTATTTGCAGAGCTAAGCAAGACAAAACCAAGAAAGGCAGCGTTCATGACGTGGGTCTGACAAAGTCTCTCACTCTGCAGTATATTGCACCACAGGAACTGCTGGGTTTGATGGTAACAGCCTAGAAGGATGTCCCTTTGTTTCATGGAACAGATTAAAAAACTGTTAAGAAACCCAATCTCAAACAGATCTGTAGCCACAACACAGCTGAAAGCAGTGGTCACCTAAAGCTGCACAAACAAAATCAGAGACAGAAAGCACAATACGAGCAGTAACAGTAAAGCTACTTTTATCTTCATCAATGTCTTTTTACAACAGCAAACACTCTCAGAGCAGCTCTGTTCACAACATCACTACTTTATTTCCAGTTTCTTTCTTCCTCTTTAAGCCTGAACAACGCTCCAGATACACCCTCAAAGCTCTCAGAGTAAACTACCCAAAACTGTATTAAGCTTCTGGGAACAACCCAAATAACTGGGGAGGAAGCAAGTGCTCTCCTCAAGCACTGACTCATGACAAGAGGTGATGGGATGAAGCTGTAACACAAAAAGATCCATTTAAACATAAGTCACTGTTGAGGTGAGGGAGCCCTGGCCCAGCTTGCCCAAGGAGGGTGTGGAGGCTCCTTCCTTGGAAGTCTTCAAAACCTGCCTCGACACATTTCTGTGTGATCTGATCTAGATGGGACCTGCTCTGGCAGGGGGTTGGACTGGCTGATCTCTAAAGGTTCCTTCCAACCCCCACCATTCTATGATTCTATGAATTCTCTGCCCTGCAGGTACCCTGCAGAGCTGGGCTCTGGCTCTGGGAAGAAACCCACTGGGCAGCACAGATGGAGTCCATTTATGATATCTTACACACACACTGTCTTATACACAGCAAAACATTGAGATAATTTATCTTCTCCTCTTAACAGCCTCAGGCACTGACTTGTGGTCGTAGAAGATGGAGAGAAAGAGTATTCATCTGCAGCATTTTTTCTCTTAATGCTGAATTTTCAGCATTACCACTGTTCATTGATGTCAGATGGGAATGCTGGCTAAGTGTAGAGCTCTGCATTATAGCATAAACTCAATTTCAGTTATTGAGAACCCAACTACACATCAAAAGGGCCCCAGAATAATTAACATTCAAACAAAGGAGCTCAGTGATTCATCGTTACGTATCTCTACAGACCATGCTGCTTAGTCAGACCTTGATTCCATTTACTGCATCAAGCAATTAACTCCTCTCCCTTGTGTGAAGAAACTGCATTCAGGCTCTGTTGGGAGGGACCCCCACTCTCCCAACTTACAGCTCAAAACATGCCAGTGTTTACTCAGTGTTTGCTTCAAGTATTCCACGAGGTTTAGGATCCCTATTGCGACACTGACTTACAACGTCCTCTCTCCACTACTCAAGAAATGCAGGAAAGAAAAAAAGGGTAACGTGACCATTGTATGTGGTTCAACTCCGGAGTGAACTGCTAGGTTAAACTACCAACAGCAAACAGACATCAAGTTTATATACTCAGTGTATCCATAAGTTTAGGTGAAATGAACTAACAGAAGGAACAGACATTACAGTTTTTGTAATCATAAATGCTTTGTGGGAAGGGAAACACTCACAGCAATGTGGAAATAAACAGCACAAATCAGCAGGAAACGGCACCTGCCTGAGCTGAAGTAAGATTTAATGCAAATGCTACAAGTACTGCTGAAGGGAGAAGCCAAGTAAAGTTTGCAAGTCTCTTGATGAACTGATTACACAGAGTGTTTCACTGGGTAAAGAATACACCAAGTGAAGTGAAAAATTTCTTGATTTTTCAGTAACTGAAACTTGATTTACCAACAATGATAAAAAAGAGGTAGATGGAACAGATTAAAACGTCATTACAAAGCAGGAGGGAAGTTTTATAGTACTTACTGGCACCTAAACAAAACCACTAATTATCCTGATGGCTTCCTGCAACATTTAACTGTTGTATATGAACCATTTCGTACCAATATCTGATTCATTTCCGCAACGAGTGAACACAAACTTAATCTATTTTGTGAAAGGAAAATTCCTTTCACTACTAGCACCATCCACCTGGAAAGATGGGCTGTGGAAAGCCATTTCTCTACATTTTTAGCTACTGGGGTGTTGTAAATGTAAATTTTCTGAACACTTTCATGATCTTGAACTAAGGTTGCAGCTCTGGAAAGATCCTTTGAAGACAGACAATGAGCTTTACACATTCACTTTCATGTGGTTTGGGACGTAGCCAACTTTGAAATAAAGTTTATTTTGAAATAAGAACTCACTCTTGAGATAAAAAGAGATTCTTGACTTTAATTTATTGTTGTCAGGTCTCACAATGCTTTTCATGTGCTTGAACAGATTAGCAGAAGAATGAGTTGGCTCATAGCTGAAGTCACTTCTTGCCACTTCTAAAGTCAAACAGAAAAGGTTCTTGCAAAAGTCAGAGAGCCCAGGCCTCATCTTCTCCTCAACAGCACAGCACGCCAGTGTTAACATGCTGAGACTGGAATCACCTCATCTTGCATTCAAAACTTCCCTGAACTGCAGTTCCCTGCAATTAGGTAAGTCATTCTACTAGGCTTGATCTGTTCCAATACCAACAGCTGGGATGATAACCACTGAACAAAGCTCTCACTACTCTATCAGAACAAAAACTTTACAGAGAAAATCTGTCTCTCCCTTAAGCTCCCATTCCCTGTGGCAGAGAGAAGGCCAACTTCTTGCAATGTCCTACATAAAGCTTTTGCTATGATTTTCTGTCCAAAAGCCTTCCACTTTCCAGACTATGAAAACAAGATGTCAGAACAACGATGGAGTCTGGTGGGGTGAGCTAAGGCACCATACACCATCCTGTAACTGTCCCCTGGGCTGCAGGGAAGATTGAGGTATCTAGAGGTATTTCCATGGGTTTCCAAATTGTTTTTCCTGCAGCCTCTACTAAGGAAGAGTAACTTATCAATTCCCTCACTAAAACCCCACCACTCAGTACACAGTAGCTTTAGCTTTCTGCTCTGTGTGTGTATACAAGTACATGCACACACTATTAGTAAAATTACTGCCACTGATTCTCTTCATTAAATTAATTCAGGAAAGCACATTAATGTCCAGAAGCACAGGGAGTTCAAGAGCATCAGTAGAATAGAAATGCCATTAAAAAAGCTGCTGACATCTCTCCTTGTCATTGTGGGACTTCAAAAAGGTTATTCTGTAAAAACTGGAAAGCTTTCAGTTTTACAAGTTAATAAAAACATTTGTAAAACACTGTGTCAAGATAAAGAATTGAAAGGACATTGATCCCAGAGTATGAACATTTATTCTAGAACTGTTAAGAGTGTATTCACTACAAACCTGTTAGCATCATGACTGGACAGCAATTCAGTAAATTATTGGTCTCAGTCATATGTCCTTGAAATTACCATTTTAAGCCGGCAGCAGGCACATGTCCCAGTACAGCTTTGGTTGTGTTATGGCCAGAAAATATTTGTGCCTGTATCATTTGTTTGTGAGTGGGCAGAAGTATATGACATGTTTCGGGTTATTCTGAAATCATTCTAACCCATATTTTGCACACGTATATGGAAAAAAGCCATATATACAGCAGCTGAAACTGCAACCATAATGCTAAACAGAATGCATTTGACTTTCCTCCCTATGTCACAAGCACGTGATGAGATAAAACTTGCCCTTTGACCAAAAGCCAAGTGTTTTTTAATGCACAAGATAGAGCTTTGTATTTTCATCACTGTAACGTGTCCTTAGGTAGAATCAATGACTGAAAAGGAGAAGTGGGAGATTCTGAAACAGTGAATGAGTTGCTGCCCCAACTGGAATGAAAAACAGTTTCCTGACCTGAGGCCCTGCTATGGGATTTGGGCTAACGGGCCAAGTTAAAATCACCTCATCCTCTCCTGCTGTTGCAATTGCAGCAAACACTAGCACACACTATGCTCCAGAATTTGCTGGAAAGAGTACAGTTCTACAATTGTTTTCTTTTGACAACCCTTATTATTTTACAGCTATGCACACAAATATTTCTTCTTGCCTGGGAATAACCAGCGTTAGTAGAGCAAGACCTACAGATCTCTGATTTGCCCTTTAAAAGCTGTATATTGCATACCATTAACAAAAACAGTCTTTATATTTTTGTCTTATCATGACTAGTCCAAAGGTTATGAATATCAGAAATCAAAACCTTCATAAATGGGTTGTGGGACATGATTTTTTTTGATTGCTACAGAGAATTGAAGGTCACAACAAAATTTCTGCTGGCTCTAACTCTGGACCTAAATCTCTATATTTTACGTTCTTCTGGCAAAGCACTTTGAACTAGTTCTTAGGGGAAAAGCTTTTAAGGAGCTGATGAAAGAAAAGAAAGAGATTGCTCTGAACAGTGCACACAGAAGTGACTGTCAGAAGAACAGAGAAATGCTCTGTCCACGAGTACCATTTGGAATGCCACAGTCTTAACACCTCAAAGTTCAACATTCTGCTCGTTAAACTGAGCTCTTGAGTCAACAAAGGATGATTTTTACAAAGGTGTGAGGGAACAGGATAGTCTTAAAATTACATTCATAAAGCTCATACATTACATAAAGCTCACACTGAAATCAGAATTGTGACTGTCTGATATCAAGGACAAAAGCATTCTCCAGATTCTGCCTCATCATCAGGTTTTTTGGCACCATTTCTACCATTGCCTACTTTCCTGCACGGAAACACAAAGCTTAAGTGCTGTGCTTCTATACTTTTCAAAGAGATCTTTAGGAAATGACAGTAGTTGTTACATCTCCTACAATTTTGGGGAAGCTAGTTCATCCTAAGTGATCTTACTGAGGATGCTCACTAAGTATTTTGCTAGTACCAAGTGCAGAAAACACTGGAGCCTCTCAGACCGCTGCTTAGCACTGACAGCTGTTTTTATTCATCAGAGAGGGCACCAAGAGCCTTGTTTAGTCTCTGATCTTAAATGCATGCCAAACTCTTTTAACACACTTTCAAATGAGTGCCTTTCAATACAATGTGTTTTTGTGGGGCCACAGCAGGAGTAAAGGTGCCTCTGGGACTTTTGGGAGGGTGTGGGTTCTTTCTAGATATTTTCCAACCAAATTCCAGCTTTCCAAGGCCCAAGGAACAAGCAACTCAACGGACCTGGCCAGGGAAAGTCCCAAGAGCTGTCAGATAACTGACTCATCAAAGCCAACAGGAACTGGAGGTATGAAGCACCCTCAATAAATAAGCCCACAATCTCACCACAAGTAACTTTATTTCTGAACTACTGCAGAGTTTATTACAACTGACCCATTTTTTTTGCCTGCTTTATGGAGAGCACAAGTATTCAGACTGTCCCTCTTGCCAACACTACATGAAGGCTGGAAACCTAAACATATTATTGTGGTGATAACCACTGGCTCATTTATATACCTAAGATAAGCTTTGGTATTAAAACAAAGCACATATGGAAAGACTTTCATGTTTGTGTAAGTACTGCCTGACAATGAACACTGCCTTGCATTTTTCCCCAATGAAAATAAATGAATTGCCCTTTGTTAAATCCCTTGCTGCTTAAGTGCAGTAATAAAATGTTCCCTTCCAGATGAAATGCTCATGCAGCGTTTCAGGTGACCTCCACGACTTCTCAAAGCACGTGAACTACAACACATGGTTCATTGTCTGATAATCAGGGTAAAATGGCACCTGCAAGAACACTGCTTGCAACAACTTCCCACAGGGTAATTCTCTAGAACAATATGATACTGTTGACAGAGAGAGTGTACCCAACAACTGTGTTTATACACGAATATTAATACTGAATTCTGCACTACTAAGTCTCTCCAGGGATTTAGCACAGCAGGTTGCTACAGCCTTTCATGGACTATTAATTTCCAACACTGTTGCATGTTTCATGGGCTTCTCACCCACAGGGTGACCACCACCAAATATGGTTTTGCAAGAATACAATTACAAATTAATGCACAATTTTTAATGTACAGGCCATTGTCCCACATACACAACTCATGAAGCATCTTGTAACAACAAATACCAGTAATCATCTTGTTTTCATTGATCCTTGTGTGTTGCTGCATTACACAGGAATAAACTAATGTGCTTTGCAAAAAGCAAATGAAAGTACCTCGTGTACATAAGACGCAGGATAATACATAAGCAGCAGCAGAGAGAAAAACAAGAAGTCCTTAGAAAACCAGATTATCCAGTTTGGCACTGCTACTGTACCAACAATAGTTTTGTAACTTTTTATTTAAACAAGGCAAGTTCCTTGAGCAATACACTCTGAACAAGATGTTTTTAATTACCAAAGCCTGTTCATATCTTCCTCAAAAAAACCTCTTGGCACTTTTTAAGTCTAGCTGCAAACAAACGCCACCTATGATACCCTGCTAGGACAGGACTCTCTAGTGTATGTTCACGTCAGCTGAACGACAAGCAAAAACCAGTAAGCTTCTCTCAGCCCTGCATCAGCCTCTAGCCACAATGAAAGAAGAGGCTCATTTCTCAGTTAACTTTTTGTCTGGCAGATTTGCATTCACATATGAAGGGCTTCACAAATTTGAACAACTGTTTTCTACTGCAGCCTTCAGACAGGCACAATCCACCTCCTACCGTTTCAGCTCACCTACTAAACTGACGTCAGGCTTAAAAATAGAGGCCAGAATGATGCAATCACTGTGACTCTTTTCCATTTGACCCGTTCTCTAATTTATTTCTAAAAATGAAGAGAAAGTGCTGCTATCACTTCTATCACACATAACCAGTCTCACTAAAACAAATCTGTATTAAATACTGATTCTTTTCATGAAGACAGAAGTTCTCTCTGCTCAGCAATTGACAAAATCACTTCCAGTCACTGAACAATATTAGATTTCTTTACACAACTGCAGTTCTTTAAAAAGGGTACTGTTCCTAAATATCTATTGTAGAAAAAAAGACCTGAGGTTTGCCCATCACCCACTGCATCAGTGAATGGTTCTATCCAGAGAATCAATCAATCAAGCCCTTTGCCACCAGCTGACAATCGTTTGACATCTCTTCTGTTCTAGGCTTGCTTGTGTTGCCCTCATTCCCATAAAACATGATACCTACCAATTGTAACACCACCGATTAAATGTTCTGGAAAAAAACAGACCATACACCTGGAAAAGATCTGTAAGTGAAGCAGATGGACAGGAGGCCAGAAGCACTGTAGCTTAATCCTGGAGCAGGAGCAAAATTAACAACGAAAAGAAAGCATTTACCAGGCCCTACAGCAGTCTGAATTATCAACTGATTTGACTGTTATTACTGTTACTGAGTAGAGGGCATCAGGACACCTCCTGCTCACCTTCTTTTAAAGTCCACTTGATTGCTCCTGTCCTCTTGCTGACAGCATGCAGACTTCCATCAAGGGTTGAAACAAACAACAGTGTTTCTGGTACAGTTACTGAGCTGGTGTTCTGGAAAAGGAAAAAAAAAAACCCATCTATATGCTGAATGGAATTTGTTACTGTGGAGCTTACTCCTTACTGTCAGACAGTGTATTGTCTTGACCATCACTTCTTTTTAAATGCACGGACTGGGACAACTTCCTCGCTCCTTTGAATTCTGCGACACTTTTCATTTTTTGTCTGTCAGCATGATGGAACTGCTTACTGTGCAAAATTTCCCTGGAGACAAACTGGGACATGCTTTAACTCAATTTCCATTTTCAATTGTACATCAAAGTCTTCTCATTTTAGGGTTAGGAGAAATCAGAGATAGGGCTGATGTAGGAAAGAACTGATACAAGGACTATGCTATGTTAGCCAGAGTAAGGACTTTCAAAAGCAGCTCAGAAAACTAAAGTGTTTATGTCAAAACCATGCTACTTCCGAGTAAACAAAACGTGTTTCAGCCAAGGTTTAGTCCCCTAGACATGCAATGACATTGGCCTGACAGATCATGGATAAACAACACTGAAAGGTGATCAATATTCTATGGGGCTGACCGCTGCTGAGACAGGATGGAGCTTAAAAGCTGGAGATCCACAGTTAAGCCTCTTAATTGTGTTTTTATGTCTCCCAATAGCACATTTCTGCAGTAGATATAGAAGTCCACGTGTATTAACACATCCACAGACATCTAGAAAACAATCAGCTTTCAAACCTCAATTTGACATTCTAATCATTCTGCCACAGGGCACATGTTGCTCTGTACATGCACATGTGGGTATAGAGCTGCTGGTGCCTGCTGTCATTCCTATAGCACAAGCAGCTTTTAAGCCTGGCTACTGCAGAGCATTTAATTTTATTGAAAACTCATCACACGAACACTGAGGACTCAGAACTATGTATTTATCACAGGAACAGTGAGGCTAAAACCAAGGCAAAGCAGAAAAAAACCATGTTAATTTCACATCTACTCTTCCTGCCTGAAGAGAATACCACACACCCTAAGACAAAACCCATTTCCATTTCCAAGTTTCTGCTCAAGTAACTTCTCATTTGTCGACCGTATCTGCACTGCTCATCTGTGTGCCACCTGCCACCTTTCAGGGAGTTTCACAGTTAAATATAATTCTTAACCTACCACAGTTCATGAAATGAAAGTGTATGTATTTTTACATAATAAATCATGTCTTCAACGCTTCAATTGCAAAAAACATTGAAGAATCACATTAGAATTATTGCAAAGTAAGACACACAATTGCCAAATTAAAGTAGATGGATATAGGAGTAAATTTCTCTGTAAAACTACACAGCTTTAGTGCAACTCAACTAAAGCTTTAGACTCCCAGGTAAAGCATAAAGCTAAAAGCATAACATGATAAAGTAATAACTAGACAACTTTCAGGTTGCACCTACAAATATTAACCTTACACACATGCTTCCTTTGAGTCATAATGAAAACAGCTGGAGCAGACAACTGCAAAACAAACAGTGCAGGGAAAAAGAAAGTACAAAGCAACAATCCACAAACCATAGATCAGAAATAACTGCTGGGAGGCCAGAAGGAAAAAAAAAAAGGAGATTAAATATCATATTCCAAAAATACAATTCTCATTATCTGACAGTTAACTTACACATGCTGCACAGACAACTGTACTTATTATTGTCTAGCTGCCTGCACAAAACTATCCTTGAACAACACCAAGGGAAGATCCATATCTTTATAGCTGCTTTTATGCCAAAGACACGGCTTCTCTGCAAGCAAGGAACTGCTTCCTGTACAACACTGTAATCATCTAAGGATTACAGTAACGTATCCTCCTAACCTGGGACACTAAGGAGCAAGTTGGCCATTAATGGAGCAATGTCAGTGCTCCTCCCTTCTAAACTGCTGCCTGGCAGCAGACTGACAAAATTCCCTCACCCTTCTCATGGGTGTGAGGCAATGAATGACGGTGCTGTGAAGGCACAACTGCAATATGACTATATGAGTGTGCTGTGATGCAGCCACAAAAATACACCAGTTCAAGGAATACCACGAGGCTGAGAAAAGCTGCATTTGAAGAGGTCTCCTTCCCTCTGTAGACCAACCTGCTTTTGAGCTCAGAAAGTCAGAAGGCTTGCAGATTGAACCAATCCCACCATGTACAAGCTACTTAAGGATGAAAAGACATCTCAATTCAACAGGGTACCAGCAGCAGAAACAACTGTCAGGAAATCCTCCACACCTTGAATCATTTTCCCCATAGAGTTACTAGTTCTTTGGGTGATTTCTGATACTCATTTTGTAGAGAGGTTACATCTTAAGATGTAACTGACAGCAGTCATCCTCAAAAACCTGTGTCTGTAGAGCCACATCCTAGCCCAGAGATGCTTCTGCAGTCACTAGTAATCATTCTGGTTTCAAGCTATTTAGAAAGGGCAAATATTCAAAACCTCCATGGAAAGAGTGTTTGCTGAAAACATGAAGCAATGGACAGCAGACAAAACTTATTCCAAATTAACCTTTGATGCAGTAACATTTTGCACTCAAATATTAACTTTCATTTGAAAAACCTCAACACATTTATTTACAAAAGAAACCCCAAATGCAAACAATTCTGGTTAACAGTGATTCGTGGTAGGTAAGGAATTTCTTCCTCCTAGAATCAAAATTGATGAAAAGCCAGTTTACTTTTAAGCTAATATATAATGAATGCACAAATACTTTCCCCTCCCACTGGGAAAGTTTATTTAAATTAAATGTTTATTTAATTTCTTTAGATATTACCTGATAAGCTTTGTAATAAATTTAATAACTTGAAAGCCTCAGCTGCATAAAGCTGTGTGCAGGGCTCTGGACTTACAAAACAGAAACAAAACGAACATAAAACATGAACCAAAGAGCCTGAATGAATATTCCAACTGTGAATTTCAACCAATTGCACCAACACTGGGTGCTGGTCAGGTTAATGACATTCAATTAACCATCACTCTCAACTGTCAGACGTTGCCCAACGTCAGAGAGCAGGCAGCGGTTTAAAGCGCCTTCCGCAGATCTCTGCCAGCTCATTCACAGTGAATTGCAAAATTTGAACAGCTTCTTGTAAACTGTTTTTTACTCAGACCTTTGATGAGCAAATTTCAGCTTTCTTACACCAAACCAATGTGTGTTCTCACTGCAGCTGTACTCACAAAAAAAAAACCCTGTTCCAGAGAACTCTTAATTCTTCTTCCAACAGAGGCGTAGCTAATGAAGACATTTTTAGGCAATATTTCAATACGTGCCACACAGTATAAATCCTGTACCTGACACACCATAGGGAACACGAGAAATATGTGTTTCTTTGTGAAGACCTGTCTACCCTAAACCTCCTCCATCAATAAAAACATATACTTTAAAGGAATGAGTGTTTGCTCTTCTGTCAAAAAAAGATACACCAAACCCACCCATTATCCAAACTGATCACTTCAGTTAACGAAGACAGTGAAACTGCATGAAGACTGAAACACATGAAGTTGAGCAAGAACAGACAACTGTTACAGGCAGGAAGTGAAAATTATTCCTTTATCAAATAGTTGCTTTAAGTTCCTTTCAATTGCAGGTGGGAATTTGGCATCCAGAATGTAATGACTAGTGTTGAAGTTGAGTTGCAAATAAAATATGACCTACGGCAAATCCACGACACCTTTCATGTATACAGACCAAGACTGTTTTTCTAGGCTACTTCTTACTCTCTGCACAAGTTATTCTTATCTTTTCTTATCTTACAGAATCTGTATAGTCTCCACAAAGCATGTTCTCTTCCTGTCTTCTTACTGAGAAGTAAAACATGTATCATCTTCACAAAAAATGTGCCTGTAAAATAACCTCAACGATTATGGACGGGTATCAGATATCAGTAACATACAGGGAACATTACTAATTGGAGAGCTGTAAATGTAAAGTTTTCCTATTTAACAGCTGAATACCTATTTGGTGTGGCACCAAGGCCATAGAAATTATGGAATTAAGGGTGAGCTCTGAAATCCTCATCAAAAACATCAGTAACCAATACTGTCTTCCAGAGGACTGACGTCCTACAAGGCTGCTGGTAGTTGGGAACAAAAGTAAAGTACTAACATGCAAAGAGTTCCTTCACCTGCACATTTCAGAGTATGAAAACTTCTCTGTACATCTGCCCTTCAGATCTTTCACAAGCTGAATGAGAAAGAAAGAAAACCAAAGCTGAAGAAGCTATTAATGCAAGTTGCTGCTGAGAACCAGACGAACACCTGAATGTTGCCCTCAGAAGAATGACCTAAGAACTTCTCAGATGTGACTAAGATCATGAACCTACAATACCTTTTTTTAAGCTTCTCGGTGTAGTATCTGGTGGGGGGGGGGGGAGGAGTGCCACTCCCACGGCATTTGCAAGCACCAAGGGGCCAGAAGAGAAGCCTTACCCTGAAAGGCTAGAGCTAGGGAAATGGCCTTCTCTTCAGAGAGCTCTGGCCCCAGTTCTGCTCACTGGGAGTGAAATCAGCACAAAGATGTCACTGACAAAAGGGTTCTGCCACATGGACACATCTCTTCCCTTTAAAATACAGTTGGTCAGTGGTTGCTGCTCGTGCTAAGCTCATGCTCCCTGCTGTAACTGGCATTGTCTTCATATCACTTTTTTCCAATGCTTTCCTTTACCTCCCTCATAAGCCTGTGTTTAAGTTTTTCTGCTTCTCAAGGGTCTTATATTTAGCCATCTAAGTCCCACTGATGTGGCCACTGCAACCCTGTGTGTCAAAGACACCATCTTCTGTGAATGAAAGACTGAATACAGGGGAAGCTTCAGGAGTTCTTCCTTCACTTCTAAAGTCACGTTCACAAACAGATAATATACCATACATCTGAAATCTTCCATTCACTCATCCTTTTCAAAGCATATAGAATCATGCAGCTGAGATTAACCAGCTGTGTAAGACACTGACACTGCTGAAGCTTATGACCTAAATTTAAATCAAACAGAAGAGTCTGTAGGCTCTGCAATGCAATACTGTTAATTTATTTGGGTCAGCATCTCCAGTAGTCACTGGGAGAAAAGGCTTGGGAGTTAGTATAGTGGTATGGAAACAAGGTTTTATTCTCTCAAATTGCAGAAAACAATAGATGTAAAATTGAAGAGATTATTTAAACAAATACCTGTGTTTCACACAGAAGGAAAAAAGCACTTGCTCTTGATTTTATTAGTGACTTTTTATCAGTGGCTACAGACTGCAGTATCAAGGTTGCAAAGACTCAACACACTTTTATTTGAGCAAAAGGCTTTAGGGTTGACTAATGGGTTAATTAAAGCCTGGAAGCAGCACTGTCGTGAAAATCTATAACAACTGTAAAAACCTGTATGTACAAGCCAAACTTGCTTTAATTTTTGTGTGAAATATGTAACAGCATTCTTCATCACAAAACCCATGATAATCTCAGTCCTGAGACGGACTCTTCATAGGTACTGAGAGAGATGCTGTCCTCCCTCAGGGATGGGGCCTCAACTCTGGTGATGATGCAAACTCTTGAAATAAGATTTTTATTGCATACTGCAGTTTTATTTATGAGGAGATAAAACAATTGAACACAACAAAAATATGTCAGGACATGAAACAGTGAAGCAAAAAGAACTTAATTTAGTAAACAGAAAAAGTGAGACAGAAGGCAAACCTGGTTTGTGTCTCATTTGAAACTGCAATAGTGTCTATTTTAACAACTACCCTCTTTGGAATTCAGTAAGAGCTTCTACTGCCTTGACAGTCTGTACTCATAACAATCTTCTGCATCAATAGTGAAGGATTCACAATGTTTTGAAATTGCTGGGGGACTGCTTTAGAATTACTTTTTTTAATAATTTAATTCAAAAGACAAATTTTCGAGTTCAACCTTGACAAACACACTGAAGTGCTGAATGCTAATAAGCCACAAAAGCCTCAAATTTGGGACTAACTAGAAAATAACATTATTTAAGCTAGAATAGAAATTTACTAATCGAAAAGGTATTTTATAAACACAAATAGGAATGCATTTTATAAGTACTAGTTACTCCTCACGTACGAATCTTCCCTTTGGTCCAGGTCTACCACAGCTTTGGGTATAAAATGGTTTACCAATCAAAGTAACAAGATGACTGAAAGCAACTCTGAAGGACCTGTGGTGTCAAGGGAAGGTCAGCGAAAGCTGCAGAACAAGTTCTGGTGTGTGGGTACAGTTGAGTGTCAATGACACTGATACTATCTTCAGTGACTGCCACATTTCAAGCTTTTTTAAGGGTTAGCAAAGCAATGTCCCATTTTATTGTGTTGTCTTAGAAGAAAAATAGTGACTTGCAGTCACAGGAAAATAGGAATATTTGGAACAGGAAAAACTGAAAACTACAGGAGAGCTCCTCCAACCGTCCTCAGGCTGGGCTGAGCTCTGAGGGGTGCTCTGCACCATCAGCTCACAGCTAAGGTTCCAGATTACTTCTCTCTCTAAAACCAAAACTTTTTCCAATACTCACAAGCACACCAGCAACAAAAGTAAGCAGGAGGACAGAGTGATAAACACATGAATTTACACCCCGGGACACAGCTGTCTGTGATCATTTTAGGTGTGCAACACAAGTTTGCTTTCTCCCTCGAAACCCGTAAAAATGGGGTTTTTTTAAGTGACCAAGGAGATCTGCAACTCAAACACAACACATAAACATTAATTAACATCGGGACTGAAGATGTCCTATTTAAAACCTTCTGCCGTCTTACCTAGGTTTCCATGCCTATCAGTTAAGTGGTCAAACAACTCATGCTGAGATAAAGAGTACATTAAAAGAAAAGACATCTGGCTGAGGCTGGGCTTTTCCCATGTCTGGGGCACACAGCCATGCTGCAGAGCACCGGGACCAGCCCCAAGGCTGTGAGAGGGACAGGCTCACGTTCTAAATGTCAGTTTAATCCCAGAGAGGTGGTTATTTTTGAGCTGGACTGGCTCCATGTTCTAAGAGAAACAGGCACGATTTGGAACCTCCATGGCTCACAAAAACAAGGGTTTTTTTTTTTCCAACTAGAGAGAGCTGTAAATCATTATTGTATAATATTTATGGTGACTATTTACTGACAGGTCTGTTGCACTTCTCATTGCTGTATCTGACATGTCAGTCTTTCAGAACAAGCTCCCATACATCACTAAGGCAATTCCAAGAACCATGTGCTGTGTCAACCAAATAACAACAAACAGCATTTCATCTTAGAAGGAAAAAACAGGTGACGAAGCCCTTTTATGAGCATACAATATAGGTGTAGGAAAACGACATAAAAGTTGGGGTAGAAAGTAACAAAGATAATACAGAGCAGCAGATCATCCCCAGTACTCTTAAAAATATATCTACAGGGAACACAACTTGCAAAATCTTTAGGCAATCTCATGTTTTTCGTGTTATCTCAACACCAAGTGTTGTCATGGGAATGTATTAATCACGGCACACCAATAATGCTACAGAAGCCTTTTACAGTTAAATGGGTTAATCACAGGTGAGGTGACAGGAACAAAACTCACAGCAATTGAAACCAGTTCTGAAAAAAGACTGAAGTACAGAATAGATTTCAAGTTGGAAGTTGTGGAGAGGGCTGCAGCTGCCAGAGCAAAAAGACTAGTGTAAGGGCTGAAAAAAGAAACAGAAATGGAGAACCCGAGCTCAGACACTGATCAGAGGTACAACAGCAGGGTGGGGAGACCAAGAGGAGAAAGAAACCTAGAGAAAAGGGGCTGAATTCTACCATGGCCTGAGGCGAAGAGTTTGTGATTACACAAGTAAACTTATACAAACCTTAGGAATGAAAAGCATATTTCTATTTAGTATTTAAAAATACTTTTTCATATTCTTCTTGAGTACTATTTTTAAAACCTCATGAGTTGCAAATCAGTGTTTTCCTTGCAAAATCTGAAGCCCATACCTGTCAGGTCCCTAAAGTGACCTCAGTCCAATCTTAGTGTCCTGACTGAGAAAACATTAGCACTCTACAACAGAGATTTTAAAGTCATTTCTGTTGACAGCCTGCATTTGTTTTTTTCCCAGTTTCCTTATTAAATAACATCACTGGGAACAGTACACAGCTTCACTGCTACGTGTGTTTATTTTCACGAAGAGGAGTGGAGCTATTATATCCCGGGTGAAAAACAAAGCCTTAAGCTTTGCTTAACCTGAACTGTAACCCCATATATTACACCAGCATTTTCAGGTAACAATGAGCAATCTATCAAAGAACATAACTTCAAACTTTCCTCTGCTACACTCCAGTTTAATAATGGAAACAGCAAATGCCAGCTGGCCTTTTCATTGTCTCTTGATCCTGAGAATTCACCATGAGCACCTTTCAGAAGTGAGTTTTTGAAGACTTTTCCACCTCAGCACACACGCAGCAGACAGCACCCATTTTAAAGTACACTATTTATTACCTCTGTAAAAATAACCTGCTCAGCATTCCATCTACTTGCCACGAGTTTCCCTATTTCCTGCACTTTTATTACCCCACACAATACCTTACAACCACCCTGGTTATTTCCTAAGAGGTTCTGTAGGACAGTGGCTCGTGCACTTTGCTTTTCACCTTTGAAAGTAGAACTGTAACGGCTTTTGGATACCAACCAATACTTAGTGCCCACTGATATCTTTGCGGTGGAAACAGAACGATCAAAATGCTGTTGGGCAGTACACAGGGCCTACAGCTAGTCATCGGTATTTGGAGAGCAAACATACTTTTCAGAACGAAAACAAGCCTCCTTAGGAGATTATGAAGGGATACAACTGAGCACGTTCTAGTCTCCAGAGCTCCTCCATCGACCTTCATAGCTTCAGCTTCTAAAAGTTTCTCTCTCCTACTGTCACCAGTTACTTCGTGGGAAACCGACCGTCTATTTCTGTTTCGAGGAGCATTCCGCACGGTGCCTGTTCAGGTTCGGTGTCACGGGCAACAGCGCGGGGCACGGCAGCTGCTGCAGGCTGCTGGGGCGGGCGCTGCCGGGCACCCGGAGCCGTGGGGCAAAGCCCCGGCAGGAGCCCACCCCGCGCGGGGAAAAGCCTCCCCCGACCCTCGCGGCTTCGGCCGGCCCCGGGCGAGCGGTGCCCAGCCTCCGCAGGGCCGGGCGCCGGGGCAACCGCGGCTGTCGCTGCCCTCCCCGCCCGCCCCCCAGCCCCCAGCCCCAGGCCCAGCGCGGGGCCGCGGC